>OW240916.1:186348325-186385808 GCA_933207985.1 Pelobates cultripes | reverse complement strand
AAATTATAGAACTGGGGTGTAACTTGCATATATTCCACTCTCTGGATACCTAGATACCTATGTAATTTATTTTTATTAACATTGATATTCATTGCTTATTTTTGTATTGTTTACATATATTGTATATGTGTGACATACTGCAGAGTAACAGAAGGGTTGAATTGTAGCATTCTTGAACTATATGGGCATATGATATCTTTTTAGTCCTTGGAGATTTATTATTGATTACTGCCCATATTAATTATTTTTATGTTAAATTTGCAGTGCGATACTAGATCTATTTCAGTGCTGTAAATATATGATTAATTATGATGTCTTGATGTATACAATATATAAGTATATTTCACACTATCCTTTCTTTTCTTGGTTTTTCTCTTCTTACTACTTGTCTTAGTCCTTTTTTAACATTCATTTTGGTGGTGAATTAAGTTACTTTCACAATTTTTATTCTTAGGATTTCATCTTGTCATGATGGGTGCTTGGGTTCCTCTCTGCTGCTTTACCTGCTCATCTCTATAGTGGAGTTTCTATTATTTGGCTCATGATATCTGTGTGTTCGTATTTTTTGGGCTTTTGGCTGTTGAAGTTAATTGTAGTCACAGCTATGAGTTTATTCGGCACGTGTGTGAGCTTATTCTGGCAACTTATGTGTGTTTGCCCTTTATTGATATGGCGACCACATGTGATTATGTAAGTTTTGCACATGTTTATTTGGGTATACTGGTATTTAGGGACTTGAATAATATTTACCATTCATAATTCCATTTTTGCAGCACATTTAAAGGGACACTATAGTCACCAGAACAACTACAGCGTATTGAATTTGTTCTGTTGAGTAGAATCATTACCTTCAGGCTTTTTGCTGTAAACACTGTCTTTTCAGAGAAAATGCAGTGTTTACATTACAGCCTAGTGAAAACTTCACTGGCCACACCTCAGATAGCTGTTAGAGATCCTTCCTGGGTCAAGGTTGCCTAAAATGCATCCAAACATTCAGTATCTCCTCCCTCTGCATGCAGACACTGAACTTTCCTCATAGAGATTCATTGATTCAATTCATCTCTGATTGGCCAGGGCTGTGTTTGAATCATGCTGGCCTCTTTGTGAGTCTCAGCCGATCCTATGGGGAAGCATTGTGTTTGGATCAGGCTACCACTTCTGATGATGTCAGCAGACAGCATGCAGAGTTACAGCTTCATTCTTGTATACAGTAAGAGTATGCTATATTTATGGAGCCATGAGGGGCCCAGGGGTGCTAGATGGTGGGGTTAACACTAAAGGGTCAGGAATACTTGTTTGTGTTCCTGACCCTATAGTGATCCTTTAAGTTGGGATTCCACAATTGATGTCTGATAGTCATTAGCTGTTTCCTGGACCTATATTGAGACACAGGTATGGCCGTATTTACATGTCAAGTACCTGTAGGTGAAGAATTCCAAGGCACCCCCTGCCCCCTCTCCCCAAAAACTATATGACAGATAAAGTGAGATGGAGATGGATGAATTTATTTACTGGACATCCGGGTGTATATTGGTATTTGGTAAATGCATATGTATGTATGTGTGTCTTTCTGCTTGTAATGTATTGTGTTTGAATCTGTGAGTACAGTGAGCATATATAGCTCTGTGAATGCATTCAGGCTTAAAGATTATGTTAGAAATGGTTAGGATAAAGGTGTGATTAAGT
The DNA here is from genome assembly GCA_933207985.1 of Pelobates cultripes. Lineage (NCBI taxonomy): Eukaryota > Metazoa > Chordata > Amphibia > Anura > Pelobatidae > Pelobates > Pelobates cultripes. The sequence continues at coordinate 186,384,122 of OW240916.1, read as the reverse complement.
TTAGAGAGGAGTTAATGTCAGAGGTGAATTACATATAGTGTTGAGAGGGGTTATAGTTGGGTTACATTTAGTATTGGGGTACATGATATGTTTAAAATGCGTTTAATCTAGGAATAAGATAAAGGTTTTTTGTTTGGTTTTTAAACTTTACATGAATGCCTAAATGTGTGACAAAGAAAATGGTTTGTTTAGGTTTTGGGAGGGGTTAAACATAGAGTTTGGGAAAATAGGTGTTTAGTGGCATGTGGACTTTTAAAGGTTATTTTCAAAGTACTATCTGTCCTATGTCTTGTGTAGTTATGTCAGCCTCCTATGATTGATTGTTAAACTGCAGTAAATGTTACACAGTGTGCATCACTCAATGATTTCCCTAGTCCTCCTGCAAAGCTGACAGTGGTCAGAGGGTAAGTGATTCCTTGAGTTTTACACCCTCTATAAGCATGGGGGCTGACTGGATTACAAAGGACAATGTCCAAGGCTCCTTGTATTTATCGCTTCATACCAGCCCGAGCTCCAAAATGTTTTCTTACTACTGTGAGTTTGTCTTTAGTTTGTTCACTTTTTGTTATAATTACATGTTTTAATTGTAAGTGAGGCAATTAAGATTTTTGCTAAGTAAATGGTATTGGTGTGCATACTTTTGTAATATATGTACATTGTGCTTTAGTAATGGAAACTATATCTTAAGGATTGCATTCTTAGTTTCATTTATATTTGGGGGTTACTAAGTACGTTCTATGCAAATTAGTTGTGGAGTCTGAACCCTCTCTGAATAAACCATAGGAAGCCCTTTGTGGGAATGGCCATGTATGCAAAATGTTGTGTAAAGCCGTGTGCTTTACCAGACCAGGGTTTCCTAAAGGAACATGCATCACTTTAAGACAATGGCTTCATTTCAAAGCTTTAGTTTTGCATGAGACATTTGTCTTATTCTGCAGGGAGGAAAAGCAGGTAAATATTATTTTTTCCGATGTACTTGCTTCTTCTTCCTTGTAGTTTCCACACCCACCCCAAAAGGAATGCCGTGGGATATGTATGTGCATATTAATGTATGTGCGTATTTATATATGGATGCAGTGTGTGTGTATATGCATATTTATGTGTCTGTTTCTTCTATATGAATATCAATCCCCATTTCATTCCTACCATCTACACACACACACACATATATATATATATATATATATACACACACACACACACACACACACACACAATCAAGTGTTACACTTGCTCTTTATACAGAGAATTAGTTTGTCATTATTGTTAGACTCTCAGCATCCTTTCCTCTTGAACATGCACATCATTTTGTGTGTACTAGAACTAGCTTTACAGTAGAAGCTAAGATGGATTAGTTGGTGGGTGAAAGGCAGGTAAGACACAGTGGGGGAGTCTGAACAAATGTTTCTTCATTTTAGTCTGCATATTTGAACAAAAATGCTGTTTATAAAAATGTTCAGTAATGCATGTCCCTTTAATTTTAGCTTTCACACCACACAAACACAGTTTTTGTTATATGCAGGGTAAGGTAAATATAATATTACAAATCCTGGGAAGCAACAGTTCACTTTTAAATCAAATAATAAGTTACTCAGATGTTATAAAGTATACTTTATTCATGAAAAAATAATAAAAAATATAAAACTGTATAACAGTGTATGAAAGAATGCAGTACATCAGTTCATAAATAAAAACATTAGGTAAAATACAATAATATCAAAGTTCCATAGCCTAACTGTCAGACAACAGTCAAATTAGAAAATAATCATGTATCACTAGAATTATATTCAACATAACTATAGTATTTTCTGACATCAAAAGAGCAAGTGAAATTTGTTCATCAGCTAAGACAATGTAAATTCAACCCTGCTTAAAATTATGAATAACTTGAAAATAAAGTGATAATTCTCATCAACACTATCAAATAAGTAGAAACATAAAAACAAGCTTCACATCAATAAAAAAAATAATAAATGTATTCATTATCCATATAAGTAACCAACAATAGTGTTAGTAAAACAATAAATATATACTGTTCTTTGAAAAGGAAATACCCTGTTGAATATTTTTATATATTATATAAACGCACTGTGTATAATTATATACAAAATAACTATTTATACATTTTCTCTGCTAGTGTTATTGAATGAACATTGTATACTGCTAAAGAAAAAAGTCACAGAACTGCCATTATTAGTAACATATTTAAATGGCAACATATTCTACAGTATGTTATAATGCTGATATAAATAGAGCAAATACATGACAGAGAAATAAAGGAAACAGAAACAAAATATACACAGGATACTGCTCAAACTTACAATAAAGAGGAAATGTAGATTAACAGCACAAGGAAATCAGGATGAGTATCATGGGAGGAGAGATCAAAATATATGAAGTATCTAATGAAAGAATTAAATTGTGTGTAAATACAAGTTAAAGGGTTACTCCAAGGACCATGACAGCTTCAGTGTTTGGAAGTAGTTATGGTACAAGGACTCTGTATATTTGGCGCATCAGTATGAAATGCTACACATTTAGAGACATCTAATGTTGCTGTTGAAGTTGTAACTCCACCTCCGGCAGCTTTCGTTAGCCTGCCAGGAATGAGAGTTCCATGCTTGCTAACGGTAATTCTGTGCATATTCTATACAAAGGCACTTTGTAGCGGAGAGCTGGTATTACACAGCCTATCTCCACTTTAGATCCCAGGGAGGTTCAGGAACAAGCAATTATAAATCCATAGGGTAAAATATCCAGCAGGCAAAATAACACAGCAGTATCCCAGCAGCAATCCCAAAAACTGGACGACACACAGTATCAGGAGCAGAACTAAAGATTTATTCACACAGTGGCCTTTTAAAGTCTGCTCCCATGCAAGGGAGGGATTTCCATTAATTTGTACAGTAGCCAATCCTGCTCTGGTAACCTCCCACACATCTCCTCCCCTCAGCCTGCATCATAATCCCCTTATCCAGCACACCAATTCCCCCCGTTTCTGGATGTACCCCTAAACTTAGGGGTACCACTTTAAATTATACATCCCCTGGTAGCCCTGATCTGGGTGAACAACATATCCAAAAATCACCCAGATCAGACCAGGGGTTCGGGAAATTCATGGAGGGAATAAAATGACCGACCGCACTGGAGAGAACAACCGAATGGGGTTCCATGTGATGGGGCCCTGCGGTCGGTCCTGGAGTCAGGGAATAAACTGCACAAAAGCCTCTAGCTACAGAGACTAGGGAGGGTTCGCCTGAATCCCCTCGTTCGGTTATTTCTATCTACCGAACGAGGGGCCGTTCGGTAGTTTGGAACCGAACGGACTAGGCTTGTGGAGGTCTCAGCGGTGTTCGCCTAGTCGAGTGCCCAATTTGAGTTCCAGACACTCGATGGCAAAACACCGCTGTTCAGGAGTTTTAAAATGGCCGCCGCCACGTGTTCGTTTCCCGAATGGCAGCAACCCCCGAGAACAAAGGACGGCTACTCAGCTTGTCAATTACCCGTTCGCAACAATGTTGCAACGGGTAATTGAAGGCACACTTCACACAGGGGAGGTCTGACTGTTCGGTAGTTTCATTCGAACAAACTAAGGGAATGAAACTACCTAACATTCAGACGAATATAATACATTTAACACCTAGAACTTTGCTATTTTACATGAATGCATTCAAACACATGTAATTCTCAGGACAGCCCAGTGCCATCCGCTACACTGCTCCCCCTTGCCCTGGGTTTTTGTCCTGGGGGTGGACCATTGGGCTACTGCCTCTACCTTAGCAGGTTCAGGTTTCTGCTTCCCACACCCCACTCTGTGTCCGAGGTACTGTACCTCTGCCATGCCTATACTGCATTTGGCTGGCTTCAGGGTTAATCCGGCTTCTTGGATTCTATCTAACACCGCCCCTATATGGGCCAAATGTTCCTCCCAGGTGTTACTAAAGATGGCTATGTCATCTAAATAAGCACAAGTATAATCCTGAAATCCATCTAGGAGTCGGTCTACCATCCTCTGGAAGGTAGCGGGTGCGTTTTTCATCCCAAACGACATTACCTTAAATTGGTATAAACCGAATGGGGTGACAAAAGCGGATTTAGGAATGGCCTCGGGTGCCAGGGGAATTTGCCAATACCCCTTACATAGATCAATGGTCGTAAGGTAGTGTCCTCTAGCCATCCTGTCTAGTAATTCCTCTATCTGAGGCATAGGGTATGCATTGGATACCGTCTTTTCGTTTAACCTCCTGTAATCCACGTGGAAGGGAGTTGTGCCATCTCGCTTGGGTACGAGGACTACAGGGGAGGCCCAGGGGCTATCTGATGGTTCAATCACCCCTAGGTGGAGCATCTCCTCAATCTCTTTACGCATGCTTTCCTTTACCACTTCAGGGATGCGATATGGGGTTTGGCGCATGGGAAGCTGCCCTGGGGTCTCTACCCAGTGAGTGGCCAAAGGAGTGTACCCAGGTATATTGGAGAATGTTTCCTGTTTCTCCCTTAATAACTGTTGTACCTCGGTACGCTCCTGTGGGCTCAGCCGATCCCCCAGAGTAACTTCCCCCAAATCCCCGGACAGTCTGCCCCAGGAGATCTGGGAGAGGCAGGCTGTCTAACTCCTCATTGGAGAGGGTGCAAATTGCGGTTACCTCCTCTGAACGTTCCTGGTAGGGCTTCAGCATGTTCACGTGGATCATGCGTCGCCCCCCAGTCCCTGTACAGGCGCCAATTATATACGTGGTATCGCATCTCTGCTCCATCACTTTATATGGGCCCTGCCAGGAGGCCTGCAGCTTGTCATGTAGGACTGGTTTCAAAACTAGAACTTTCTGCCCAACCTGGAAGCTGCGGTCCCTGGCGCCCCTATCATACCAGGTGCGCTGGCGCGTTTGAGCCGCTTGGAGGTTCTCTCGGACTGACTTGGTCAACGCTTCCAAACGCTCTCGAAACGCCAGCACATATGGTATGACAGGGGTACCGTCGGTACTCCGGTCTCCCTCCCAGTGTTCCCGGATAAGATCCAGGGGTCCCCTTACTCTCGGCCCAAATAGTAGCTCAAATGGGGAGAATCCTGTCGATTCCTGCGGCACCTCCCTATAGGTAAACAGGAGATGCGGCAGAAACCGTTCCCAGTCCCTATGGGTGTCTGCAAAAGTGCGCAGCATTTGCTTCAAGGTCCCATTGAACCTTTCACATAGCCCATTGGTCTGGGGGTGGTATGGGGCGCTAATAATCGATTTGATGTCACAAAATTTCCAGAGGCTCTGGGTGACTTCCGCAGTGAACAGGGTACCCTGATCCGAGATTATCTCTCTGGGTAACTCCATCCGAGTGAAAATCCGCATCAGGGCCTCAGCCACGGTTTCTGCGTCAATGTTAATCAGGCCAATTGCCTCTGGATATCGGGTGGCATAATCCACTACAGTTAAAATATACCTTTCTCCATAGGGGCTGGGTATTTTCAGGGGTCCTATTATATTCACTGCTACTCTGCTGAAGGGCTCCTCTATTATGGGTAACGGGTGCAGTTTTGCCTTCCGCTCGTCCCCTCTCTTCCCTACCCTTTGGCACGTGTCACACGTGTTGCAGTACCTACGCACTTCCTGACTAACCCCCGGCCAAAAGAAACTTTGGGTCAGTCGGTGCCGGGTGCGACTGACTCCTAAATGTCCGGATAGCGGAATATCGTGCGCTATCCGGAGTAACTCTGCGCGATACCGTTGGGGTACCACTAACTGCCTCATTACAATGGGGTCTGACCCAGCTACCTGCTTGTCAAACTCCCTGTATAGCAACTGGTTATCCCATACAAATCTTTCGCCCTCCCCTCCCGGCTGGTCTGAGGTGACTTTGTCTCTATAGACCTGTAAGGTGGGGTCGGTGGTTACCTCAGCCGCAAATTCAGTAGGGGGAGCCCAAGGTAGGGGAAGGATCTCTTACCTGGACCTCCGGGAGTGTGTTGTAGTCCTGGGTGCGGGCCTGTTGTCGTGTAACCACTGGGTGTGCTTCTCCGGTTGTTGGGGCATGAGGTTTAAATGCAGACGTCAGTTTGCCCAAATCGTTCCCCAACAAAACCTCCGCTGGCAGCTGGGGCATCAACCCCACCTCCACATTCCCAAACCCCGCTCCCCAATGTAAATGTACCCGTGCTGTGGGTAGCCGGTATACTTCTCCCCGGCTACCCTGACTGCTACTGTTCTGCTGGTCTTGGTCTGGTCAGGTACCAGGTGTCAGGTTACCTGTAAATTAGGTCTCTGAAGAGGTCAGTCTCTCTTCATAGGGGCTCCCCTCCCCTAGCATTTCGGCATTTTCCGGCCGTTTTCCCGCCGTCCGCGCTAGCTCCTCCCCCTTTTATGACGCGACGGCTAGCGTCGACGTCATGACGTCATCATTACGTGAAGCGCCGGGAACCGCAATTCCGGACCTTTTGGGGGCGTGGTCTCAATTAAGGTGACGGTATTTTAGGGAAACTTTTACTACTGCTCATTGCCCTGTCGTGGTTCTAGCTTGCTAGTCACTCAGCGCGTTCTCTCTCTTTGTGTTTTCGGTTTTGACCTTGCTTGTACCTTGTCCTGCTGCCCTCTCCTCTCCTTTGACTCGGCTTGTTCCATGCTTACCTGTCCTCCGGCTCCCTCGACCTCGGCTTACCTTTTGACCATTCTTGTTTTGTCTATACGTTAGTCCGGCCATTCTAAGGTCCGGTATACGTACCTCCTTCTGTCCGCACTCTGCGTATTGGATCCCTGTCTCGATCCTGACATTACAACAGGGCCATATGGATCCTGCAGGTGCTAGTCCTCCTGACCCCAGATTTGAGGCTATGGACCATAGAATGGACCAAATGGCTCTAGCGTTGCAAACTTTGCTAGCACGTCCAAATACCCAGTCAGAAGAAATACGTTCCGCAGCTAGCCACCCTCTTAATACTGGTTTGGAAGTAGCCACTGTAGGCGCATATTCCCATGTCACTTCCCCGTTACGTTATGGGGGTTCGCCTGATACTTGTCGAGGTTTTTTAAACCAGATAAGCATACATTTCGAACTTCAACCCCGGGCTTATCCTACTGACAGGGCTAAAGTAGGGTTCATTATAACACTGCTAATAGACAAAGCACTTAGATGGGCCAATCCCCTTTGGGAGAATGATAACCCTTTAGTTTACAACTATACTGCGTTTGTCACAGCTTTCAGAAGGACTTTTGACCCCCTAGGAAGGAAGATTAATGCTGCCAGATCTCTGTTACGCCTTAAACAACAGAATAGAACTCTTGTAGAATATGCGTTAGAGTTTAGATCACTGGCAGCAGAGGTGAAATGGAACGAACAAGCTTTTATGGATGTATTTTTGAATGGCTTGTCTGATGAGATTCTAGATGAGATTGCCACAAGAGAACTTCCAGAAAATTTTCAAGATTTAGTGTCTTTTATTTCCAGAATAGATGAACGCATGAGACAGAGGCAGAATACTCGAGAAAGAGCTTATAGACCTCCTGTGAGACTCGCTCCTTTCTTTCAGAACCCTGACTCCTACAATTCCACTCCACCAGAACCTATGCAGATAGGTAATACTCGTTTATCTGAGGCCGAGAGACAGTACAGAAGAAGGGAGGGTCTCTGTTTATATTGCGGGCAGAGAGGCCATCTACGTCTTAATTGCCCTAATCGCCCGGGAAACGCTCGCACCTAAGTTCCCCTAGAGGACGGGCCTTTGGTGTTTCTATATTGTCCTCTATGTATAATGATAAAGACCATAGGCTTCTGATTCCTGTCTCTTTAGCTTGGAAAAGTGGCACTATATCTACGATGGCGTTGTTAGACTCTGGAGCAGCAGAAAGTTTTATAGACCAAGCTTTCGCTAATAAGCATTGTCTCCCATTCCAACTGAGAGATACACCCTTGGCCGTTGAGGCCATAGATGGTAGACCTTTGTCTGAACCAGTAATATTCCATGAGACTAAACCCGTTAAACTTACTATTGGTATCCTCCACGAGGAGATGATGTCCCTCCTGTTAATATCCTCCCCGGCTGTCCCAGTGGTTCTAGGATATTCTTGGCTCAAGAGACATAACCCCCAGATTGACTGGGAATGTGGAGAAATCGTTTCTTGGGGAACTGGTTGTAGGGAGAAATGTTTGCGAAGAGTCACTTCTGTTTGCCCAGTAAACTCATCTACCAACTCTTCTCAATCCACAGACTTTCAGATACCATCTCAGTATTTAGATCTCAAATCTGTATTTGACAAGAGTAAGGCTGATACTTTACCTCCCCACCGATCTTATGACTGTACTATTAAACTTTTGCCTGGTACTATGCCCCCTAGGGGTACGGTGTACCCTCTGTCTACCAAAGAAAATTTAGTTTTAGAGGAATACATCAAGGAAAATCTAGACAAAGGATTTATTAGAAAGTCTTCATCTCCGGCGGGGGCGGGTTTTTTTTTGTAGAAAAGAAAGACGGCACCTTACGCCCTTGCATAGACTATCAGGGATTGAACAAAATTACCATCAGGAATGCTTACCCCATTCCTTTGATTACTGAACTCTTTGACAGACTAAAGGGCTCCAGTATTTTTACTAAACTTGACGTGAGAGGAGCAAATAACTTGGTGAGAATTAAACAAGGTGATGAATGGATGACAGCATTCAATACCCGTTACCGACATTATGAGTATACCGTAATGCCATTTGGGCTATGCAACGCCCCGGCCGTCTTCCAAGACTTGATTAATGAGGTCCTTAGAGAATTTCAACACGAATGCGTGATAGTATATTTGGATGATATACTAATACATTCTAGGGACATTGACTCACATCACAGACAAGTCAGAAAGGTGTTACAGAAACTTTTACAACATGGATTGTATTGTAAATTGGAGAAATGTAGCTTTGATCAGTCTCAGGTAATTTTCTTAGGTTACGTAATTTCCAAGGACGGGTTTATGATGGACCCGATCAAACTAAAATCAATTTTAGATTGGCCTTTACCCAAGGGACTCAAAGCCATTCAAAGATTTATTGGATTTTCGAATTATTACAGACGTTTCATTAAAGGGTACTCATCTGTTATCGCTCCTATCACTAATATAACTAAACAAGGAGCCGATACCAAAACATGGTCTACTGAGGCTTTATCTGCTTTCGAAACGCTCAAACAGACTTTCGCTTCAGCACCTGTATTAGTTCATCCTGATACCTCTCTGCCCTTTTTGCTTGAAGTTGATGCGTCTGAAACAGGGATAGGCGCTGTATTGTCCCAAAGACAAAGTTTAGATAAGCCTTTACACCCGTGCGTTTTTTTTTCCAAGAAATTATCACACACCGAAAGGAGATACGATATTGGTGACAGAGAACTTTTAGCTATTATTATGGCATTAAAAGAATTGAGACATCTGTTAGAGGGCACTGTTCTCCCGGTTACCATCTTGACTGATCACAAAAATTTATCTTACATTGGGGAGGCCAAAAGATTATCCGCCAGGCAAGCACGTTGGTCTATGTTCCTTACACATTTCAATTACATACTTACTTACAGGCCTGGTTCTAAAAACACCAAAGCAGACGCATTATCTCGTCAGCACGAACCTATCACCACATTGGAAGACACATTGTCTCCTATTGTTCCTGAACATAACATTATCGCCAACACCAATGTCAAGATACACTCTCCATTGCTCGCAGATATAATTAACGAACAATCTCTTGCTCCCGAACGTACTCCTGTGGGCCGCTTCTTCGTGTCTCCCAAATTCCAATTGGACATAATTCGATGCTTTCACGATAGCAAGTTTGCCGGTCACCCCGGCATCCACAAAACTTGCTGTCTGATTTCCAAGGACTTCTGGTGGCCTAGTTTACGGAGGGATGTGGAAGACTTTGTCAAGGCCTGCGATATCTGTGTCAGGAATAAACTACCACAGGCCCTTCCTTGTGGTCTGTTGCAGCCCTTAGTCATTCACAACAAACCTTGGGCTAGTCTGGCTATGGATTTTATTGTTGATTTGCCGGTTTCCAATAGACACACGGTTATCCTCACGGTTGGTGACAGATTTACCAAAATGGCTCATTCCTTCCCTTTGCCTAAACTTCCTTCCTCACCCGAATTGGCCGTGATATTTGCTAAGGAGAATTTTCGCTTACATGGTGTGACGGAACGCTGGCACTCCGACTGAGTACCTCCGCCAATCGATGCTCCTAGTGCTCGCTGAGGACTCCAAGCACTCCAACCGACACCATCAGCACTGCAGACCCCACTTCCAGCGATGCAACTGCGCCGGGGTCTCTGCTGTCTCCACCACCCTGGACCCAAGGCCAGGATCCAGCTTCCAGTGGGTGAACCTCTCTTTCCCCAGAGAGCAGGAACAAGCTCTTAGCAGAACTTAGTGATCATACCCTGGGGAGTATAGTGATGATAGCAATCCCCAGAGTGTAGGTATCCCTTCCCCCAAACATGAGCCAAGGCTTAATGCTGGAACAAGACTGATTTACTGGCACACAGAACTCACAATTTATGCAACACAAAACTCCTCCTCTGGGCCAGGCTAGATAATTGAGTTTCTACAATACACAAAGCTCAATTATCTGCTGGCCAGAAACAATACAGTTTCATAAAACACACAGGGACCCCAAAACATGCAATAACCCCATAAAAACCGGGGGATCTGGGTGAACCACATATCCAAAATTCACCCAGATCCGTTCAGTACTTTGGAAAATACAGTTTAATGCACATTCTGCAGAACATATACAGGCTAAATGAAAAACAATCACTGTATAATGTGTCCCCTGCTGTATAGTCCAAAACCACTGCACGATGTCTCTGTGCACCAAATACTGGCGAGATGGCACCATTTTGAAAAGTCCAAACAGTGTCTGTGAGTTAAAATGGCCGTCATCCATTGTTCTCACCATGTGCTTCTGATACAGGAAATGGTGGCCACCCAGTAACTCCACAGTATGTCCCAGATGGTTCTTAAAGGGCCAGCAGCAGCACAACACAAATCCATTATGCCCAAATCATGTCTTTAAAGGGCAATACATCCCAGGGGCCATAGTCACAGGGCAAGAGGCGGGCAAGCAGTCCTCTCCAGGCACAGGTGGCGAAGGGCACTTCGTCACACATGGGATTCCCAATGAGATTGTGTCTGACAGGGGGTCCCAGTTCATTTCCCGTTTTTGGAGATCCTTCTGTTCCCAGTTGGGCATCAAGCTGAATTTTTCTTCTGCCTATCATCCTCAATCTAACGGGGCAGCCGAACGCACTAACCAGAAAATTGAGCAATATCTACGTTGTTTTGTTTCTGAACACCAGGACGATTGGGTCGGTCTGATTCCTTGGGCGGAGTTTGCTCACAACAACCTTGTTTGTGGTTCCACTCGTAATAGCCCCTTTTTCTTGAATTATGGCTTTAACCCTACTATTCTTCCGTCGGTGTCACCCTCTCATGGTTTACCGTCGGTTGATGTTTATATAGCCAACCTGAGAAAGTTGTGGGATCAGACTCGACAAATTCTTATTCGTAGTTCCGCGGTGTTTAAGATGCATGCTGATAGGCGTAGACGGTCTGCTCCTGTCTTTTCCCCGGGTGATAGGGTCTGGTTGAGTACCAGACACATTCGCTTGAAAGTCCCTTCCATGAAGTTTGCTCCTCGTTACATAGGTCCTTACAGGGTGTTGAGGAGGATCAACCCGGTTTCTTATTTGCTGGACCTGCCTCCTACTCTACGTATCCCTAACTCTTTTCATGTGTCTTTATTGAAACCTCTTGTTTGTAACAGGTTTTCTTCCCATCCTGCTCCTCCATCTTCGGTTCGAGTTGATGGTCAAGAAGAATATATTGTTAAGTCCATTCTTGATTCTCGTATTTCCAGGGGGAAGTTACAATACCTCATAGACTGGAAGGGTTATGGCCCAGAAGAGAGATCTTGGGTTCCTTGTGAAGACGTGCATGCTCCTCGTCTTCTTCGAGCCTTCCACGTTCGGTTTCCTTCTAAGCCTGGTCCCATCCGCCCGGTGGGCGTTTCTAAAAGGGGGGGTACTGTCAGGTTACCTGTAAATTAGGTCTCTGAAGAGGTCAGTCTCTCTTCATAGGGGCTCCCCTAGCATTTCGGCATTTTCCGGCCGTTTTCCCGCCGGCCGCGCTAGCTCCTCCCCCTTTTATGACGCGACGGCTAGCGTCGACGTCATGACGTCATCATTACGTGAAGTGCCGGAAACCGCAATTCCGGACCTTTTGGGGGCGTGGTCTCAATTAAGGTGACAGGGTATTTTAGGGAAACTTTTACTACTGCTCATTGCCCTGTCGTGGTTCTAGCTTGCTAGTCACTCAGCGCGTTCTCTCTCTTTGTGTTTTCGGTTTTGACCTTGCTTGTATCTTGTCCTGCTGCCCTCTCCTCTCCTTTGACTCGGCTTGTTCCACGCTTACCTGTCCTCCGGCTCCCTCGACCTCGGCTTACCTTTTGACCATTCTTGTTTTGTCTATACGTTAGTCCGGCCATTCTAAGGTCCGGTATACATACCTCCTTCTGTCCGCACTCTGCGTATTGGATCCCTGTCTCGATCCTGACACCAGGTGACTTTTAACCAGCGTGATGGTTGCTCCTGAATCGCGGAGCCCCTGGACTGCTTTCCCCTCCAAGTACACAGTCTGTCTATGATGCTGGCGGTTGTCAGCATTCGCCTGCACAGGATCCGCTTCATGCAATACTTCCCATTGTTCCACTGCGTTTATGGGAATTGCGGTGCCATAGGGACTTGTTGCCTCTGCTTGGTAGTAGTGGGCTGCCTGTCAAGGTGGTAGGGGTAGTCCGGGCCTGATCCAGGTGGAGCGATCTTTTAGCTGCGGGCATTCCCTCTTATAATGTCCCCAGCGTTGGCAATGGTGGCACTGTACCGAGCTAGTGGGTCGAGGCTTCTGTTGTACACTAGCGGGTGGGTAAGGGGGTAGTTGTCGTGGTGGCGGTGCGGTGTTGGGATATGGGCTGTTCCCCCTTAGGGGTCGGATAACTGTCTTTATGGGGGCTGGTTTTTGCTGTCTGCGGGCATCTAGGTACTCATCCGCCTTTTTAGCTGCTTCTGTGAGGGACTTTGGATTGCGGTCTCTCACCCATTCCTGAATATCATTCTGGATGCCCTCATAGAATTGCTCTAATAACAACATTTGTAACAAGTCCTCCATGGACCGAGCCTTATTGGACTGTACCCACCCCAGGGGGGCCCGATGTAACTTGCAGGCCCATTCCACATGAGAGTCCTTGTCATTCCTTTTTAAATCTCTAAATCGCCGCCGATATGCCTCTGGCGTGATGGCATACCGGGCCAGGATCACCTCTTTTACCCTGTGGTAATTCCGAATTTCCTCATCTGGTACAGTTCTATATGCTTCAGCAGCCTTTCCAGTGAGCTTCCCTGCTAAAATAGGTACTCATTCCTCTGGACTAATATTATGCAGTGCACACAGTCTCTCAAAATCTTGAAGAAAAGCATCTATATCCACCTCTGCTTCTACATATGTTTTAAATGCTTGGTAAGGTATTTTTGCCTTACCCTGTGTGATGGTAGCGGTGGTGGCATTCCTCTCCAGATTTTGTAGTGGCCTTTGACGTATAAACTCCTGCACCTCTGTCATTGTCCTGGATATAATATCTGCTGTTGGATTCTCTCCATAAAAGGACAGCCTAAACTGCAGCTGTCTCTGGAACTCCTCTTGCTCAGATCCATCTGCTGAACTTTGCTGCTCAGGGATCAACCTGTCCTCATTCTGATATTCTGCCATCACCTCTGCAATGAGGGTTGCTTTCTTTTTGTTGCTTGCTGCAATACCTTTCGCTTCCAGGAGATCTTTTAGCGTGGCTCTTTTTAGCTTGGCATAATCACTCTCCATCCGTATTCCATTAGTCCTTGTTCCCTTGTGAGTCTGGATCCCAGCGCTGCCAACCAATGTAGTGAAGAGCTGGTATTACACAGCCTATCTCCACTTTAGATCCCAGGGAGGTTCAGGAACATGCAATTATAAATCCATAGGGTAAAATATCCAGCAGGCAAAATAACACAGCAGTATCCCAGCAGCAATCCCAATAACTGGACGACACACAGTATCAGGAGCAGAACTAAAGATTTATTCACACAGTGGCCTTTTAAAGTCTGCTCCCATGCAAGGGAGGGATTTCCATTAATTTGTACAGTAGCCAATCCTGCTCTGGTAACCTCTCACACATCTCCTCCCCTCAGTCTGCATCATATTCCCCTTATCCAGCACACCAATTCCCCCATTTCTGGATGTACCCCTAAACTTAGGGGTACCACTTTAAATTATACATCCCCTGGTAGCCCTGATCATTGTCTGAAAGTGCCTAGCTGATGCTCTAAGCCAGGGATAGGCATCTCTTATAATTCCTTAACAAACTTAAGGCTGGCAAAGCAGCAAAAAAGATGTAGTCCACAACATCTGTAGGAAGGGCCGCCATCAGGGGGTGACAACCATGACAGTTGTCATGGGCCCAGCGGCCCAGCCCCACGTGTAGCGGTGGAACTGCTGCCAGTGCAGCTGCACTGGGGCACGCGCTCTGGTAGGGCCCACCCGGTGGCCCAAGTACTTAGGGTCACCCGATGGGCCCTATATCTTCAGGGGCCTGGTCAGCGCTGCGGCCATGCAATAGCGTAACCGGGCCCCTTTTAAAAAAATTGCAGCCGCAAAGTAGTGCTGGGAGGAAGTGACAGCCGGTCACTTCTTCCCAGCTCCCTCTGCGCGGGATGTGTGTATGTCAGTATGTATATCTCTATGTGCATGTATGTCAGTATGTATATCTGTATGTGCATGTATGTCAGTATGTATGTATTTATAGATGTATGTATGTGTGTATAGATGTATGTATGTATCTATGTGTATGTACGTATGTGTATGCATTTCAGAATGTGTGTATCTATATGTATGTGTATGTATGTCAGTATGTGTCTGTCTGTGTGTATGTAGGTCAGTATGTGTGTCTGTATGTATGTCAGTATGTATGTGTATGTATGTCAGTATGTGTGCATGTATGTAGGTGTCTGTATGTATGTCAGTATGTATGTGTATATGTCAGTATGTGTGCATGTATGTAGGTGTCAGTATGTATGTCAGTATGTGTGCATGTATGAGTATGTATGTATGTGTATGTATGTATGTCAATATGTGTATGTATATGTCTGTCTGTATGTATATGTATGTATGTATCTGTATGTTTGTCAGTATGTATGTATCTCTATGCGTGTGTATGTATTTCAGTATGTATGTATGTATGTCACTATGTGTATGTATATGTCTGTATCTCAGTATGTATGTCTGTCTGTCAGTATGTATGTCTGTCAGTATGTACGCCTGTGTGTGTGTGTCTGTCTGTATGTTAGAATGTGTCTGTGTGTCACTATGTATGTCTGTGTGTCTGTATATGTTGGTGTGTCATTTTCAGTATTTGTGTCTGTTAGTATGTATGTGTGTGTGTGTCAGTATGTGTGTATCTTTGTGTGTGTATCTGTGTCGTTTTTGTATCAGTGCGTGTGTTTGTGTCTGTGTTTGTGTATTCCTGTGGGTGGGGTTTAAAGGTAGGATTTGGGGGTGGGCTTGGAGGCGAACCCCCAGGGCCCCAGATCTGGAGCAGTGTTAGGGGCCCCAAAATGTATGATGGCAGCCCTGATCTGGAGTGTCGAAGGTTGTCTACCCCTACTCTAAGCTACTGAATAAACAGTAGTATGGGCATCTGGCATTTTATAAAGCCAGATGTGGCCACGTGTAGTAGGTTATAGTAGTTATTTAGCTTTGGGTATTCCTTTACAAAAGTTAAGTGGATTGTGGAATTGCTAATAAAAGCCTTGCTTTAATTCATTTGAATCGGAATTAGAAATTATTCCATTCTGTAAGAAAAAACATTTCAAATAATTGTAGTGGAGCCAAACAATGGTTAAGTATCTCCGTTAGGTCATGTTCCTCGATGCTAACAGGGAACATTGGAGCACTTCAGACCCAGTAGCCGAAGCTGGACTGAGGGTCTCTTGATGCTGCTGCCTTGGATAGGGCAACCATGGTTATAGCCACTGGCTGGACTGAAGAAACACATTTGTCCTGGGCATTTGTTTTATCACAGCAGCCCAGTGGAAAGGCATTAGGGCCAAAGAGGAGGGTTGTTGCTTCATTACCAATGACAAGCACTCCTCCCTTCAAAGTAGACATGTTGGTTTAATGCTCTTTCAGGACAGCCCATGAACAGAGCACTGCTAAAGAGCTCTAGCATGAGAAAGAATTTAATGACATGCTTGCACTGCATTTGCCTATAACTTGTCTCTGGTGTCTCCATAAGTGGGATACCAGAGGACAAAGGGGCCAGGAAAGTGTATTGTACATGTGTTCGGAGGCTGCTTGTGTGATTGCGTATGTGTAGAGTGAGCTGATTGAGGTGTGGTGTTTTGTGTAAATAGGTTGGTTTCAGTTGTGTTGTGTTTGGGATGTAATACAGTTGTAATCAAAGTTGTAATCAAAATTATTCAACCCCCATTGAAAATCAGCTGTTTGCAATGAACAAATCAAACAAAAGCATTTGAAATAGCTCAACACAACAAATGCTTCAAGGGGTTTCCCCAAATCCAACTGAAAATGCAATATAGTTATTATAGTTACTTCTCCAGTCTCAAAATTATTCAACCCTTCATGGCAAGCATCTTTAGTACTAAGTAGAGTGCCCTTTTGCTGCTATGACCCACTGCAAATGAGATGCATAACCAGACACCATCTTCTGGAAGAGTTCCTGTGGAATCTTAGCCCATTGCTCATGAGTCCATTGCTTCTATGGGGTTCAAGTCAGTGACTGTGATGGCCACTGTTGAATTTTCCAGAAATTCTTTTGCAACCAAGCCTTGGTGGAATTTGAGGTATGCTTGGGGTCATTTTCTTGTTGAAAGGTCCAGTGATACCCAATCTTCAGCTTCCTCTCAGACAGCATTACGTTTTCCACTAGGATTTCCTGATATTTCAATATATCAATCTTTCTCTTCAAACGATGCAGGTTTCTAGTGTCAGAGGATAAAAAGGATTCCAGAGAGAATATCTCTGGAATAACTGTCAGGAAGTCCCTCTATCCACCAGATAAATTTATGTACCTTGAATTAAAATGTAACTTTTATCATTCATAGAAATAAAATATAAAAATCAAAAATGAAAAAATAAAAAATAATCGATAGACAGACAGGCATGCAAGTATATCCACTAGTGGTACCATGGGATTATATAAATTTCCTACTAATTTATGAGGCAATATAATATCAACTAATGGATACAAAAAAGTGTCAGAGGATGCAAAGCAGTCCCATAGCATCACCGAACCACCACCATGTTTAACTGTAGACAGATTGTTCTTTTCAGTGTATGCTTCATTCTGCATCCTCCAGACATATCGCTGATCCATTGAACCGAAAAGTTCCAGATTTGTTTCATCGCTCAACACAACAGAATTTGTGGCATATTTATATGATTTTTAGCATATTTTGAGTCAATAGTGGTGTATGTTTTGGAGTTCTGGCATGAAACTGTGGCTGTATACCCACGAGTAGCTGGTTTACTACCACCTAGGTTGTCCCTTCACTTAGTGTAGAAGCTCCAGAGTGATTAAGCTCTCCTGCAGAACGTACCGCTTTCTCATCCAAGCCCTAGCCAAGACTTAGTGAAGGGTGATAATGAACTGAGTTTAATGAGACAAAGCACAGGGATTTATACACAGATCCCCCGGTAATCCAGTTGTTCATTTTTGTGCTTGCAATGAGGTTGCTACTCTATCTGTTAGTAAAACTTAATTAAGGAGTCTTGGTATTATGTATATTATTTCTCCATTACTTTTTTAGGTGATATTTCAATGGTTTTATAATATTGTACCTTCCTCACATTTCTATATCTAGACTGAAGGTCAGACTGGAATAGTTCTGGGATTTGTTCTCATGTTGTTCTTGTTTTTTTTTTAGGCTTATCCTCAGGTTTCAGGAGGTAGGGCATGGCAACCTCGTTTAGATAACACCTCTGCCAATTAGGTGAGAGAGGTCTATTCTATAGTAATAGTTTTAATAGTTTCAAAGGCAAGGAACATTTTTTTTTTTTTGTACCAGATTGTCTAAATATATATTGTATTGTCTTTACTCCTTAAAGGAACCCAATAGGGTCAGGAACACAAACATGTATTTTTTTTTTTTTTGTAATTCTTTATTTTTGTTGTGCATGAGAATACATATTATAGAAATGCTTGCCATACCATGACGGCAGTAGCAAGCATATTGAGGGACATTGAGTGATATTTAATGACATAGCAGTTGAGAAATCAGCATAAGGTTATGCTAAAATAAGCTGGCTAATTATGCATTAGTAGACTACTATAACTTTAAGAGGCTTGGTATGTATGAATAGCTGATATGTAGCATGGCTTTTCAGGAGTAACACATTTTCATAGTATGAGAGACAAGAGAGAAAAATATATATAAATCAGAGAGAGATGGCTGAAAACAGCCAGTAGCCTGTGCTCTGACGATGTCGGACCTGAGGTGTGTATGCTTCCCTTATCAGCATATGCCCTTTGGGGGTAAATTGTGGTTTTGTTCTAGTGTTGTGGTCGTCAGGCAGAATGTCCCAGGTACAAGCCTAGGTGTCATGTGGCTGTGGTATGGGTCTAGGCTGAGTGCAAGTGAGACCTCAAGTTAAACCTGCAGCAACAAGCAGAGGGATCAGCTGCCTCCCCCACACCATCTGAAAGCAGGCCTCCTGTAGGTCTCGGGTCTATCCGTATGAAAGCTGCCAGTCTCTGTCAATATCATGCTAGATTCAACTGCAAAGGTTTCCTCCCGTCTCCAGGGTATGTTTGCAGCTGAGATTCAGGGTTAAATGTAGTGAGTTTGGCTGTATTAAAGCGTTTCAGCATGGAGCTTACTAGATGTGCGATCAGACCGCGCGACTGCTAGGCTCCGCCCCCACAAACATGTATTCTTGACTCTATAGTGTTAAACTAACTATTTAGCCCGCTTATCCCCCACCCTGATCCTCCCTTCCCCCCTTAAAGATTGTAAAACTTACCTTATTTTTCAGCGCAATGTGGGTCCGCCGGTGCCACCTCCGCCCTTGACCCGCCTCCTTGGCTGACATCATTAGAATTAATAATCTTAGCCAATCATAATGCTTTCCCATAAGACCTCTATTGGGATATCTCCATGTTCAGTGTCTCCACACAGAGCATGGAGACGCTGAATATCATTGCTACACACTCTTAAAACTATTACTATAGAACAGACCTCTCACCTAATTGGCAGAGGAGTTATCTAAACGAGATTGCCATGCCCTACCTCCTGAAAATTGATGATAACCTAAAAAAAAAAAAGAGAACCACAAGAACAAATCCTAGAACTTTTCCAGTCTGACCCTAGGTCTAGATATAGAAATGTGAGGAAGATGTAATATTATAAAACCATTGAAATCTCCTTTAAAAAAAATAATGGAGACACTGTAGTGCTGCCCCAGGAAGCATGCCTAGTAGTCATCTGACAAGTGGCCACTGAAGGTGACCCTAGGCTGTAATGAAAAAGCCTGCAGGGACTGACAATTTCACCAGAACAACTGCATTAAGCTGTACTTTTTCTGGGAACTATAGTGTTTCTTTAAGGTTTTTATTGTATCCATTGGTCAGCCCTGCAGAAAATATTAGTCTTCATAAATAAATATAATAATAATATTACTGATATTCTGTGATTTTATTAGCTACCTGTACTTTTTTGTAATTGACAGAGTGCTTAAAATACTGCTTGGAATTTTGTGTTAGCACGGAATGTGGTTTTTGTTTACCTTTTGTCATCTGTTTTCTGATGATCGTGGATGAAAACAATAGTTTCTATTAATCATATTGTGGAATAATCAATATTCTTCCAAATTTGTTCTCACACGGATTTTGAGCTTCGCATCAGCTGAAAGCATGACAGATGTTTTAACATTATCTCAAATGTTAACAAAAACTTGAAACAGTTATTAGTTTCAGATTTTTGACAAGGCCTCTTAAAGAAGACACAGGAAATGGAGTGTCATGAGGGAGTACACATATACATCACACAGGACAGAGAGTGAAAAACAAAATGGCTGTACAGGTGGAAATAAATCAATGTGTATTATTGGCTGTTATTCTTCAAATAAGAACTCTTGAAAAATAGCTTCATTTGTTTTTACTGCCTAAACCAAGGCTAGTCCAAGGTTGATTTTTACTCACGTTTTTGGCTTATGAGTCATGTTAACCCATTAGCTTTGGGAATCATGTATACACATTTTCCAGTGGTATGCACTGATACACCAGAATCATGTACACATACATTTAAATAATTTTGTTCTTTTGCATATTCATTTCATTTGCAATTAGGCCCCTTTTTGTGTTACAGGCAACAGAGTCAGCACTACCATAAGAGTGTCAGGTCTGCTGGGACCTCCTGCAGCTGTATAAGCCAGTGAGGAGATCTAGAGATCTCAATTACCATCCCTCAGCTGTTTAGAACACTACAATGTTTTCTTATCTGAAACTTTTTAAATGTTTTTCTGTCCTACCAAATTGTTATTTTTTTGTTTGCATTACATAATGTTTTGCCTATGCATACTGAAACAAAAATAAAATATTAACAAAATATTAACAAAAATTTCAATATTAAAATAATTAGTACTGGTACACCTAGTGTGTTGTCCAGAGATGAGGGAGTAGGACTATTGTAAGGCTGCTCAAAACTGGCAAAAATAGGGATCCACTAAAACCTATAAAGGAATAACTAGAAAAAAGACACCAAAGGTGTCTGGGGATACCAGAAGCTAGCCTAGAATGTGGCTATAAAAAGCTAAAATGTCTATAAAAAAAGGTATATTAATAGGGATGCTGTACCTTTAAGAGAAAACTAGATATCAGAATAAAAACAATATGAATATAAATAGATGCAAAATAGGTAGATGAAAAAATGCGAAATAGTAGAAAATAAATTAATTTAAAATGAAAATAAAAATAAAAATAAAAAGTAAAGAAATGAAAAAAATATGAAAAAAATAATAAAAATAAGTATAAAAGTGAAAATAATCAATAGATAATAAAACCTACAGAAGTAGGAGTAAAAAATTGAGAAATGGTAAAAAAGTACAAAAAGAGTAAAATAAAAATGCAAATAGGAGTAAAAACGGAAACAAAAAGGGAAAAAATTAGGTATATCTGGAGCAGAAATGTGCAGTACAAGTGACTTAATTACTGCTATGAAGCAGAATGACTGGCACCTGTACCAAATATTATATGATATACTTAGTATCTAGTTGGATACAAATAGAAACAGGTATCATATTGTAGCGATACAGTATAAGGAACTGCAGGCTAAAATATTATTGCACACTGAAATCAGCAATGGATAAAAAGCACTGGTTCTCAAACTGGTTAGAAATATTAGCCAGTTTATTAGGACAAATAATAATAAAAATATAAAATGTAAATAAAGTTAAAAATTTAAAATACACATCAGGAAAAGTTCATATTGTTATTACCAGATGGTATGTTGTCAGACCTAAGCAGAAACCTTCGGTTCAGATGAGGATGGATATGGATTGAAATCTTTGCCGTTTAAGGTAATTCCGCTGGAGAGGACAGCGTGTGTATTCTCCGAGCGTCCCTGCGGGAGCCTCACTCCAGAGGGACGTGTGCTGTGAGCGGCTTCGTTGCGATACACAAACCAATAGGTCCTGGAAGGATGTATGTATAATCGTAGAAATTATTTGTGACAGCCTATTGGCATAAATTTTGGCGAGTAGCTTGGTATCCATTTTGAGTAGCGATATTGGCCGCAGATTTTGACTTTTGGTGGGGGTTTTCCCTGGCTTGGGGAGAGTGGCTACATGTGCCATTAGCATCTCGTGTGGCATATCACCTGGGCCTATGATGTGATTGTATACTGGTTCAAACCTTGGGGCCAGGATATGGGAAAAAGCTTATAGTTGGAGTTTGTGAGGCCATCTGGCCCAGGGTATTTTCCCAATGGCAAGGATGCTATAGTTTGCAAGATTTCCCGGCATGTTACAGGGTTTTGTAATGTCCCCTGTTGTTGTGGGTATAGAGACGGCAGTGTTATGAGGTTTAAAAAGTTGTCAATCTCTAACTCGGTGGGGTGATGTGTTGAGTTGTCGTGTTTCAGATTGTATAAAGTATGGTTGAAAGAGGCCATTTCATTATTTATGTCTTGGGGATTATAAATTTTTTCGTTTGAGCCCGAAAGTAAGTACGGTATTTTAGATTATGCTTGTCTTTTCCTCAGCAGTGCAGCTAGCGCCTTCCCTGCTTTGTTACCCTGAGAGCAGTGTCGCATTTTGAGCCATTCAATTGTGTAAAATGTTTTGGCTAAGTGTATTTCATTTATGCGCTTGGTGGCATCTGCAGTGGTTTTCAAATGTGCATCCGCCGGTTGTATAGGGTGTGCATTCGTGGCATCTCGTAGGGAGCGCAGCAGGTCAATGTGTTCGTGGTTGGATTTACGTTACACATACCTCTAATGGTGGGCTTACCAAAAGGAGACAGGGAAGGTTTCAGGAAAATTGTTTAGTTTGAAGTAGACCTCCAGATTTTGTGTCAGCTGAGCAAGAAACTTAGGGTCTTGCAGAAGGGAGTCATTGAGACGCCATGGTGCTTGTCCCCTATGTGGAAATTGGCCTCGGAGTGTTAATATGAGTGGCGCATGATCCGACCACACAATGTCTCCAATAGAGCACCGTGTGATCCTTGGGAGTAAGTGGTCTATGGTCTATGATCTATCCTGGAGAACGACTTATGCACACTGGAGTAGAAAGTACATTCCCTTCCCATGGGGTTAAGCATTCTCCAAGCATCATAGATACCATGTTTGGGCATGAGTTTGAGTAGGGCTTTGCTTTGCGTCCATATTGCCGAGTGTCTAGGGGATCGGTCAGGTAGGTTTGTGTCAGCGTGTGAATCTAATACGTGGTTTAAGTCTCCACAGATAATGAGTGCTCCTGAAGTAGCTTTAGGGAGCTTGGTGAGTATTTTATATGGAAAGTCCCTTTGGTGAGCATTTGGGCTGTAGATCCCCACTAGGATGCATTCAACTTCATTTACCATGCAATGTAAAGTGATAAACCTCCTTTGGGTATCTTTCTGAATGTGCAACAATTCAAAGGATAGGGAGGGGTGTATTAGGAATGAGACTCCTTTTGATTTTGAGGTATGGGTTGCGTGATATTGAGTCGGGTAGTCGTGGAGACCAAACTTAGGGACCCTGTTAGTGACAAAATGTGTCTCTTGGATGCAGAGTATAGCAATCTTTCCCCTCCGTGCTCCATCTAGGAGGACGCAACGCTTATGTGGTTGGTTTAAACCCCGGTGTATTGTGTGATTGTATTTTCATAGTCTGGGGGGTTGTAAGGTGTTGCTGTATGGAGATTGTCGTAAACCCAATGGAGTGTTGGCAGACTTTTCTGTGTCCAGGGCAGAACTTGATGGCGAGAAGAGTGTTTCTAAGCATGATATTGTGGGTGGGGGAGAAGGTAGTACAAGACAAGGGTAAAAGAACTGGGATGGGGTGAACTGTGTTTCCTCTCAAGAGAACATGGTGCAGGGGACCCGCACCTTGGGGGTAGGAGAAGTGGAAGTCTCCAGTGTTGTGGCTGTTGAGATCTAAGAGTGACTTATTTTTGGGCTGTTGTATCGCGTTCTGCTACATTTGGGAATGCAAACATTTAGCCAATATTATTGGTAGCTGGCCGGGTAGCATTGAGAGTGCAGAAATCAACAAAACGTAGCTTATCCGTCAAGCCAGAGAGGGTTACAGAATGCCACTAGAGATATGTTTTAAGGGGTCAGATTACTGGGTTGAGCTAAGGGTCCTTTTCCATGGGGCTTACCAGCCCAAGCAGTAATGCATATCTAGGGCCCCATATAGAAGGGTTCAGTGTCCTGTATTTGTCAGCATTGGGTACTAAGTCATCTAGGGTGAACGGTAACTGTCTGGTCTGGCGTGACTATGTACATTACACCCTGTTCCAAATTATTATTCTATTTAAGTGTCACAAAGATTAAATATTTTGTTTTTCAGTTTAACTCATGGATGGCAGTGGCGTATTAAGGGGGGGGCGGAGGGGGCGGTCTGCCCCGTGTGCCACCAGGCAATATGCAATATGGGGAAGAAAAAGGATCTCTCTGCTGCCGAAAAGAGTGAAATAGTTCAATGCCTTGGATGAGGTATGAAAACATTACATATTTCACGAAAACGTAAGTGTGATCATCGCACTATTAAGAGATTTATGGCTGATTCAGAGCACAGATGGGTTTGTGCAGAGAAAGGCACATTGAGGAAGATTTCTGCCAGATCCATGCATTGGATCAAGAGAGCAGCTGCTAAAATACCATTACATTGCAGCAAACAGATATTTGAAGCTGCTGGCGCCTCTGGAGTCCCACGGACATCAAGGTATAGAGTCCTCCAGAGTCTTACAACTGTGCATAAACCTTCTATTCGGCCACCACTAACCAATGCTCACAAGCAGAAATGGCTGCATTGGGCAGAATACATGAAGACTAATTTTTAAACAGTCCTGTTCACTGATGAGTCCCGTGCAACTCTGGATGGTCCAGATGGATGGAGTAGTGGATGGTTGGTGGACGGCCACCCTGTTCCAACAAGGCTGCGATGTCAGCAAGGCGGTGGTGGAGTCATGTTTTGGGCCGGAATCATGGGAAGAGAGCTGGTCGGCCCCTTTAGGGTACCCGAAGGTGTAAAGATGACCTCTGCAAAGTATGTGGAGTTTCTGGCTGACCACTTTCTTCCCTGGTACAGAAGGAAGAACTATGCTTTCCGTAACAAAATCATCTTCATGCATGACAATGCACCATCTCATGCTGCAAAGAATACCTTGCATCAATGGCTGCTATGGGGATAAAAGGAGAGAAAGTCATGGTGTGGCCTCCATCCTCCCCTGACCTCAATCATATTGAGAACATTTGGAGCATCCTCAAGCAAAAATTCTATGAGGGTGGGAGGCAGTTTACATCCAAACAGCAGCTCTGGGAGGCTATTCTGACATCTTGCAAACAAATTCAAGCAGAAACTGTCCAAAAACTCGCAGGTTCAATGGATGCAAGACTTGTGAAGCTGCTATCAAATAAGGGGTCCTATGTTAAAATGTAACGTGACCTGATAAAATGTTTAAAAAGTTAAAATGTTGTTATAAGTTTGATTGAAATAGCTTTTGATTTCAGTAAATATGCTGCAAACACAACAAATGACAATTTTCAATTCTTTACAACCTATAAAGTGTTTTAAAACTTACTGTGCGTAATAATTTGGAAAAGTGCATTGTAAGTTTTTTATGTTTAAAAAAAAATACTGTTAGGAGGTTTGTTCAATAAAATTTGAATTGTACTCTTAATATTTGATAACATGAGAATTATGTTGACTGTTAGTTACATAAATTATTTAGGTAAATGAGAAAAATATAATTTGCATAATAATTTGGAACAGGGTGTATGTGGCAGTGGTCAAACCTTTTGCAACTATATTTTGTCAAACTTGTTTTGGGGCGTGTAGATGCATGCAACCATGTCGCGTTTACGCGTGCAATTGACCAAAGGCATACAAAGGTGGTTAACAGTAAACATCCTAAGGACAATAATATACGAAAATAATGATAGCAAAGTCATAGGTAAGCATGCTAGCATTACCTCAGAATGGGTGAGAGCCTCCACCAGATCAGAGTATAAAAAGCTGAGCTATGCAGCCGGTGAAGGAAATTTGTTTATTGCCGACACCGAAGGGCCTAGTGTCCCCAGCCAAGCTTATGGGCCGATATAGATGGCAAATCTCTCGGGTAGATTGTTGTGGATCCAAATAATGATCTTTGTTATATTCAGAGGAAGCCCAAATTATTATTACAAATGCACTTGGAGAAGCGAGAATTAGACACCAGACACCTGTTGGTATTCAAAATAAGCCTCTGCCATTTTATTCATCAGCTGGGTTTTATACATTAAAAAGTAAGTGCTTACGTGCAAATACTCATAGAACAGTAATAGGGAGGGAGTACAGATAAGACATAGGGATGAATGTCATGTACACATAACAAATAAGTTCCAAGGTGAGAAAGAACAAAAAGATTAGAGAAGAGACATCTCAGGTGGGGGCTTTCTTCTCCCGGAACTAGACATATATGGTCTTAAGTGTCGTGTCAAGTATCAAGCATTTCCTGAGTCCAAGTTAGCCAATTTTACTATAGGATATCATTATATGACACCTATAAGCTTGAGCCTTGGAATCAAGATAAATTCTATCACAAGATATGAGAGCGATTCAAGCATCCGCTGTGGGCCAGCTAGTGATCCGCTGTGGGCCAGCTAGTTAGATGATGGCGGCTAAAAAAGCTCCGGAGGGGGAGGGGAGTTTGGGCCACGCTAAGGATAATAGAAACTATAATAGGGATTCGTAACCCGTCTGCTGTGATACACCTGGGGTTATATGTTCAGAAATTGGCTCCCTGATAACATACGGATCAGGGAACATATCAGCAGGGAACATATCAGCTAACCAATGTAGTGCAATTACATATTGAAACAATAAACTTATAGCTAAACAATACTTGTGACCCATGGAACTGCATATCTATGAGAGTTTTTTATGTGTCGTGCACCATTCTGGTGTCAGTCTCTGTTGTGGAAGATGAGCGGTAGTATCAGGCTTGATTGGTATGGTCCATTCTGTTAGCTTGGCTAGGCCCTCTTCTGGGGTGAATATCGGTTTTATGACTCCGTCGCGTTGGACCAGTAATTTGGTCGGGTATCCCCAGTGGTTCCTCGTTCCGTGATGTCGCAGGGCATCCACCACTGTTTGGAAGCTTCTTCTGTGCTTCAGCGTTACCGTGGAGAGATTCGTAAAGATCCTCGGGGTGGGATAGTCTTCGTGCGGCATGCTTCGATTGCTGCAGGCCTTCAAAATCAGTTCCTTTATATGGAAGTAGTGTGCTCTGAGGAGCTCATCCCTTGGTGCTGAATCTGGGAGGTAGTGTGGTTTTGGGACACAATGTACCCGATCAGCAGCTGGGATATCTGGCGCATAGGCCAGAAGTAGGCCTCTTGTGTAGGCTTGTAGGTCCATATGTAGTGCGGATTCTGGCACTCCCCGCAGCCACAGGTTGTTCCTTTGTGCCCTGCCTTCCAAGGATGGCAATCCTGGTTTCCAGGAGCTCAAGTTTGTGTTCCAGGCTCTGGACATGGATGGCCAGTTTATTGTGTGCAGTGGCATATTCCCCCATCTTGTGTTCCTCGTGAGAAATGCAGGTGCCTATCTCCTGCATCTCCTTCCGTAGGGCATCCGCCATGTGTTGCCAGGAGGTATCAATGTGTTTGATAGAGCATCTAGAGCTTGTTGCAAAAATTCTTTGGTAATGTGTTCGGCTTGTGAGTGCTCCATCATGTGATTCGAGATCAGGGCCAGCTTTAGTCCATTAGATGCCATGTGCGAAAAGTCTTCACGGCGCCCCCTCCCCCCCTCAACCAAGTTGCCGGTATACAGTCACACACACAGGCACAGGCAGACAGTCAGACATGCTCAGTTGCAAGCAGCTAGTCAGACACGCTCAGTTACAGGCATGCAGACACTCAGGCACGCTGATAGGTACACACTCAGTTAAAGGTAGAGTGTTACACATACAGACACAGGTACACACAACGGCACAGCTACAGCAACACACACAATTGGAGTCACACAGTTACAGTCACACACAGGCAGAAAGTCACACACACAGACAGACACAGACAGTCACACAGACAGACAGTCAAACACACACAGGCAGACAGTCACACACACACAGGCAGACAGACACACACACACAGGCAGACAGTCACACACATACATGCAGACAGTCACACACCAACAGTCACACAGACAGACAGTCACACACACACAGGCAGACAGTCACACACACACACACATGCAGTCACACAGACAGTCACACACACAGGCAAGCAGACAGTCACACACACACACACACATACACACACAGACAGGCAGTTACACAGACAGGCACACACACAGGCAGGCAGTCACACACAGGCAGGCAGTAACACAGACAGTCACACACAGGCAGTCACACAGAGGTAGGCAGTCACACACACAGAGGCAGGCAGTCACACAGACAGACAGTCACAGGCAGGCAGGCAGACAGTCACACACACACACACACACACAGAGGCAGGCAGTCACACAAACAGGCAAACAGTCACACACAGGCAGGCAGTCACACACACATACACAGACTTACCTCTTTCCATTATGGATGGAAGGGGGAGAGGATGCAATTTCTGTGCAGCAGTTACCAGGGAGCTTCTAGTATTTATTAGCTCCGCCGCCACCTTGTTATAAGCCCCCACCCTCGATGCCGCTGATTTAAAAAAATATATATATTTAAAAAAAGATTTTTATAGACCCAGGTGGAGAATAATTAATCCTCCACCCAGGTACCTGTTTTAGCTCCCCTGTCACCCAGCCATGTGCCCTGTGCAGCCGCACAGCTCGCACACCCCTAACGCCGGCCCTAGTCAGGATGCTTGCATCTGAGTCTCCGTTGCCATCTTGGATGTCAAGTTGCGAGGCCTGAAGTGCTGCGGGACCCTTTTAGGTGAAGAAATTAAATTTTTTGGCTTTGGATGCAGCTTTCTTTGCTTTGTAGTGAGATATCGTAAGTTTTCAGGGAGTTCCGTGCGGATTGCAACCTGTGTAATGTGCTTGATATGGAGCTCAGTACTGGAACAATTTCTTATTTTATGTATCCTGACTTCTGGCATCCTCTGACCTCAGCTCTCTACTAGTTTATCCTGATTTCTGGCACCCACTGACCTTTGGCTTACCCATGACAATTCTCCTGTTTATGTCCATATCTGTACTGTGACTTGGAGCATCATCCTACACAGCCCCCATGCACAGACTCACAGGCAGGGCCGCCATCAGGGGGTGACAACCATAATGCCCGGGCCCCACATGTAGAGGCGGAACTGCCGCCGGAGCACAC
Organism: Pelobates cultripes; assembly: GCA_933207985.1. Classification (NCBI taxonomy): domain Eukaryota; kingdom Metazoa; phylum Chordata; class Amphibia; order Anura; family Pelobatidae; genus Pelobates; species Pelobates cultripes. The sequence continues at coordinate 186,355,059 of OW240916.1, read as the reverse complement.
TTAGGGCCACCCGATGGGCCCTATATCTTCAGGGGTCCGGTCAGCGCTGTGGCCGTGGAATAGCGTGAACGGGCCCCTTTAAAAAAAAAAAAAAAACAGCCGCAGCAAGTGCTGCTGGGAGGAAGTAGTGGAAGAGGAGCGCGCGCCCGGCAGTGAGGGAGAGCCAGCCGACTACTCCCATCATCCCCAGCCACCCTCCTGCAAAGACAAGGTAAGAGACAGGAGGGTGGCTGGAAAATGAGCTGTGTGTGTGTGTGTATCTATGAATGTCTGTCTGTCTACATGCCTGCCTGCATGTCTGCCTGCATGTCTGTCTGTATGTCTGCATGTCTGCCTGCATGTCTGCCTGCCTGTCTGCATGTCTGCATGTATGTCTGTCTGTATGTATGCATGTCTGTATGTATGCATGTCTGTATGTATGTCTGTCTGTATGTATGCATGTCTGTCTGTATGCCTGTCTGTATGCATGTCTGTATGTATGCATGTCTGTATGTATGTATGTATGTATGTGTATGCATGTCTGTATGCATGCATGTCTGTCTGTATGCATGTCTGTATGTATGCATGTCTGTATGTATGTATGTATGTCTGTATGCATGTCTGTATGTATGAATGACAGTGTATGTATGTCTGCATGTCATTATGAATGTATGTATGTATGGATGTCAGTGTCTGTATGCATGTATGTCTGTCTGTATGAATGTATGCCAGTATGAATGTATGTCTGTATGTCATTATGAATGTATGTCTGTGTATGTATTGTTATGGACAGATGAAGTAGAATAAAATGGCTATTTACTAATGTCTTTTTATTCTGTGTACACTATGTTAAAACTGGCTGCTAGAGTAAATATTCCCTTCCCCCCCTACAATGTGTTCAGTTGCTGTTTCTTCTGTAAATTCCTCTGTATCCTGCTAAGCATCCCCCTTCCCATCAAGCAAACCTCGTGTAACCAAAATTCCTGTGTTAACAGCTTCCTTTACTAACTCCTCCCCCACTTCCTTTGTGCCAGTTAAAGGACCACTCTAGGCACCCAGACCACTTCAGCTTAATGAAGTGGTCTGGGTGCCAGGTCCTTCTGGGTTAACCCATTTTTTCATAATTATAGCAGTTTCAGAGAAACTGCTATAATTATGAATGGGTTAAGCCTTCCCCCTAATCCCCCTAATGAAAATCACAGTGAGAGCACGCCAGCGTCCATAGGAAAGCATTGTAAATGCTTTCCTATGAGACTGGCTGAATGCGCGCGCAGCTCTTGCCGCGCGTGTGCATTCAGCGGGCGGATCGGAGGCGGAGATGAGGAGGAGAGCTCTCCGCCCAGCGCTGGAAAAAGGTAAGTTATTACCCCTTTCCCCCTTCCAGAGCCGGGTGGGAGGGAGACCCTGAGGGTGGGGGCACCCTGAGGGCACTATAGTGCCAGGAAAACGAGTATGTTTTCCTGGCACTATAGTGGTCCTTTAACAGCTATATGCCACGTGTAACAAAATGGAGAATCACTGTTAAAGTAACTGAAAGAAACTACTCACTCCCCCTCCCATCGTGTATCCAGGAGCTGGAATATAGGCGGGAGAAGTCTGTAATGATGACACTACATCCTGTGGGGGGGGGGAGTTTAGACAAGACCCCTTAGACTGTTAACCAATTGTTGAATGTATACTGTATGTTTAAACTGTGACGTATTTTTGCTTTAAGAAGGAGCCCCCACTCCGGGGAATAAAGCATTCCTTGGTTTTTCACTGACCAGAAACTTTGTCTCCGGTGTGAATTACTTCTAGGGAAAGTGTGCACGCATTAATTAATCAATTTGGAAGGAGTAGATAGACAAATAATCAAAGTTTTCTTTGATCCAAAACAATTTGGGGGCTCGTCCGGGATGTGAGGGTTACGGTAATAAGGAAGCCGTAAAATCCCAGGACCGGAGAGGAGACTCCCAGAGATTGGAAAAAAAAAAAAGAGCCTGATCACCTCTGCATATGGTAAATGAGTTACTTACCCTATATTTTCCTTTCTTTGGACTTCGTTTACTCTCCGTTCCTTCACTCTGCTTCCTGTTAACGTCTTCGACAGGTATATAGTATGCCCACATGTCCCCTTTATTTCAATAGAACCTTTCAATTTGTCTATCTACGTCCTGAGTGTGAGTTTTATGTGTGAAAGTGTCTGCTTGAGAATCTGTTTTATTACTTACTTAATACTGTTATATAATGCTGCCAAGTGTGGTTAAGTGCTTGCAGATTTAGCCAAGTTCGGGTTTGGTGGAAAAACCCTGTCTGTTTCTTTGTTTTAGTTAGACTCGGTTGAGAGTTTAATGATTTATTTTGTTGTTTTAGCTAAGCTTCGGTAAAGAAGCTAGTGTTAGACTCGGTTGAGAGTTTAATGATTTCTTTTATTTGTTTTAGCTAAGCTTCGGTAAAGAAGCTAGTGAGAGACTCGGTTGAGAGTTTAATGATTTCTTTTGTTGTTTTAGCTAAGCTTCAGTAAAGAAGCTAGTGAGAGACTCGGTTGAGAGTTTAATGATTTCTTTTATTTGTTTTAGCTAAGCTTCGGTAAAGAAGCTAGTGAGTGACTCGGTTAAGAGTTTAAAGGTTTTATTTGTTTTAGCTAAGCTTCGGTAAAGAAGCTAGTGAGTGACTCGGTTAAGAGTTTAAAGGTTTATTTTGTTGTTTTAGCTAGGTTTCGGTGAAGAAACTAGTGAATTTTGTTTTAATTTAACTCGGTTTAGAGTTTAAAGGTTTTATTTGTTTTAGCTAAGTTTATTTGGTAAAGTAAGAACTGGTGCCTTTTCTTTTAGTAAAGCTCGGTGTAGAGTTACAAAGAAAAGAAAAGGAAAAGTTAATGTTTATGTGCTTGAGTGTTTCTGTGTATGTGATTTGAGTTATTATAAGCCGGCATTTATTTTAAGGACTTTGTGATTTAATTACATCTGTATTTTGTGCTTTTGTCTGTGTATGTCTTGTTGGGTACCATATATGTTAATTGTAATCTATACAATCTGTATCGTTACTCTCCTATTCTATCTTTTGTCCTAAGGAGAGCTGTGCTTAGGCAATCACATGGTTAAAAAACTTTGTGCTTGCAAGTCTTCCTCCCCCCTCCCCCCTCCTTCTTGGTTGCTTTCTCTTGCTCTGACTGCTATGAGTATTGGCTACAGGGGGGGTGAATGGGTGAAATGCTTGTAAACTCAGTGAGGAATGTGAGGGAAAAAAGGTATATTTGCTGGACGAATATCCTAGTTAGGAACTTTGTGTAATCTTGTATATGTTGTTAAGTAAGAGGTTATTGGCATGTTGGAATAAGGAAAGTTAGATTTTGTTGGAACAAATGAATTGTGGAATTCATAAATGATAATGCAGAGAAAAGTACATTGCAGTTTGCATGTAATAGCAGCTATTCAGATGCTGTATTGTGGCAATCTTTATACACACAATGTGAAATTGCCAATAGTGAAATTGCCAAGAAATTGTTTGTTAATAAGAAAAAACAAAAGATCAGAAATGTTATGAAACTAGTCTGTACTTACAATGCATTGATTTGTAAACGAGATGCAGGTCAAGAAAATTTAGAATCAGCAGATAAAGAAATAAATTTGAATATGTTAACAGAAGACAAATCAGATTTAAATGACCAGTGTAACAAAGTAACAGAGAGCACAAACTTAATTTGAAAAGATTTAACAATTAAGTCTGTGAATTAGAGGATAGAGTTGAATTAAGAAATCATTTTTTTTTTTTAGCTTGCTGAAAATTTGAGTCGTGTGTGACAAATAAGCCTAAATGACGAACAAAGGAATAGAAAAACTAAAACCACACAAGGGGGAGGATATATTTAGTTTTCTTGTAAAATTTGAAAGTGCATATAGACTTGTTGCTGATTTTTCTGAAGATCAGTTAATTAATGAATTTGTGAAAAAATTTCAAGATCTAGATCCAACTGCAATTGTGTTAGCTAGAGAAAAAAGCACTTTGACAGAAGTAGCTTTGTTCTTGGATAACTTAAGGAGGGAAACCAATAATGAAGGGGTTAAAATGACTTGTGGATTTAGGCAGAGAAAGAAGTGCAGATTTTACAGCCCTCGTCCTCCTCCTTCTTCTAGGACAGAGTGTAAAAGAGTGATACAGACAGCTGAGCCCCTCCCAATGTGTTCAACTAAAAACTGCACAGTTGATAATAAAAGGCAGAATATAACTCCTAAAATGATTTGTTTTTGGTGCAATAAACAACATTATTTAAGGTCTTGCAGATATTTTATCCGAGATATCAAATCAAAAGCAAATGAGAAATTAAATTTGTTGATTGAAAATTTTGACAGAGAAAATACATGTAGTGATAAATCAATAAAGGCCTTTCCTTGTAAACTGATAATCAGACAAATAAGAAGAATTTTAGCAAAATCGAAATTAGGAGACAGACAAGCAATGCAGTGTGACACAGAAAGTTATAAGAATCAGATAACTTCAATAGATATGATCAGTTTAGGAAATGAGCATGGATATGTGTGCCAACAGATGTACACAGGCTGATTCCAGAATTAAGAACAGCACAAGAATGGAGATCTATGTTAGTTTATTGTTTTAAATGAATTGTTAGTCTGTACTGTTTTTCATTGTTTTATGTGTGTTATAAGAAAGTATTAGGTAATTAATTAAAATAAAAATTTACATCAAGTTTGCAAATATGGCAGAATGAAATACACTAATGTAGCAGTTAGGAACATGCAATATATTTTATATTGGGTGAATGCTATTATACAGTAACTCCAATCATTTTACAGAAGGAAAAAACAATAGATTTATTCTTTGTTGCTTCTGAGGTTGATTTAAAATCTTTGATTTAATTCATGAGAATGAGATTTTAATATCATGACTGATAATGGATTACTGTATATTGCAACGCCTGGACATACACATGTTTTGGATATACTGAAGACAAAAGGAATAATATATGGGAATGGATAAGGCTGAATTCCCCCTATCCACAGCCACGCCTACTCCTAAAGTAACATCGCGTACATCCTTACTATGCCCTTTTACTGTAGAATTTCCCGAATCCTAATGACCCATTCCACTACATGGTGTGACTTGTTTAAGCCTAAGATAAATTGGCTGATCAGGCTACCTGTATTAACAATGTCATCAACGATGAGTTAGCATCTGTGGAGAAGTATCACTTCAGGTTGTCCCAAATTTTCTTTTAACTTAAGTTTTAGTACATAGTAAGGCCCATGCCCAACAACTATATGCAGCCTTGTATAGCAGGCCACATGACATCTATTTGTACCAATCAAGGCCTGCCTGACTCCTCATTCCTGTCTAAAATTGTTCTCTCCTGCACAAGTGTAGATGGCTCTCCTTGGAGTAGCCTGTTAACCAAGCCTTGCTTTGTGGTTACCTTCACCTGTCCAATTAATCTGCTAGGTGCAGATGTCCTTCCCCCCACTTGCAGGCCCCTATCACCTTATTAATTATTTTGTTCCACACAGTGAAACCTGACCAAGAGGCAAGGGTCCTAGCTAGTTCCCCCAATACCTTTACCTGAATTATACAGGCCCCAAAGCCTGTCCAAGCTCTTACTATTCCCTAACAGGTTAAGGCTCTGGTGTCGAATGGTGCCCTGGTTCCCTGAGACTTTCCATGCAATATCCCACCTCTCCTTGTGATGGACAAATTCTGTGCAGGATAGTGTCACCCTGCAGGGATGATACTCTATTTACCTGGCCACTCTTCTGCCACTTCCCAGGGGGGGAAATGATAAGACACTGACTATTATTTTTTTAGCCTTTTTCTTATGATCTGTTCCGGATTTGCTGTCACTACAGTGGACCAAGTATCTCACCTCAACAATGTCTGCACAAGAATCTGAGCTATAGGCTCCCTTTACAGCATGCAAGATCTCTGAAGGAAGACTGAACTCAGAGGAAGCATGTGGCAACTCTCTGGCTGACCAAGTTGTTCAAGAAGTTGTAAGTGCACTAAGGGAAGTGGACAGAAAAGTGTCTGCTGAAGAAACTCCCATATTCACCATGTAAGATCCTACCCACAGACATCAAGCTCCTGAAGGAATAACAAGCAGCTACTGACCCTGGAAAGGAAAAAAAAAAAACACAAGCTGGAAACAGAAAGGGGCAACCCTTAAAGTAAGGCTGTACTTCAACAATCTCAAGTTCTGCTTGCCCAAGAACATATACTCAGCAGTGGTCCAGTGGGCCTACGGAGCATCTGTCCAGAACCCTCATGAACTCTTTTGATCAATAAATACTCTGAAGTACCAGGAATTGCCTCTCTGACCAACAGTTACTGTAAATCTTGTGCCATTTGTGCCAAGGGCAACTCAGGAAGAATGGAGGAAAGCCAAACCTCATTATCTCTTCCAGAGGAGTCAAGTCGACTACATCCAGAATGCCAAAGAATGGCTGATTCAAATATGCACTAATTATAGCAGACATGTTTTCAGGATGGCCAGAGGCCTATCCAGCCACCAAAGTGATAACCAAGACCACATGCTGAGTAGTGCACCATGAAAGTTATAGAGATCACCCCGTGGATTCATCATTCCAGAATCAAGCCTGCCTCTGCATCATGTGAAGTAGCATTTGTTGATCTTGACAACCCTTTTTGAAACTCCATTCTTAGAGAACAAAGATACTTGTTGAATAAATAAATAAATAAATAAATATCAACAAGTGGGTGTTTTGATGGCCATATTAATGCCTGACCACCTGCCATCGATGGAAAGC
>OW240916.1:186312704-186348225 GCA_933207985.1 Pelobates cultripes | reverse complement strand
CTGCCTCCATCACATCTAATTGACCCCCTAGTCACCCCCAAAATCCCCTAAGCCCCCCATATTACCTATTTTTTATTCTTTATTTTCTGCCCGACCTATATTCAGGGTGCCACCATCTTTGTGTGGGTAGTTGAAGTCCCTGTGGGACACGTCATCTGCCCACACTAGACAGACTGTGAGATTCCCACACATGCCCAGTTAAACCCTTGGGCATGCGAACGGGAATTTCATCTATTTATTCATTCGTCAGAAAGACGAATGAATGAATAGAATTTTCAGACGAACAAACTAACACTGAGTGTTTGTTTGTTCGTGCAGTTTGTTACAAGGAGGGAGCTACCGGCGCGCAGCTCCCTCCTTGTAATAGGTAAAGATAGAAGCGGCAGGGAGCAGTGCTCCCCACCACTTCATAAGCCCCATATGTCCCCCTATATAAGTATGGTGGGGGGGACCTACTGTCCTCCCCCCTGGCCCCACCCCTGAGTGGTGGGTGGAGGCCCTTTATAAGAATGGTGGGGGCCCTAAAAAACAATAAGGGGGGACCTACTGCCGTCCCCCCGGCCCCCACCCCTGAGTGGTGGGTGGGGGCCCTAAAAAAAAATAAGGGGGGACCTACTGTCCCCCCTGGTCACCACACCTGAGCGGTGGGTGGGGGCCCTAAATGAGCCCCAAGCCCCTAGTCACCCCCCACCCAAATAAAACTATCCCCTACCTACCACCCTCACCCTAAAAATAGTGAGGGGGGAATAAAATAACTAACCTGTAAAGAAAAATTAAACTTACCATTTGATGTCTTCTTTTTTCTAAAATCTTCTTCATTTTTCAACCCCAATAAAGGCCAAATAAAAAGCCATCATACCCGTCGAACTTAAAATAAAATAAAAAACCCAAGCGCAAAAAAAAAAAAACCTGACGAAAAAGAAAAAACCCGACACTAAAAAAATGAATCCATCTTCACCCATGGAGGGCTCCGTGCAGATTGAGCTCTGCAGGGCGGGGGAAGGCTTATAAAGCCTTGCCCCACCCTCCAATTAGGCTAAGAACACTCTGATTGGTTGGTTTAAGCCAATCAGAGTGCTCTGTGTCATTTTACACAGCGTGGGAAAATTCCAAAGAACTTTCCCACGCTGTGTAAAATGACACAGAGCACTCTGATTGGGTGGCTTGAAATCCATCCAATTACAGTGCTCTGTGTCATTTTACACAGGGTGGGAAAGTTCTTTGGAAAAAGTTGTAATACAAAAAATGTGATCTATTTGCTTGAATGCCCATGTGGCTTCCAGTATGTTGGAATGACCACAAGATGCCTGAAAACCAGAATAAGCGAACATTGTAGAAACATTAAAAATGGATACATAAATCATTCAGTATCCAAACATTTTTTGAATCATAATAAAGATCCTAAACTATTAAAATGTATAGGAATTAAGAAATGTACTCTACCCTGGAGAGGAGGTGACATTAGAAATATTTTGGGAAAAGTAGAGATGGAATTGGTTTATAAACTGCAGACTCTTGCCCCATAAGGTCTAAATGCAGACTTCGATTTACACAATTTTTTATAAACCAACTTTTATAAATTAATATTTTGGGAATTTTCAATATTTTTTTTTTATTTTTTTTCCTTTTAATTTTTCAAATTTTTATTTTTAATTCTCAAATTTATTTTTATTTTTATATTTTTATATTTATTTTTATTTCTATATTTACTTTTATTTTTATTTTATTTTTACATTTATATTTATATTTATTTTTATTTCTATTTTCATTTTTACATTTATTTATTTTTATTTATTTTTATTTTTATATTTAATTTTTTATTTATTTTTATTATTATTATTTTATTTTTACATTTTTATTTTATTTTTACATTTTTTCTATTTTTTTACATTTTATTTATATCTTGTTCCATTTTTCTTAATCCCCATTTCCAAATCCTAATTCCATCTCTCTTTTCAATAACAATGTAAACTGTTCCTATATTTGCCAACCAATAGACTTTCCTGTTTGTATCATACTCTATTATACTGCCAGCTCCTTGTTTCTTAGTATTTTGGTCTTTATGACCATCCATATTTAGGCTGTGGAGGTGAGCTACTGGCTGACATTAGCTGTCAGTCAGCAGCTCACCGTCTCTTCCCACTTGTACTGTGACCGGCAAAACTCCATTTCCCTAGGAGCATTGCTCCTAGCTGCCGGTCACATGTTTATTGAGGGTTGTACAACCCTCAAGCGAGCCGTGCGGCGTGTGCCGCCCACTCACCACGCCCCCTTGTTCCGATCACATGATCTCTTTTAAATCATTATATTTCACTTAAAACCTTTCGTTTTTAAAATGTATTTATACTCCAGGATTTAGATAAGCCCCACATACTATAATATGAGTTTTTATGCAAATTTGTGAAACATAAATCTTTTTTAAAATGTCTTGTTTGTAATTGGACCAATTGTTTTAGGCGCCAATTTTAACTATTGTAAGATGCTATATATACTGTTCAATGCCAGGTACTCTGTTTCTTGCCATTTTTGATAAAGAGGTGAAACGTGTTAAATGGTTTTATACTGTGTATTTTTAACAATAAAAAGTTTTATTTTGTATTCCTTTTTATAGGGCCAATCTTATTTTATTGTATATACACTTTCCTTCAATCTATTAATTTTCCTGGCATTCCACCAGAGCTGTACCTATAGAGCAGTATTTTCTGCTCTATCATTGTTAGTATATTTTATTATAATTTTATCTCCTTTTATCCTTTCACACTGAGAGCACTATTATTGTCTCCATATATTCTACGGACCACTACGGACACCAAGTTGGACGGACTGATCTACTGCTACCATTTATCCTCAAGCCATTATACTGCTAAGTGCCCTTTATCCAAGAGCTGGTCCAAAACTCCATCAAATGTGAATGTATTATCCTCCATTTTTTATTTCATTTATCTTTTAAGTAACATACTACACCATTGGAATTTTGTCGTGCTTTTATCTTCACATATATGGACTATCCACAACCCGGACGGATCAACTCCTGAGGATTGTATACACGCTTATCCATATACCAGTGAGACGATATTACACATTTTATTGGACATTTTAACATTTGATCTCTATTATTGCATGGACTTTGTTTTATCTTTTTTTATTATTGTATGGATTCTGTTTTATTCATCGTATTATATCAACACTAGTTTATATATTGTGAGTTATTCATTTTATAGCGCAGCCCTTCAACCCCTTTTTTTCCTACTTTGTTGTCACCAAGGGTTTTTGAGGGATTCCCTTTTTAGGGTTGTAGCTTCCATTTATTGTTACTTAGCACAGACTCCTCCTCTTTCTTCTTTATATTCATATATATGTTTAACTTTTTCTATTTTCTTGCACTCCTATTTTGATTATTTTTATGTTTTTATTTTCATCTTTATTTCATTTTATTTATTTTTTTATTTTTCATTTTTCAACTCATTTTGTGAGTTTACTTTTGAGCTAATCATTTTTCTTTGATGCAGTGTCTCCAGATTCCCTCTCACATGTCCAATGAACTGCAGACTTAATATTATTCTAACTGGCATATTTAGCACACATTTGGTGTAGGATACTACTGAGTTTAAATACAGGATATCATTTATATTTTCTATTTTTATATTACATTTATTAAGAATTACTGATTGTTCTTGCGAGTAAATATTATAATATGCAGTAAATCATGTGTAAGACACAGCATTACAATGTTTTTTGATCGCTCATTCCTCTTCTATTAGTATATGTTTGTCTGATCGAGAGCCCCTTGCAAAGACACGGGCAGTGTTGGAACGCAGTCTTGCGTTCCAGACGCAATTACATCTTTGACCATGGCAGACTCACGAGCCCAACTTCCAGGTATGTGGAATGCATTTGCGTTCCAAGAAGAATCACCGGATTTCCATATATGGATTCCAGTTATCCAAAGGATTGCTAACAGATGAGAAGCAAAGGAGAGATTGGCTGACAACTGAAGGAGGGACTTTTAAAAGAATATTTCTATTTTTCCACAGACTACAGCACTTTATCTATGCATTAACAAGCACTTTATAAAACTCCTGATGAAGTCTATGTTAATTAGACGAAACGCATAGAGTGAGTTTTTATTTATTTGTTATTTGTATTATATGCTGCTGGTTTGTTTTGCCTATTGTTCCTGTGAAGACTCCAGACATCTATATTGCTGAGACCTGGACTGAGGATCATGTGAACATATTGATGGGCATTTTATTCATTTTTATCTTGTAAGTGTGACCATTAAAGTGTATACTTTTTATTTCTAATCAGTATTGCACTATGGTTTTTTTAATGTCTCTCCACATGAATTTCTGGATTTCCGAATGATATTGGAATCTGGTGGAACCAACAGTTTACTGATGAGCCCGAATTCTCTGTCATTTTGTGAGTGCAACCTTTAATTCTGGGGGTTACCTAATGTTACGTTATCACCCTATGGGTGCTTTCTCCATTTTATATTTTTAGGTATATTTTGTAGCAATGTAAATGTAGCCATGTAACTAACAATTTTGCTTTCACTTGTGAGTCATATGCCCAAAAGCTTTGCAACATAATGATGCTAGTAAAACAATTACTGGCATTTGCCTTCAGCCTGCAATCATAAAATAGACCAACCCTAATAAAAATATAAAATAATAATACTGAACACAAAACCTCATTAAAACAACTCAAAAGAAAAAAAGATTTGGTATGGAAATAATTGTTATACTTTGATTCTAATGCCAGAAACCATGATAAATTTAATATGCCATTCCCGAGTGACCTGGTGATATATTTAGTCGATTTATGGATATAATGTGAAATTGATTATAATGTTCATTCAATGTGTTATTGAATCCCAGCACAATCAATTTCACTCAGATTTGCAGTAATTGAGTTAATTACAGTTCTGAACTCTAAGTTGAAAGATGTGGCATTCTTGTACGCAGTCTGACATTCTAATTGTTTCCAATTTGTGACAATGCTCTCTTAGGTGTTTGTGCTGAGCACTACTGCATGCACTGGCTAATATCATCATTTTTGGTGAGCCATTAACACTGAGACAATACAAGATGTCACAATTCTAACAGATAAAGTAGCTGACATACAATTAGCAATTAACACTGCGTTGGCCTTTGTGCATCAAGAGATGAAAATGAGGTTGCTAGGCAACTTTGTATATCATGTCCTTTTTATGTAGTGCAAAAAAAATTGATCAGAGACTTGCTGATGAAATACATATTTGATATTGGAATGTAGTTTAACGCATCACAGCATAAAAAAGAAAAACAAATGAACAATTTGATCTATTGCAATATTTTCAAAATTACTCCCCGTTGAATAGTTTAGGAAAAATGTGAAGATATGTTTTAATTACCGTCACACATCGAACTAAAAACTTTTACTTTTCAAGTAGTTACATCAAATATCAGATAACTCTTGTATTTGTGTTCAAGCAATCCTCTCTGCTACTCATATAGTTTAACATTACCTTATACATTGTGTAAAAAAATTAAACCAGTGCAAAGAAATACTAAAAAAATAATAATATTTTAATGAAAGTAACATACACAGCAAATAATTTCATATGGAGGCTGTTTTCTTAAAGGGATGGTGAGATTCTTGATAAAGGACAGATCAATTGACTCTGTTATGTCAAGATGTCACCCTTGAAGGTAAGCAATCAGAGGGAACCCCCCAGATACCTAAATGAAAATATGAGATGCTAGCTGATATTATGATATCTATATACAGTATCTTGTTCATTTTACCATAGTTATCCTCTTTATCCAGTAAATTATTCATACATGAATTTATGGTTGTTGACTATACCAGGACAGCAACACACACTACTATCTTTAAGTTCCAATTGGAGCAATAAAGAGTCCAATTTATTCATTTTTTTATTTCATCCAATTTATTTATGTACACACAGAGTCAACAGTTGAGAATATATCTCCATCTTCAAAGAGAAGATGTTAAACTGTTTGGAGACATTTACATCGTGTATGCAACCAGGGAAAACCCAACCAAAGGATAGAGCAAAACAGAGAGATTATAGTTTGCATAAGAAATCAAAAATTACAGTCTTGTAAATGTCAGACCATCTGTAAATCTTGAGGGTTTTCTTTCCCAACACCTTAATAATACAATAACCCAATAATCCAATCCTTCGTCAACACCATGTTAACAGCAAGTCATGCCGCACATTTCAGCCTATCCATAATATAACATACTGATAATATGCTTCATTCTACATTGAATTAATCACACTCAGATTCATAAATTCTGTAGACCTAGGTATATAACTTGTGGCATGCAAGATTGATTAATAGTCATTTTCTATTTTAACATCTCTGCCTAGAGAATCAATGTCCTGTTGTGGTTATTGTATACCCAAGAGTACATTCCTGATTGTCTAAATTCCTCACTTATTGATTCAAGCATCTAGAAAATGATGAATGAGGTATGACAAGAAATGTAAAGCTTGGTCAAGCATATCAACAACATAAAGAACAAACTAGATGAAATTGTAAAAGCCCATAACAAATTGATGGATTATTTTCATTGAAAGAAAATGTGGAATCATTAAATACCAAAGTAGTTGATTTGGAATAATTCTTCAACAGCAATGATGTGCACATTAGGGTAATTCCTGATGATATTACCAGTGATTCCCTATACTCCTATATTGAGGGGCTGACCTGCTAGTATCAGGCATTCTCATTGACAGACTGCATACTCAAAATAAAGCAGTGCTCAATAGGACATAACAGCCTTTCTACTATTCCACGCATATTCTCTAACATGAAAATTCTCACAGATGTGTAGGCAATTACACTAATAAATTTCAGGCACTAAACGGGGTACAGGGAATACAGACAGCTCTAAAATCAACAGGGATCTCATACTGTTGGAGTAATCCTAGTAAATTATTCAATATAATTCACTACGATGATTTCTACTCTTTCAGCAGGGAGGACCTAAATTCTTGAATATCATGCTTGACCATCTACCACTATAAACTTAGCAACAATCAGATAGTCCAAAAATAATTTAAATCAAATTAGTCATCCAAAATTTAAAGTGACCTGGTTGATCATTTAGTTATGACTGCTGAGAAAGAGACTGTTTGCACATTTTATTTGCATATATCCATGTTACATATGTCTATTGGTTTATACTATACATACATGACATATTTCTTAAATGCATTTGTAATACATCAACCAATGCTATAGTAGATGTGCCTACTGAAAACTAGGGTTATTTCTTTGAACCAAATTATATATGTACTCTACAAACTAGGATTGTAAAGGGTCTGTTATATGTACTTGCACTATTTCCATGGCCTACATACTTGAGGCAAGGCTGATTACCTCCACTATATTTCTCTCACACATGAGTTGCATATGCTGAGTGAATGTGATTCACTCAGTTATATGATTCCTCCCTGCCTGGAGGAGATGGGAATTCAACCTGACAGTCTTATTTTACATTACTGCACATATATCACTTTTCTCAATTTGTATAGGGCTCCTTATGTGTACCCTATTTCCCTGCATCCCCCCAATTACCCTAACCTGGATGTACCCAGTCAGATCACTCTTGGGTGCTCTACATTGTCTGTTATGGATTCTGTATTCTATTCATTCATGATGAAGATGTTCTTATGCGGTTTTAATTTGTTGTCTGATGCCATTGTATTTTTTTTGTCTATGAATGTTAAAGGCCACAGCTTTCTCCACAAATGGAGACTGTCCTTAAGGTATTTTAAAAACTATAATTCAGATGTGGATTGCTTCTAGAGGATGGTACAATATCCCTCAAATTAGAAACCAGAGAACATACTCATGTATTATATACAAATGTCCCCTTTATAAAGAAGGGAATATATATATATATATATATATATATATACTTATTAGTAAATCAGTGGCCTTGTATTAAAATAATAATAATGACAATGATAATATAGAAGAAGAATAGGAAATTCAATATTCTTTTTTTTTTTTGTAAATCCTTATTAATTGAATAATAATACCATTAACAAATCCGTGTATAGACATAAAATAGCAAATAAACATCACTAGACATGTTGTAGCAGAGCTAGTCCTGACAAGGACTTTTCCGCCACTGGATCCGTGAAGACTGAAACTCTGGAACAAGACGCTGAAATCTGCATAGCTCTATTCCCCCCAGTAACTGGACGACACACAATTCTAGGAGTACAACTGATTTATTTCACTCAAACATAACCTTTTTAAGCCCAGACCCCCAGCATGGGGTCTCTATACAAAACATACTAAAGCCCCTACCAGGTGACCCATTGTCTGAAAGATAATTGAGTCAAAACTAAGTAACTCAATTATCTCTCAGGTACAGGAAAATATATAACATGTACACAAAACTCCCCCAAAACATATTCATAATTCACAGGAACCCCACAATTCTTATATCTTCGAATAGCTCTGATCTGAGGGCCCAACATATCCAAATAGCATTCAGATCCGTTGGGTAGAACAGAATCGCCATTCGGATAAAGTTCTGACTGACTGGCCACAAGGCGATAGGCCAAAACAGTTCCAGGAGAATGAGGTGGATAGCCAGTCAGCTTTTCAGGGGTTCCTGTGTGAACATTGACGAACACTGACTGGCTGTTAGGAAGCGAATGCTCCCTCTTGTCGGTAGTTCATATCTCCCGAACGTTGTTCATCTAGGTGGTTGGGAAGTAGAATTGGCAGCAGTACGAACTCTGCCCAGGTTTGTAGACTTGCCTGGCCGAAAATAGTTCCAGGTGTTCGACCATGTACTGCTGCCTGTGTTCGGGAGACAAAATAGCTGCCATGCACTGGACCACGTGCATTTGGTTATATGAATGGCGGCCACCCAGGGAAAGCACTTGAGTTAATGTGTCAAGGTGTTAATTTGGGGTTAACAGCCAGGGGTGGTTAGTGTTCAGACGTTTAGAAAAGGGGGGACCAAACACCATTCATTCGGAGACAAATAAGGGGGGTTGGACAACTGAACAAAATGGAATGAGTCTGCTACACATGTCACATAGTATTGTCAAAAAAAGGTACAGTCATTATACATAAAGGTAAATGCACACATATAGGGAAGTGGAATGGTATACCATTATAGGGTTAGCTATCGTTGTGACTAACCGAGTCTCATATATATGTGTTAGCATTGCATGTATTAATGTACAGAAGTTGCCATCTACTCCAGCCTCTATATATAAACATTAGTTACATAACTACTAAGGCTCCTGGAGATGGTGCCAGATTATAATGGTTCAATAGTCATCAAAACTGGCATCTGAGCTGGACGGATTTCATCAAATTAAATTAATTTAGAAAGGAAGAAAGAAAATTGCCAACTAGGGGTGGGGGTAAAGCACAGGAATCAAATGACAAGAAAATAAATGTATACATAAAAGTGATTGAAATCCTTTGTCCAGTCAGTAGAGTCAGAGAAACATAAACCAGTCCTATATTTTAAGTGGGACCTCTGCATAATATGTAACTACAGGTCTTAAATTTAATTGTAAAAGGTATATCTATGTGTCAATGAGTATCTACGTTCTTCCATAATTCTAATAGAGTCTACTTTGTGAATCCATTCTCTCATAAATGGAGCTGAAGACTTTTTTGGAGAGTAGTGCCAGCTCACTACCCTTCTTACTCAGTGAAGACTGCATTTACCATCCTGCAGAAACACCCATCACTCTCAGGCCTCACTTCACAATCAACTCAGTGAAGACTGCATTTACCATCCTGCAGAAACACCCATCAATCTCAGGCCTCACTTCACAATCAACTCAGTGAAGACTGCATTTACCATGCTGCAGAAACACCCAGCACTCTCAGGCCTCACTTCACAATCAACTCAGTGAAGACTGCATTTTTTTTTTCTCACCACTTCCCACCCACCCACCCAGGCTCCCCTTAAATATATAGCATGCTCCTCCAGCTGTTTGAGATTCTCACCCAATTACCTCTTCATTCCCCTAACATCTTAACAATAGCTGCTTCTCTGTTAACTCTTTCAGCCATCACCTCCAAACTTCCCCTGCTACCTTTTGTCTCAAATCCCCCTGGTATCCTTTAGATTGTAAGCTCACGGGCCATCTAGCTAAGCACTTTGTATAAAGAGCTCCAATGGCTAGATATCAGCTTACGGGCAGGGCTCTCTTACCTCTTGTATTTGTTTGTGTATATTGTACGTTTCTCAACTAATTGTACAGCGCTGCGGAATCTGTGTGCGCTTTATAAATAGCAATAATAAATAATAAATAATAATACTCTCTTGAACAGAGTTGTTAATAGAAGATGTATTGATTAGCATAAAGGTGCTCCTCCACTACCCAGGAGTGAACTCTACACCCAACTCCCTGGACCATTCTTTTGTAAACGGCGGGAGGTCATTATCCTTATCTTGATATAGTAAGGAGCAGAATATTGTGAGATGTTTCTTGTTAATGATGTGTTTTGTACAATGGTGTGTGAAAACATATGCCATTTAGTAAATCTAAATCTGGTTTGGATCTGTGAAAATGGGCCAATTGGTTGTACTGGAATAATTGTAAAAGTGTTGGTGTTTCATTAGATAGAATTGCTGTAAGAGATTGAATGCCTGTTTAGTGTAGGAGAGTCCCTAATGTTAGATATTGAGATTTATGGAAGGAGATGTATGAATTCGGGAGTAGGCACTGTTAAAACAGTAGACTGAGCATAAGGGGATAGACAGGGGATGGATGGGGTGATATAGATTTAAGATTCTGGATGTAAACATTTTCTCTGCCTCTTTATAAAAGGAGATGGTTATAGTAATCATAAAGATCGTAGTAAATAAAGGAAACATGGAAGATTATTCATTTTTAAAGTGTTAATCCTGCAAAGCCATCCTAAGTGAGGAATTTGCTACTTTGTGAAGTGGCTTGACACCTCCCTTAATAGCGGTGGGAAATTACGTTCATACAGTCTGGACAGAGAAGCAGGAAGGAACACTGCCAGATATTTAATGGCTGAAGGAAATTTCTGTAAATCAAAATTTCTCTTGGAGAGACACCCTTGCCGCCAGGTCAATATGTAATGCTAATGTTTTGCTTTTTGTGAAGTTCACTGGGAAATTGGATAATACATCATACAAATGTATTTCCTAAATGACCTGCGGCATGGTTTCAACAGGTTGAGACACTATGAATAAATGGTCATCAGTGAAGTCTGCCAATTTATGTTCTGTGGGTCCTGATTTAATGCCATGGATATTAGTGTTGTCTTATATACTTTGAAGAAAGCATTCCATAATCAGGACAAATAGGAGAGGGAGCGGGGGCACCCCTGTCTCATCCTGTTTCTGATTCAAACCAATTCTGAAAGCTGTCTGTTAATTTTGAGCCTAGCGATGGGTGAAGATTAAATATCTCTCAGCCAATTGAGCCAGTTAGGCCCAAAGCCCACGACTTCTAGCATGCTAAGCAGCATGGACCAGTCCATCCTGTCAAACAACTGTTTAGCATCTATTAAAAGAGAACGCACTACCCTCTGGAGGATTTGGAGAGGTCGATTTGATTCAGCAAGTTAGTGGTATTATTTTTTGCCTCCTGTCCGGGGACAAAGCCCACCTGATCAGGGTGGGGAATTCAATATTCTTTTTTGTAATATTAAAAACATCCATTGCATTAAAGCATTTCTGTATTCTCACAGTTCGAGTCATCTCTGTTTTTTGCAGACTGCATTATGTATCCAAGTGAAAAAACATTTGGTACCCTAATAATATTTGGAAACTGTAACTGTCATATACAAATATTTTGCCCTCCTTCAACACAAGTCTCACCTCTTCTTATGCGGTGGCACTTTCCACCAGGAACAAACTTGTGGCAATAATACATACTCTCATTTAAGCCTTAATAAACAAGTCTATCTCTTTCATCACACAGACACTTCTATACAAATGTTTCCCAAATTGCTTTATAAAATATGAAAGGGTACATACATGCCATGTTTTCCTTGCCACATCATCAATTATATCAAAGCATTCAAAATGCACCAATGCTCCAGAGATCATAAATTTGCTAACTCTGATCCACTAAATAGAGACATGATCCACCCCTCCTGATAGAAAATGAGCCAGCAAAATATGGGCAATGCAGTGCAAAATTGCATTGCATTTTGCTTCATCCAAATCATTTTAGCTAAATTAATCATTTGAATGCAATTCAGATGAAGTGACTTATCAAATGAACAAAATTAGATTAATACAAAATCATCATAGAATTCTGACTACTAATTGTTTTTCAGAGCGCACGTGTCTAATTTGCAGTATTAATTGGACTGTGTGCAGTATTACATATTGATTTGGACAATGAATAACTCAAAATAATATGGAACAATTAACAAAAACTCACATGTTGGAGTTGATGATATAACCTAGGACTTGGTTGAGAAGAATTTATAATATGGCATTAAAATTACAAAAGAATAAAAACATATAGTTAAGAATATAAATATATACTGATTAACAAATAAATAATTGCATGCGTTTTGGAAGCATTTCCTAAAGTCCATGTTAAAGAATTTCATATTTTCATCATGGCATCTTGGTTATTCTGTAAAGATGGATTTGAAATGGTGAAATATCTAACTAGGCTTTATTTCGAAAATGAGCTGCACCATTTATTGTAGAAAGTTGTATATAACATAGGATAAAGTGCTTCAGTGCAAATAGAGTGGTTCACATGCTCCCACTCCCAGAGCTTTTCAACACCATATGTGTAGGAGGGATAGGTATCGGTATACCTGAATTACTATATTCTCTCCTCCAATATTGAGGATAAAAGTACAGGTTTTTCTATAATATAAAAGAAGAAAAAACTCATAGGACAACACTGTTATAGTAGTGAGTGGAGCTGGTAAAATCTTGGTTTAACCTACTTTGATGAAGTCCTGTTAGCTGTTAAAGTTTTTTGCTTCTAAGAGACATCTTAATGTCGTTCATGACAATAGCCTGATAAACATAGTTACATAGTTACATAGCTGAAAAGAGACTTGCGTCCATCAAGTTCAGCCTACCTCACATTTGTTTTTTGCTGTTGATCCAAAAGAAGGCAAAAAAACCCAGTTTGAAGCACAATTTTGCAACAAGCTAGGAAAAAAATTCCTTCTTGACCCCAAAATGGCAGTCAGATTTATCCTTGGATCAAGCGGTTATTACCCTACATTGAAAGATTATATCCTTGAATATTCTGTTCTTGCAAGTATGCATCTAGTAGACGTTTGAACATCTGTATGGACTCTGATAAAACCACTTCCTCAGGCAGAGAATTCCACATCCTGATTGTTCTTACAGTAAAAAAACCTTTCCTTTGCCTTAGGCGAAATCTTCTTTCTTCCAGTCTAAACGCATGGCCTCGTGTCCTATGTAAAGTCGGGTTTGTGAATAGATTTCCACACAATGGTTTGTATTGGCCCCGAATATATTTGTATAATGTTATCATATCCCCTCTCAGGCGACGTTTTTCTAAACTAAATAAGTTTAAATTTGTTAACCTTTCTTCATAGCCGATATGTTCCATTCCTTTTATTAATTTTGTAGCCAGCCTCTGCACTTTTTCTAGTGCCATAATATCCTTCTTTAGAACAGGTGCCCAAAATTGCACAGCATATTCAATATGGGGTCTTACCAGTGATTTATAAAGAGGCAAAATTATATTCTTGTCCCGAGAATGAATGCCCTTTTTCATGCATGACAATACCTTACTGGCCTTGGCCACTGCTGATTGACATTGCGCATTGTTGCATAGTTTGTTGTCTATAACAATTCCCAAGTCCTTTTCGTGTGTTGTTATCCCTAATTCGCTTCCATTAAGGGTATACGTTGCTTGTGTATTCTTTACGCCGAAGTGCATAACTTTGCATTTTTCAACATTAAATTTCATCTGCCATTTGAGTGCCCAGTCCCCAGTCTATCTAAATCCCTCTGCAGCAAAGTAATATCTTGCTCACATTGTATTGTTTTACAAAGTTTGGTGTCATCTGCAAACACTGAAACATGACTTTCAATGCAGTCTTCAAGATCATTTATAAACATGTTAAATAGAAGGGGTCCCAGAACAGACCCCTGAGGGACACCACTTGCCACCTCTGTCCAGCTTGAAAATTTACCATTAATGACAACTCTTTGTACTCTGTTTTTAAGCCAATGTTCTACCCAAGAACAAGCATTTTCATCTAGACCGATTTCCTTGAGTTTGAACACTAATCTATTGTGTGGAACTGTATCAAATGCCTTGGCAAAATCCAAATAGATCACATCCACGGCAACACCCTGATCTATACTTCTACTTACTTCTTCGTAGAACGCAATCAAGTTAGTTTGACATGACCTGTGCTTCATAAAACCATGCTGATTTTTGCTGATAACCATGTTCTTCTCAAGGAATTCTTGAATATTATCCCTTAATAACCTTTCAAATATTTTACCAGCCACAGAAGTTAAGCTCACAGGTCTATAATTTCCAGGCAAGGATTTTGAACCCTTTTTGAATATAGGAACCACATCTGCCTTCCTCCAATCCTCCGGAACACTTCCTGAAAGAAAAGAATCTTGAAAGATTAAAAACAGAGGTTCACTTATTTCTGCACTTAGTTCCTTAAGTACACGTGGATGGATACCGTCAGGCCCTGGAGCTTTGTTTATATTAACTTTCTTTAGTTGCTGCAGCACCTTGTCTTGAGTTAACCAATTACAATTATTCTGCAAGTTTTTAGTAGCAGTCATTTGCACATCTATTGCCATGGGTTCTTCCTTAATATATACGGAGGAGAAATAGTTATTTAAAATTTCTGCCTTTTCCTGGTCTTCATTAACTAACACCCCCGTTTCAGTTTTTAGTGTACCTACACTCATTTTGTTTTTGTTTTTTAGAATTTATGTACTTAAAAAATGCTTTGGGGTTGGTTTTGCTCTCTTCAGCTATCATTATTTAATTTTGAAGTTTAGCAAGTCTAATTGCCCTTTTGCATGCATTATTTGCATCCTTATATCTTTTATAAGATGCATCTGATTTGTCTGATTTAAATGCTTTAAATGCCCTTTTCTTAGTTGTAATCTCTTGTTTTACTTCTCTACTAAGCCACATTGGTTTTAATTTGTTTCTTTTATATTTATTTCCCAACAGTACATACTGAGAAATGTACCTTTGTAATATTTGTTGGAAGATGATCCATTTATCCTCAGTGTATTAGTTTTTACCAAAATGCTTTAATGGTCCGAAACTGCTACACATTTTTACCACCATTATCTACCATCATCCGAAGGTAATTTAAAGAGGAAAAAAAATTACAGCAATCTTGTCATGTCTCAGAAGCCAGTGCTTAACTAAGAGATATCGTGACAGAGGTTATCAAGTCAATTGTTTGAAATGACAGCAGATTCAAATTATGAGCGATCAACTGGATACATTGCAAATTACAAAAGTTTTTTTGTCATAGATTATTGATTTATGATTTTAAGGAACATGAAAACACAGGTAACAAGGCTCTCTTTTTTTTGAACATGCTCTGCCAGTGTACGTCTTATTTGTTTCGTGATTCAGCTACATTTTAGCTCAGAGTTAAGGAGTTCGAACAATCACCCAAATAGCACAGATTCGGACAAATTGCATTAAGTAACAAAATGAATCTCCAACTCTATAAGTTACTAATAGTGCAATATACTGTTATAAATTCCTAGATTGCAACAGACCAATTTAGGAAACTCAAAAATAAAAAATACCTGCCCTCTTACAATATGGTAGGTTGTAATTACACAATGCTTACTTGTTTCTAATTTAAAGGAATTGAGAGGAATTCAAAAAGTCAAAAGTTCATGTATTATAGACAATTTTGCAGATAATTTTAACTGAGCAATCACGTCTTCATAGCAATGCAGGTGTTACTTGTTGTAGAGGAGACACAAAGAACTCTACATAAGTGCACTGATTTGTTGGACACATAAAGATAGTTTACTGCCCCATAGTACATGGGGGAGCAATTTGGTAAAAGGTGAAATCCTTGTTGATAGCTTACTTGGATGGCTAAAATAATAAAGATAGAAAAGGTGCACAAATTATGGCTTTAAAAAGAATCAAAAGCCAGGATAAGATATATACATTTCAATTATCCAGAAAAAATTTGGCAGAAGTTTAATAAGAGTTTTCTTTTTAAATTCTGTTGGCATTGTTTTGCCTTTGTATCAATCACAGTTTGAAACATTCTTTTTTCTAGACAGATTTGCTCGATACAAAACTCATAGAAGAAATGTCAGACTATACCAAGATAATTGTCAACTAAGCATATCCTTAAACAAGTATCAAGGCAACCGCATCAGCAAGAACAACGTTTACAAGTTAGTCTAAACTTGTAACAGCTTCTTTGAAATCTTATATGGCAAATAAATAATGATATAAATAGATATGTAGCCACATGGAATTCTTAATTCACACCGTTGCTGCTCATAATGATTTCCCCTCTTGCAGCCGTAGAGACGGCATTTTATTTTTTTATATTTTGTTTTTGCTATGTGCAATCCAATAGGGAAATTAAAAAAAAAAAAAAACTGTGGTGTGGATTTTTTTTTAAATAATTGTAATCATGCAGTTCTAATGAGAAATAAGTAATATAAGCATGCAGGTTTGGTTTAGGTACCTCCCCTTATGTAGTAATAACTTTCCTGAGAATCGTGCATGACTCATGTACTGCTAGATATACTTTGAACTTCAATAAATCACACTCTCTATAATGTTCCTTATTATTTTTCAATGTTTATTTTATTTTTATTTCTCTACTTTACTCTTTTGAATCTTGTTTAATAAAGATTCTTTATACTGTTATGGGCAAATGAAAATATTGTAATTCTTAAACTGTGTACTTTGCCTTTAAGAGATATTGCAAACTGACAAGTAGTGATGTCCCGAACTGTTCGCCGAACGGTTCGCCGCGAACGGTTCGCCACGGACTCATCATTGAGTAAACTTTGACCCTGTACCTCACAGTCAGCCGACACATTCCAGCCAATCAGCAGCAGACCCTCCCTCCCAGA
This sequence comes from Pelobates cultripes, assembly GCA_933207985.1. NCBI lineage: Eukaryota > Metazoa > Chordata > Amphibia > Anura > Pelobatidae > Pelobates > Pelobates cultripes. The sequence goes on along the minus strand of OW240916.1, from coordinate 186,331,122 downwards.
CCCTCCCACCTCCTGGACAGCTCACTAAGAATGCAGCTTCACAATGGATTCTGTCCAGGAGGTGGGAGGGTCTGGGTGGGATGGTCTGCTGCTGATTGGCTGGAATGTGTCTGCTGACTGTGAGGTACAGGTTCAAAGTTTACTCAATGATGAGTCCGTGGCGAACAGTTCGGCGACCAGTTCGGGACATCACTACTGACAAGGTGTTAGAAATGGAACATATTGTTTTTTATACATGTTTCTTTAAGCAATAACATTTTACCTACTTTTAGTGCATCATATGTTTACGCCATTTTGTCCCAGACGAAATACAATAACAATAATGCATAAACAAGCTTCAAGGCTATGATACGACTCTTTCAGTACATAATATACTGTGGTAACCCTAGATAGATAAAGATGTTCAGACGTTAAGATGCCATCTTGTCCTAAGTCAGGGAATTTTCAATGATGTGTGCACGCTTACGTTTTAGGTATGGCCTTGTATTTTTGCCAAGTTAAGAGAGGTCCTTAAATGAATAAAGTAAAAGAAGTGTTATTTTTTCATATATGAACTATGGTAACCCTAAAATGAAGACATCTAAGGTATAAATATGTATACCTTTTAAATGTTAACACAGAGAGGAGAGATTTGGAGACAGACAGGCTGACATGATGACATGTTCAGGAGGGTGTGTTAATCTATTAATGATATTGCAAGCATATAGTTTAAATTTATAAACTCTGCTATAAATTATTGTAATGGATTTTATATGTCTACATTTATATTTTTATTTAATAAAACATATCTAAAAGACAAACCTTTATTGCTTTCTTTATTTTATATTGTATTCTCAATTATTTATATATTTTAACCCCTTAGTGACAAGACCATTTTTCAACTTACCTTTAAGGACCAGGGCTCTTTTTACATTTCTGCGGTGTTTGTGTTTAGCTGTAATTTTCCTCTCTCATTTACTGTACCCACACATATTATATACCATTTTTCCTCGCCATTAATGGTCTTTCTAAAGATCCCATTATTTTCATCATATCATCATTTACTATAAAAAATTTTGTATAAAATATGATGACAAAATAAAAAAAAAAACACACTTTTTCCTAACGTTGACCCCCACAATCTGTTACGCATTGTGATCCTTGTCTGCAGATAGCACGGTCCTCTAGGGTAAAGAACAGGCACAATCCTTTTATTTTCATATAATCCAGGTACTTTATTTGTAAGTCCACACAGGAGACAGCAGCAAATGAAAACATAAATATAACACAAATCCCCATAAACAAAAACCTAGCTCGTCTGAGCACTTACTAAGATCAGGTTCCCTATCTCTCAGGGGTTAAACTAGAACAAAACAATATTGGTTTCACCAACCTAGTGTCTTTGTCAGCTCTTTGCACTCCGGTGCTTAGTCAGCCTGTTGCTTTCCTTTCTACACTCCCAGTGCTCCAAGTCAGCCTTAACTGCTTTCCTTTCTGCACTCCCGGTGCTCCAAGCCAGCCTTGACTGCTTCCTTCTGCGCTCCCAGTGCTCAGTCTCCTTGACTCTCTCACTGGAGAGAACAGCCTCTCTCCTACCTGCTTCTAGGGAGGAAGCCAGCAATCCCCCTTTACCTGCCTAGCAGGGAGGGGTTTATTCCCACTGCTACAGTTGATTATCTGCAGCTGAGCAGTGAGTTGGAGACAGTTCCAAAAAACTCTGGAGGAGTGGAGCATTGGCCCATCCTGCTCTCCAAATGCTCCACCCCAGGGGCCCATAACTAAACATAGCTTTGTGTTGCACACCACACATACAACACGTACTTTCCCTGGGGTTAAATGTTAAAGGCCTTCACTTTATCACAGCATCTACAACCGCCAAAAAACACCCGTGCTAAATAGTTTAAAAATTTTGTCCTGAGTTTAGAAATGCCCAATGTTAACATGTTCTTAGCTTTTTTTTGAAAGTTATAGGGCTATAAGAACAAGTAGCACTTTGCTATTTCCAAACCATTTGTTCTCAAAATTAACATTACATTGTAACACTGATATCTGTCAGGAATCCCTGAATAACCCTTCACATGTATATATTTTTTAAAAGAAGACAACCTAAGGTATTAAACTTAGAGTATTTTGACTCTTTTCATGCAACCATTTTAACAATAATCTATGGCAAATGTAAAAGAAAATATAAAATTGGTGATTTTTTTGACACACAGAGCAATTTAAGAATACATGTACGGAGAACTTTAAGGGTTACTGCCAAAACATCCCAATATATGTTGAGCAACATCTCCTGAGTACAGTGATATCCCCATGTATAGATGTGTCAGGTTCTCTGAGGGCTAAACGACCTTATTTGGAGCGTGCGCATTCCAGTTTTCCAACTTGGAACTTTCTCAGCTGGTCATCATGCACCCATGTCCTATTTAGGACATTTTTGAAGCCGGCCAATGTTATGTACCCCCATCAAACCATATATTTTTTGAAAAGTAAACACCCTATGGTATTTCAAATGGTGGTATTTTAACACTTTCCATGCAGTAATTCTACCACCAGTCTTTGTCAAACATTTGGGTAGTAATTTTTTGTGTGTTATTTTTCTCTTACATTGTACTTTAGGCATGGATTATCAGTTTCTGTTATGTGTTACTGACGAAAATATGTGTTCAGCAACATCTCCTGAGTACAATAGTGCCAACGATGTACAGATTTTATGGGTTTTTGCAAACTTACAGGGGTCAAATGTAGAGATTTCCCCTTTTCCATGTTTGCACATTGAAATTTGCCAGATTGGTTTGCTGGGCCTATGTTGTCTTTAAGATCGTATAGCAACCCAGGAATGAAAATTAACCCCATCATGGTATACCATTTGTGAAGGTAGACAACCCACAGTATTCAAAATGGGGTATTTCCAGTCTTTTGTAGTAGCCACTTAGTCACAAACGCTGGCCAAAGTTAGCATTTTTATTTGTTTTTTGCATTTTTTTTTTTACACAAAAACAGCACTTTTACTGGTGATTTCATCAGCGTGATAAGTTTTACTGTTTTAACACTCATATTTGTTCTCAGGGAAGTCTACCAAGTATAACAATATCCCCCATGTACAGGTTTTATGGTGTTTTGGAAAGTTACAGGATCAATATAGGGCTTGCCCAATACAGTTTGCCAGATTGGTTTGCTGGGTCTGTGTTGCCTTTTGAGACCATATGGTAGCTCAGGAATGTGAAATAACCCCATCATGGCATACCATTTTCAAATGTAGATAACCCAGAGCATTCCAAATGGGCCTTTTCCAGTCAATTATAGTAGCCACTTAGTCACAAACGCTGGACAAAGTGAGCCTTTTTATTTGTTTTTTATAAATGTTTTTTTTCAAATATAGATATATATAATACGTGTGTGTGTGTGTGTATGTATATATGTGTATGTATATATATATATATATATATATATATGAAATTTTTCTGCATATTTTCTTTCACTCTTACAGTATACAAAATAACAATAGTAGGGAAAATGTGAATAGCTGAATTATAAACTGCCTAACATGTATTTGCACATAATTTCTTTGATTGCAATTAAAAAATATGCAACACAGGGTGCATACAGTTGAAAAATCCTATGACTTCACTCAACTCCCTAATGTCCATTTTACATTAATTTGGGGAAATATCATATTACAAATTGAATACTAACAAAACTCAGGCTCTTTCTTACTACACTCCGTGGTATGATTTAAATGTTTTGAAACAGAAATTTTACTTTGTATCCTATTTGGGCATTTGGGCATTAACCTGTGCATGAACCTGTCAAAAATGCTTATCTGTAACCAAGCTAAAGTCTAGACCGAAATTAGGGACAACCTTGAGAGGTGGTGTAGTCTTGAAATTTCATGGTAAGGTAGGATTAATTTGTTCAAGATGTCTCTCCTTCCAAAAAAATTATATTTTATCAGAACAATCCCATTCACTACACCTTTATCTATTTATAGAAGGGTTCATTTTGCCCTTCTGACATTCGTATGGAATAAAAAACCATGAAGAATCAAAATAAGCATAATGCAGAAACTAAGGGTTAGTGGAGGTATGGATTTGCCAAATTTTATTAATTACTATTGGGCAACTAACACTGCTATGGAGATTAAATTTAACTTGGATTATGGATGCCTTCGTTGGCTTGAGATGTAGGCAGACTAGATTTTTCTGTGTTTTATTAAAAATGTCTTATGGCTACCTTCTTCTCGACAACCTTGAGTGGCGGACATGTCTCCTTCTACTAAAACAACTATTAAGACATGAGACATTTTGTATAAATTGATTTGTCCTTTCTGCTGTTTAGCCTTGGGCTACCCCTTGTCGGTGCTGCAATTGTTTTTACCTGAACTGAACATAGAATACTGGAACTGCAAAAAAAGAAAAGAAATTGAGCCAGTGGTCCTACTGGAACACTAATAACAGGGGGGTAACCCCAGGATTGAAACTTGTAGAAGTGAACAGAGAATAGTGTACCAAAAAGAGAACTGCGATATAATATGGTCTGAATAATTCAGGCCATATTATATCCCGGTTCCCTTTTAAATACACTATTCTCTATTCACTTCTAGAATACTGGAATTCACATTCCATCATGCACATTAACAATTTATTTTTTAACAATAATTTTTTGTCATTTGTTCAGTTGAAGGAACATTTTGATTTACATGATTTTGACGCTCAGATTTTTGATGAAATGGCAAATCTGTTGCATGAACATTTTAATGTTTCTAACCTGGATTAGACTTGAAACAATTGGCAATGTCAAATTTAGAAAAAAAATATTTTACCAATCCTGGGCAAAAACATAGTATCTACTTATGCTATACCTATTTGGCTGGTGATGTAGGCCCTACATTGGATTACATGCTGAAAAGGGAGAGTGAGCTTGGTAGGGAATTTAGAGTTAAAGACTGGCACACCTCTACAAACACTGAAAGGCATTACACAATGTACATCACACACAGAAAAACATTACAAACTAATATCCAGATGGTACCTTACACCTTCCAGACTGTTTAAATTGAAATTGACAAATACCAATTCATATTGGCGGGGTTGTGGGAGGGTTGGAACATTATATTACATCTTCTGGACATGTCCTAGTGCGCTTACAGTGCAGTTGTAAAAATTCTAATTGTTTTGGTGCTAAACTTCTAAATAGTAAATTTCGGGGGTGCACTTCACATCTACAACATCGCAGTTGTAAACATTCTTATTTTCTGGGTGCTAATCTGCTAAATAGTACATTTGCGGCCTGCACTTCATATCTGATGGTCAAATAGAAGCGTCTAATAGTGCGCTTACAGCGCAGTTGTAAAAATTCTAATTGTTTTGGTGCTAAACTGCTAAATAGTACATTTCGGGGGTGCACTTCACATCTGAGAGTCAAATAGAAGCATCAAATAGAGCATTTACTGCGCAGTTGTAAACATTCTAATTGTTTTGGTGCTAAACTGCTAAATATTAAATTTTAGGGCCTGCTCTTCATATATGAGAGTCAAATAGAAGCATCTAATAGTGCGCTTACAGCGCAGTTGTAAACATTCTTATTGTTTTGGTGCTAAACTGCTAAATAGTACATATTGGGGCCTGCTCTTCATATCTGAGAGTCAAATAGAAGCGTATAATAGTGCACTTACAGCGCAATTGTAAACATTCTTATTTTCTGAGTGCTAATCTGCTAAATAGTACATTTTGGGGGTGCACTTCATAACTGAGAGTGAAATAGAAGCGTCAAATAGTGCGGTTACAGCGCAATTGTAAACATTCTAATTGTTTTGCTGCTAAACTGCTAAATAGTACTTTATGGGGGCCTGCTCTTCATATCCGAGAGTCAAATAGAAGCTACTAATAGTGCGCATACAGCACAGTTGTAAACATTCTTATTGTTTTGGTGCTAAACTGCTAAATAGTACATTTGCGGCCTGCACTTCATATCTGAGAGTCAAATAGAAGCGTCAAAAAGTGCGCTTACTGCGCAGTTGTAAACATTCTAATTGTTTTGGTGCTAAACTGCTAAATAGTACATTTTGGGGGTGCACTTCATATCTGAGAGTCAAATAGAAGCGTCAAATACTCCAGTTACAACCCAATTGTAAACATTCTAATTGTTTTGCTGCTAAACTGCTAAATAGTACATTATGGGGCCTGCTCTTCATATCCGAGAGTCAAATAGAAGCTACTAATAGTGCGTTTACAGCGCAGTTGTAAACATTCTCATTGTTTTGGTGCTAAACTGCCAATGGCGGTGCATTTCTTGCAGTCCAATAAACTAAAAAAAAAAACTTTTTTGACTATTGGCGGTTACATTGTCGCCTGACATAAACCATTTGTTAGTTTGGTCGGTGAACGCAAAGAATGAGGAGAGCGTCAAATAAGGGACGTGGCCCTGGTCATGGTGCTGCTTGTGTTGGTGGAGCTCCTTTTGCAAGGAGAGGACGTGGTCGATCTGTGCCAGCTACACGCACAAATGAAACACCTTCCTCAGGTGCGAGTAGGCGACCGAACCTTCAGTGTTATTTGGTAGGCCCGAATGCTGCTCTATGAATGGTGAGACCAGAACAAGTACAGGTGATAGTAGATTGGATGGCTGACAGTGCCTCACATTGTCTCCCACCTGCAGCTCATGGCCATCTGTCTTTCACCTCACCCCCTTGCAAATCAGCAAAGGAGTCTGAGCCACAAGTCATGCAGTAGTCTCTTATGCTTTTTGATGACTCTGCTGGTGGGGTTTCCATGGGCCATCCACATAGCCCTGCCCCAGAAGTGGAAGAGATTGAGTGCACTCATGCACAACCACTTATGTGTCAGGATGTGGACATGCAAGGACCACTGCAGCACGTCTCTGATGATGACGAAACACAGGTGCCAACTACTGTGGCTTTCTGCAGTGTGCAGACCGGCAAGGAGGGCAGGGTTGAGGAGTGGGTGGAAGATGATGTGGAGGATGATGAGGTCCTAGACCCCACATGGAATGAAGGTCATGAAAGTGACGTGTGCAGTTTGGAGGAAGAGGCGGTGGTTGCACAGAGGCACCAGCACAGCATAAGAGGGAGCAGGGTGCAAAAGCGGGGCATCCGTCCCCTAGACGGTACGCCTGTTACTGCCCACCGCAGGCAGGGACCAAGCACACCAAAGCCAGCTCCAAGGAGTTCCCTGGCATGGCAGTTCTTCACACAATGTGTTGACGACAAGACACGAGTGGTTTGCACGCTGTGCGATCAGAGCCTGAAGCGAGGCATAAACATGCTAAACCTGAGCACAACCTGCATGACCAGGCATCTACATCTGAAGGCTGAACTTGATGGACGTAAGTCTCTTTTCAGCTATGTAACTATGTAATACATGCAAAGCACGAGAGTAAGCACATCAAAAACCAAGAAAGGTCTCAGGCGCCAGCTGCTTCCTCTTCTGCTGCTGTCGGCCTCTTCCTCCACCTCTGGACTGACAGTGGCACCTGCCAACCTGCAAACAGAGGATGTGGCAGCAACGCCACCATGTCCACCACCGTCCCCAAGCATCTCCACACTGTCCCATGGAAGCGTTCAGCTGTCCATCTACCAAACACTGGAGAGAGAGAGGAAGTACGTTAACCCATCCGCGATCCCTGGCCCTCAATGCCAGCATTTAAAAATTCGTGGCCTTTGAAATGCTATCATTCTGTCTAGTGGAGACGGACAGTTTTAAAAACCTGATGGCGGTGGCTGTCTCAAAGTACGTGGTTCCCAGCCGCCACTACTTTTCCAGGCGAGCCATCCCTTCCCTGCACAACCAATTGGCGGACAAAACCAGGTGTGCTCTGCGCAACTCCATCTGTGGCAAGGTCCACATAACCACAGATACGTGGACCAGTAAGCACGGGCAGTGATGCTATATCTCCCTAACTGCACACTGGGCAAATGTAGTGGCAGCTGGGCCTGAGGCGCATAGCAGTTTGGCGCATGTCCTTCCGCCACCGAGGATTGCATGGCATTTCTTTTTGCCTCCTGTTACAGGGCATTTCTTTTTGCCTCCTGTTGCCTACTCCCCTTCCTGCTCCTCTACCACCACCTCATCCGGGCAGCATAACACCTTCACCACCAACTTCAGCACAGACGGGGAAACGACAGCAGGCTGTTTTAAAACTCCTATGTTTGGGGATAGGAGCTGTGGACAGGCATGGAACAACAGACCGATAAGTGGTTGTTGCCACCGAGCCTCAAGCCCGGCCTGGTGGTGTGCGATAATGGGCGAAATCTCGTAGCAGCTCTGGGCCTAGCCGGTTTGACTCACATCCTTTGCCTGGCACATGTGCTGAATTTGGTGGTGCAGAAATTCCTGAAAAACTACCCAGATATATCAGAGCTGCTGCAGAAAGTGTGGGCCGTCTGTGCGCGCTTTCGGCGTTCTCACCCTGCTGCTGCTCGCCTGTCTGTGCTGCAGCGTAACTTCGTCCTTCCCACTCACCGCCTCATATGCGACGTGCCCACAAGGTGGAACTCCACCTTGCACATGCTGGAGAGACTGTACGAGCAGCAGCAGGCGATAGTCGAGTTTCAGATGCAGCACACACGGGTCAGTCGTTCTGTGGAACAGCACCACTTCACCACAAATGAGTGGGCCTCCATGCGAGACCTGTGTGCCATTTTGCACTGTTTCGAGTACTCCACCAATATGGTCAGTGCCGATGACGCCGTTCTCAGCCTTACTATCTCGCTTCTATGTCTCCTTGAAAAAACACTGCTGGCGATGATGGGAGAGGATGTGGCACAGGAGGAAGAGGAGGAGGAAGAGGGGTCATTTCCATGGTTATCAGGCCAGTCATTCACAAACGGCTTGGAGGGTGGGTTCCTGCACCAGCATAGGCCAGGTACACAATTGTCCAGCCAGGGCACAGTTCTGGAGGATGAGGAGGAGGAGAATGAGGAGGAGGAGGAACCATGTTCACAGCAGGGTGGCACCCAACGCAGCTCGTGGGCATCACTGGATCATGGCTGGGGGGATACGGAGAACACAGACAATACACCTCCCACAGAGGACAGCTTGTCCTTGCCTATGGGCAGCCTGGCACATCTGAGCGACTACATGCTGTTGCCCACATTCTAACTTGTGCTGATTATTGGGTGGCCACCCTGCTGAATCCCCGTTTCAAGGACAACATGACGTACTTAATTCCCTCACTGGAGCATGATCAGAAGATGCATGACTACAAGCGCACGCTGGTAGACACGCTGCTGAGGGCATTCCCATCTGACACCAGGGGCTCAGTGGAAGCACAAGGCAAAGGTAGAGGAGGAGGAAGAGGTCGCCAACGGAGCTGGGGCACAGCCAGCACCTCAGAAGGCAGGGTTAGCATGGCTGAAATGTGGAAAAGCTTTGTCAGCACGCCACAACAACCAGCTCCACCATCTGATATGGAACGTCTTAGCAGGAGAACGTCTTCAGCAATATGGTGGAACAGAACATGTGCACACAACTACATGTACTGACTGATGAGTCTTCCCCATTCAACTTCTGGGTTACCAAATTGGGCACATAGCCTGAGCTTGCCCTTTATGCCTAGGAGGTGCTGGCCTGCCCTGCATCCAGTGTATTGTCTGAACGTGTGTTTAGCACGGCAGGGGGCGTTATCACAGACAAGCGCAGCCGCCTGTCCACAGCCAATGTAGACAAGCCCCCAGTTTATTAAAATGAACCAGGCATGGATCCCACCAGACTTGTCTGTACCTTCTGCAGAATAGACATTTATACCAGCCTCACCCAGCCATTGTTATACTCAAGTGCACTTATTCTTTGTTTTCTTTTTTTTATATGTCCCAATATTTTGGGGGCTACCCTAATAAAAAAAAAGTGTTGGCTACCTCCTCCTCTTCCACCGCTGCTTCCACCTACACCGCCACGGTCACCGCCTCCTCAACCTATGGGTCACTTAGTATAAACTATGTACACAATAGCAGATGCTTGTGAAGGCCTTTTCTCCATGCATCAGGAGTTGAGCATTTATCCATGCATCAGGACTGCAAGAAATGCACCGCAGGCCGCAAATGTTTATTTTTTTGTATGTCCCAATATTTTGGGGGCTATCCCAATTAAAATAAAAAATAAATATATATAAACAGTGTTGGCTACTTCCTCCTCCACCGCCATTCCATCTACACCGCCACGGTCACCGCCTCCTCAACCTATGGGTCACTTAGTATAAACTATGTACACAATAGCAGAGGCTTGTGAAGGCCATTTCACAATGCATCAGGAGTTGAGCATTTCTCCATGCATGAGGACTGCAAGAAATGCACCGAAGGCCGCAAATGTTTCTTTTTTTGTATGTCCCAATATTTTGGGGGCTACCCAAATTAAAAAAAAATTGATATATATAAACAGTGTTGGCTACCTCCTCCTCCACCGCCGCTTCCACCTACACCGCCACGGTCACCGCCTCCTCAACTTATGGGTCACTTAGTATAAACTATGTACACAATAGCAGAGGCTTGTGAAGGCCTTTTCTCCATGCATCAGGACTACAACAAGTGTACTGCAGGCCGCAAATGTTTCTTTTTTTGTATGTCCCAATATTTTGGGTGCTACCCCAATTAAAATAAAAAATCTATTTATATAAACAGTGTTGGCTACCTTCTCCTCATCCACCGCCGCTTCCACCTACACCGCCACGGTCACCGACTCCTCAACCTATGGGTCACGTAGTATAAACTATATACACAATAGCAGAGGCTTGTGAAGGCCTTTTCTCCATGCATCAGGAGTTGAGCTCAGTTTGATCAATGAAAGAGAATACCCTGCACTCCAACTCTCTCTCAAATGGATAATTCTGGTGAACCTCCTGACAGCCATGCTTTAGATTTTGATTTATGTTCTTCCAAAGCTAAAATCAAAGATTCCATCTAGTGCTATTTTATGGCTCAGCTGTATTTTAAATTTTTAGGTAATTTATGTTATTATAAAGGTAATCACACATTAGGTTGTTCTTGTAACCTATGTACAGGTAAATAAAACATACATAGTGTAACCTGAATATACAAAATATCAAAGTGAGGAATGAATTTCGTCACACTCACAATTTCCAGAGCCTTTTGGAAGTTGTGGGTTCATCGGATATATCCACAGGAACCTGGAACTGGTGAATTTGCAGCAGACTCCAGAGTAGGTAGAAATATATTTGTTACAATAAAATATCTTTCTACCTACTCTGGAGTCTGCTGCAAATTCACCAGTTCCAGGTTCCTGTGGATATATCCGATGTACCCACATTACATGTCTCAAGGAGGAGACGATAAGTGTTAAAAGTTTAGAGCCAACTTCCAAAAGGCTCTGGAAATTGTAAGTGTGACGAAATTCATTCCTCACTTTGATATTTTGTATATTCAGGTTACACTATGTATGTTTTATTTACCTGTACATAGGTTACAAGAACAACCTAATGTGTGACTATTTAGTCATATGTTTGGTCACTAATTATGCATACATGCATGCTTCAAATTAGTGTTTTGCACTTTGTTTTAAATAATCTTGGCAATAGTAACTATCGGTATTCTAATTTGTTATGGGTGACTGTTATTTAGGTTGGCATTTTTTTTTATTATTATTATAAATTTCCCAATTTTCTTTCACTCAAGAAATACTTTATAAAATTGCATTAAAATATCCTTTGCACTTCTTCTCATAATTGGAAAATATTCACTTAGAAACTGTAATAATTCTGCATTATAATACTAACACAACATACAATCTCTGGTGTAATTTAGCATGCAGGAGGCTAAATGGCTACAGATCATAAATCATATTTAGTAGATACAAAAATGATAAATGCTTAGTCTTGTAATGCTTATGATGCATTTAGTTCTGTGTCAAGGAGTATGTATATTAAACAGTGTTATAACTAAATGTGACTGTTTACTTTTTATTGAGGAATGTGTGAATCCAGTCTGTCAACACTGGGAAAAAAGTCCATTAAATTGACTGAATAAAATCAGACTTTATCTTCACTATGCTTCTTCTATGCAATGTGTGACTATAACACTTGTTCTTATAAATATTTCTCACCTCACCTCAATGCAGCTCACACTTTATTGTCCTCCCAATACACACATTGCGCTACTAAAATCAATAATGAATGTTGCCTCCAGGCATAGCTTCCCACCACTCCTCTCACATCACCAATTAGTCAGTCTTACAGTGTTTTTTTTTTAAATTCTACTGAATACCTTATCTTCTCTTAGACTTACCCCCAGTATCCAGTCCTTGAAGGACAACTCTTAAAGGACAACCCTTTAAGTATAAGGTTTTTGATGGAATTCATTTAGAGAGTCAGCTGATGCTTACAGCCAGTTGATTTTTATAAAAAATGTCCAAAATTAATATATCTATTGTAGAAGAAGAACTTACTCCTTAGCTATATCAGAAAAAAGAGGCTGAACTAGAGGTGCCTGTAAGTATCAAACCGATAATGCTTTAGCAACTTACTATTGGAGAGTGCTGGGGAGACTCTGGGAACCATAACCAATGCAGAGAGCTGTAGAGCTAATCATGCCTAGACTCATCTATTAAGAACCTGGTGGCGAGTGCGATGCATGCACCTAAGGTCCTCTATGAGGAGCATTGGACTGGATTGTCATCCTGGAGCCACACATCCATGATGACGCTACTTAGGCGATTGTGGCAATGCCGATGGAGATTCGGCACTGGAGAAAAGATGAATAATTTGTTTTATTTTGTTTTTATTTTAGACTATCTGGGGGGGAGGGGGCTAATTAAACAGCCACATCAGGAATGTAGTGTTGGTTATATATATATATATATATATATATATATATATATATATATATATATATATATATATATATATATATGCATTCCTAATGCTACAGTGCTCCTTTCAGCAATACAGCTAAAGTAAACAAAGAGGCATAATGCATTTTGCATTTAATTTAGTGAGAAATTGTCACAGCTTACCTTAGTTGGGAGTCTGTCGCGCAGATATATGCTCACTCTTGCAATTAAACACAGGCCAAGGTGGTCAGGTAAGAACTTACCTGGCCTGTGAGCAGGGCCGCCACCAGAAATTTTGGGGCCCCTAACTGAGCTCAGTGTCTGGGCCCCCGGGGGCCCACCTCCAAGACCGCCCACAGGGACCGCCTCCAAATCCTGCCCACAAGAATACACACACAGACACAAACACATTCACTGATACAAAAGGACACAGATACACACACATACTGATACGTTTATAGGCATACATACTGACACACACATACTGAGACATACACACATATACAGACACACAGGCGTACATGGTGACAGACAGACACATACAAACAAACATACATACAGACACACATGCATAAGGACATACAGACACAGACACATTTATAATGACATACAGACAGACATACATACATTCAAACTGGCATACAGACACTGACATCTATACATACATACTGTTTTGGATCAAAGAACTTTGATTATTTGTCTATCTACTCCTTCCAAATTGATTAATTAATGCGTGCACGCTTTCCCTAGAAGTAATTCACACCGTAGACAAAGTTTCTGATCAGTGAAAAACCAAGGAATGCTTTATTCCCCGGAGTGGGGGCTCCTTCTTAAAGCAAAAATACGTCACAGTTTAAACATACAGTATACATTCAATAATTGGTTAACAGTCTAAGGGGGTCTTGTCTAAACCCCCCCTACAGGATGTAGTGTCATCATTACAGACTTCTCCCGCCTATATTCCAGCTCCTGGATACACGATGGGAGGGGGAGTGAGTAGTTTCTTTCAGTTACTTTAACAGTGATTCTCCATTTTGTTACACGTGGCATATAGCTGTTAACTGGCACAAAGGAAGTGGGGAAGGAGTTAGTAAAGGAAGCTGTTAACACAGGAATTTTGGTTACACGAGGTTTGCTTGATGGGAAGGGGGATGCTTAGCAGGATACAGAGGAATTTACAGAGGAAACAGCAACTGAACACATTGTAGGGGGGGGAAGGGAATATTTACTCTAGCAGCCAGTTTTAACATAGTGTACACAGAATAAATAGACATTAGTAAATAGCCATTTTATTCTACTTCATCTGTCCATAACAGGAGATAGGCACCTGCATTTCTCACGAGGAAAACAAGATGGGGGAATATGCCACTGCACACAATAAAATGGCCATCCATGTCCAGAGCCTGGAACACAAACTTGAGCTCCTGGAAACCAGGATTGCCATCCTTGGAAGGCAGGGCACAAAGGAACAACCTGTGGCTGCGGGGAGTGCCAGAATCCGCACTACATATGGACCTACAAGCCTACACAAGAGGCCTACTTCGGGCCTATGCGCCAGATATCCCAGCTGCTGATCAGGTACATTGTGTCCCAAAACCACACTACCTCCCAGATTCAGCACCAAGGGATGAGCTCCTCAGAGCACACTACTTCCATATTAAGGAACTGATTTTGAAGGCCTGCAGCAATCGAAGCATGCCGCACGAAGACTATCCCACCGCGAGGATCTTTACAAATCTCTCCGCGGTACCGCTGAAGCACAGAAGAAGCTTCCAAACAGTGGTGGATGCCCTGCGACATCACGGAACGAGGAACCACTGGGGATACCCGACCAAATTACTGGTCCAACGCGACGGAGTCATAAAACCGATATTCACCCCAGAAGAGGGCCTAGCCAAGCTAACAGAATGGACCATACCAATCAAGCCTGATACTACCGCGCATCTCCCACAACAGAGACTGATACCAGAATGGTGCACAACACATAAAAAACTCTCATAGATATGCAGTTCCATGGGTCACAAGTATTGTTTAGCTATAAGTTTATTGTTTCAATATGTAATTGCACTACATTGGTTAGCTGATATGTTCCCTGCTGATATGTTCCCTGATCCGTATGTTATCAGGGAGCCAATTTCTGAACATAAAACCCCAGGTGTATCACAGCAGACGGGTTACGAATCCCTATTATAGTTTCTATTATCCTTAGCGTGGCCCAAACTCCCCTTCATTCATCCCTATGTCTTATCTGTACTCCCTCCCTATTACTGTTCTATGAGTATTTGCACGTAAGCACTTACTTTTTAATGTATAAAACCCAGCTGATGAATAAAATGGCAGAGGCTTATTTTGAATACCAACAGGTGTCTGGTGTCTAATTCTCGCTTCTCCAAGTGCATTTGTAATAATAATTTGGGCTTCCTCTGAATATAACAAAGATCATTATTTGGATCCACAACAATCTACCTGAGAGATTTGCCATCTATATCGGCCCATAAGCTTGGCTGGGGACACTAGGCCCTTCGGTGTCGGCAATAAACAAATTTCCTTCACCGGCTGCACAGCTCAGCTTTTTATACTCTGATCTGGTGGAGGCTCTCACCCATTCTGAGGTAATGCTAGCATGCTTACCTATGACTTTGCTATCATTATTTTTGTATATTATTGTCCTTAGGATGTTTACTGTTAACCACCTTTGTATGCCTTTGGTCAATTGCACGCGTAAACGCGACATGGTTGCATGCATCTACACGCCCCAAAACAAGTTTGACAAATATAGTTGCAAAAGGTTTGACCACTGCCACATACACCCTGTTCCAAATTATTATGCAAATTATATTTTTTCTCATTTACCTAAATAATTTATGTAAATAACAGTCAACATAATTCTCATGTTATCAAATATTAAGAGTACAATTCAAATTTTATTGAACAAACCTCCTAACAGTATTTTTTTAAAACATAAAAAACTTACAATGCACTTTTCCAAATTATTACGCACAGTAAGTTTTAAAACACTTTATAGGTTGTAAAGAATTGAAAATTGTCATTTGTTGTGTTTGCAGCCTATTTACTGAAATCAAACTTATAACATTTTAACTTTTTAAACATTTTATCATGTCACGTTACATTTTAACATAGGACCCCTTATTTGATAGCAGCTTCACAAGTCTTGCATCCATTGAACTTGTGAGTTTTTGGACAGTTTCTGCTTGAATTTGTTTGCAAGATGTCAGAATAGCCTCCCAGAGCTGCTGTTTGGATGTAAACTGCCTCCCACCCTCATAGAATTTTTGCTTGAGGATGCTCCAAATGTTCTCAATAGGATTGAGGTCAGGGGAGGATGGAGGCCACACCATGACTTTCTCTCCTTTTATCCCCATAGCAGCCATTGATGCAAGGTATTCTTTGCAGCATGAGATGGTGCATTGTCATGCATGAAGATGATTTTGTTATGGAAAGCATAGTTCTTTCTTCTGTACCAGGGAAGAAAGTGATCAGTCAGAAACTCCACATACTTTGCAGAGGTCATCTTTACACCTTCGGGTACCCTAAAGGGGCCGATCAGCTCTCTTCCCATGATTCCGGTCCAAAACATGACTCCACCACCGCCTTGCTGACATCGCAGCCTTGTTGGAGCAGGGTGGCCGTCCACCAACCATCCACTACTCCATCCATCTGGACCATCCAGAGTTGCACGGCACTCATCAGTGAACAGGACTGTTTAAAAATTAGTCTTCATGTATTCTGCCCAATGCAGCCGTTTCTGCTTGTAAGCATTGGTAGTGGTGGCCGAATAGAAGGTTTATGCACAGTTGCAAGACTCTGGAGGACTCTACACATTGATGTCCGTGGGACTCCAGAGGCGCCAGCAGCTTCAAATATCTGTTTGCTGCAATGTAATGGTATTTTAGCAGCTGCTCTCTTGATCCGATGCATGGATCTGGCAGAAATCTTCCTCAATGTGCCTTTCTCTGCACAAACCCATCTGTACTCTGAATCAGCCATAAATCTCTTAATACTGCGATGATCACACTTACGTTTTCGTGAAATATCTAATGTTTTCATACCTCATCCAAGGCATTGAACTATTTCACTCTTTTCGGCAGCAGAGAGATCCTTTTTCTTCCCCATATTGCATGAAAATGGTGCTCTGCTTAATAATGTGGAACACCCTCGTTTAGTAGTTTTTCCTTAAATTGGGCTCACCTGGCAATCTAATTATCACAGGTGTCTGAGATTGTTTTCAGTAATCAAAAGAGCCCCGAGACACAATGCCATCCATCAGGGGCGTACCTAGAGCATTTGGCACCCGGGGCGGATCCTGTGCTTGGCACCCTCCCCCCCCCCCATCCAAAAAAAAACCCCAAAAAAACCTGTAAAAAATGTTAAAGGTTTTCTTTCTTTTTTTTTTTTACAATTTTTAAACTTTGCAAAACCGCTGTCAGCCCCTCCTACAAAACCCTTGTCCTGTCCCGCCCCTCCTACAAAACCTCTGTCCTGCCCCTTCTACAAATCCTGTACTGCCCCGTCTACAAAACCCCCGCAACCCCCTTCCACAAATCCCCTGCTTATCCCCCTTATAAAGACTCCTGTCCCAATACAAAACCCCCGCCCCCTTCTACAAAAATCCCTGCAGCCCCACACACACATTTACAGACAGTCACACACTCAGTTACAGACAGTCACACACTCAGTTACAGGCAGACAGTCACATACAGTCACAGGCAGACAGTCACACATACACTTTTCACGGCACCCTAACTACCATGGGACACTGTGCGGCCACAGCTCACACAGCCCCCTCCAGCCAGGGCCGGTGCAAGGATTTTTGCCGCCCTAGGCAAAAGTAAAGTTTGCTGCCCCCCCCCATGTGACATCACAATGCCCCACCCATATGATTTGCCATGTTAACTAATGCCAGTGCTGCAGTGCTGCCGTGTTTACATTAAAAGGCCTGCAGGGACAGGCTATAGACACCAGAACCACTACATTAAGCTGAAGTGGTTCTGGGGACTATAGTGTTTCTTTAATGTGAGGTAAATTAGAGCTAATATACTAGATTGCCTACTTATAACCAGATGAGGATGATGATGGGCTCTAGCTGCAGTCTGGCTCCACTGGTCTGGTGCAGAACAGGCTCTCTGGAGGCGGTTTGTAACTGTGGTCACAAAAATCAATGTTCTGGGAGAACGGGAAGCAGCTCCATTTTTTGGGGGCCCTTTACACAGCTCAAGGTCTGGGTCCTAGGGTCCACCTTCATGTTCCACCAATGAGTTTGTTCACAGGGGGTGGAGTGTGTAAGGGATGTCCTGATATGTGTGTAAGGAATGCATTGTGTGAAATTGTGCTTGTATGTGTAAGGGCTGCAAGGTGTGTTTCTGTGTATGTATGGGATGCATTGAATGTGTGTAAGGGGTGCATTGAGTGTGTGTAATGAATGCATTGTGTGTTTCTGTGTGTGTAAGGGATGCATTGTGTGTAACGGTTGCATTGCTTGTGTATGTGTGTCTGTGTGTGTAATGTATTGTGTGTTTTTCTGTGTGCAAGGGGTGCATTGTGTGTATGTGATGAATGTCAATCTCTCCTCCCGCTCCAATTTCCTTCTCCTCCTCCCAATTTCTCTTTCTCACCCCCTCCCA
>OW240916.1:185912632-186312604 GCA_933207985.1 Pelobates cultripes | reverse complement strand
GTTTTAAATGCAAGCTATTGTGACCACCAGATATAAGTGGTGGCACTGACTGGAGAAATGGGCACAGTATCCGCTGTGAGCCTGACACAGAAGCTGGCAGCAGTGGCAGACAACTGACTGCTATTCAATCTATAAAAGTGAAAAAAGTTTTTTGTTTTTAAATCCAAGCTATTGTGACACCAGATGTAAGTGGTGGCACTGACTGGGGAAATGGGCACAGTATGCACTGTGAGCCTGACACAGAAGCTGGCAGCAATGGCAGACAACTGACTGCTATTCAATCTATAACAGTGAAAAAGAAGTTTTTTGTTTTTAATCCAAGCTATTGTGACACCAGATGTAGTAATTGTGGCACTGACTGAGGAAATGGGCACTGTGAGCCTGACACAGAAGCTGGCAGCAATGGCAGACAACTAGAGATGCATTTACATTAGATAGAAAAAAATCCAAAAAAGCATACCCTTATCCCTAACCCTAGCTATGCTTTTCCTATCTTATGAACAGCAGCTACACTTTCCACTCCTCTTACTAAACGTACGGCAGAGAATGAATCTAAAAATGGATGCTGTCAGTAGGTGGGAGGGTCTGCTAGGGAGGCTGTGCTGCTAATTGGCTGGAATGTGTCTGCTGACTGTGAGGTACAGGGTCAAAGTTTACTCAATGATGACGAATAGGGGGCGGGTCGAACCGCGCATATGTTCGCACGCCGTGGCGAACGCGAACATGCTATTTTCGCCAGGAACCGTTCGCCGGCGAACCGTTCGGTACATCACTAAAAGGGAGGTACCTAAACCAAACATGCATGCTTAGATTACTTATTTCTCATTAGAACTGCATGATTACAATTATTTAAAATAAAATCCACACCACAGTTTTTTGTTTTTTTTTAATTTCCCTATTGGATTGCACATAGCAAAAACAAAATATAAAAAAATAAAATGCCGTCTCTACGGCTGCAAGAGGGGAAATCATTATGAGCAGCAACGGTGTGAATTAAGAATTCTATGTGGCTACATATCTATTTATATCATTATTTATTTGCCATATAAGATTTCAAAGAAGCTGTTACAAGTTTAGACTAACTTGTAAACGTTGTTGTTCTTGCTGATGCGGTTGCCTTGATACTTGTTTAAGGATATGCTTAGTTGACACTTATCTTGGTATAGTCTGACATTTCTTCTATGAGTTTTGTATCGAGCAAATCTGTCTAGAAAAAAGAATGTTTCAAACTGTGATTGATACAAAGGCAAAACAATGCAAACAGAATTTAAAAAGAAAACTCTTATTAAACTTCTGCCAAATTTTTTCTGGATAATTGAAATGTATATATCTTATCCTGGCTTTTGATTCTTTTTAAAGCCATAATTTGTGCACCTTTTCTATCTTTATTATTTTAGCCATCCAAGTAAGCTATCAACAAGGATTTCACCTTTTACTAAATTGCTCCCCCATGTACTATGGGGCAGTAAACTATTTTTATGTGTCCAACAAATCAGTGCACTTATGTAGAGTTCTTTGTGTCTCCTCTACAACAAGTAACACCTGCATTGCTATGAAGACGTGATTGCTCAGTTAAAATTATCTGCAAAATTGTCTATAATACATGAACTTTTGACTTTTTGAATTCCTCTCAATTCCGTTAAATTAGAAACAAGTAAGCATTGTGTAATTACAACCTACCATATTGTAAGAGGGCAGGTATTTTTTATTTTTGAGTTTCCTAAATTGGTCTGTTGCAATCTAGGAATTTATAACAGTATATTGCACTATTAGGTCAATAGTAACTTATAGACTTGGAGATTCATTTTGTTACTTAATGCAATTTGTCCGAATCTGTGCTATTTGGGTGATTGTTCGAACTCCTTAACTCTGAGCTAAAATGTAGCTGAATCACAAAACAAATAAGACGTACACTGGCAGAGCATGTTCAAAAAAAAGAGAGCCTTGTTACCTGTGTTTTCATGTTCATTAAAATCATAAATCAATAATCTATGACAAAAAACTTTTGTAATTTGTAATGTATCCAGTTGATCGCTCATAATTTGAATCTGCTGTCATTTCAAACAATTGACTTGATAACCTCTGTCACGATATCTCCTAGTAAAGCACTGGCTTCTGAGACATGACAAGATTGCTGCAATTTTTTTTCCTTTTTAAATTACCTTCGGATGATGGTAGATAATGGTGGTAAAAATGTGTAGCAGTTTCGGACCATTAAAGCATTTTGGTAAAAACTAATACAATGTTTATCAGGCTATTGTCATGAAAGACATTAAGATGTCTCTTAAAAGCAAAAATCTTTAACAGCTAACAGGACTTCATCAAACTAGGTTAAACCGAGATTTTACCAGCTCCACTCACTACTATAACAGTGTTGTCCTATGAGTTTTTTCTTCTTTTATATTATAGGAAAACCTGTACTTTTATCCTCAATATTGGAGGAGAAAATATAGTAATTCAGGTATACCGATACCTATCCCTCCTACACATATGGTGTTGAAAAGCTCTGGGAGGGGGAGCATTTGAACCACTCTATTTGCGCTGAAGCACTTTATCCTATGTTATATACAACTTTCTACAATAAATGGTGCAGCTCATTTTTGAAATAAAGCCTAGTTAGATATTTCACCATTTCAAATCCATCTTTACAGAATAACCAAGATGCCATGATGAAAATATGAAATTCTTTAACATGGACTTTAGGAAATGCTTCCAAAACGCATACAATTATTTATTTGTTAATCAGTATATATTTATATTCTTAACTATATGTTTTTATTCTTTTGTAATTTTAATGCCATATTATAAATTCTTCTAAACCAAGTCCTAGGTTATATCATCAACTCCAACATGTGAGTTTTTGTTAATTGTTCCATATTATTTTGAGTTATTCATTGTCCAAATCAATATGTAATACTGCACACAGTCCAATTAATACTGCAAATTAGACACGTGCACTCTGAAAAACAATTAGTAGTCAGAATTCTATGATGATTTTGTATTAATCTAATTTTGTTCATTTGATAAGTCACTTCATCTGAATTGCATTCAAATGATTAATTTAGCTAAAATGATTTGGATGAAGCAAAATGCAATGCAATTTTGCACTGCATTGCCCATATTTTGCTGGCTCATTTTCTATCAGGAGGGGTGGATCATGTCTCTATTTAGTGGATCAGAGTTAGCAAATTTATGACCTCTGGCGCATTGGTGCATTTTGAATGCTTTGATATAATTGATGATGTGGCAAGGAAAACATGGCATGTAAGTACCCTTTCATATTTTATAAAGCAATTTGGGAAACATTTGTATAGAAGTGTCTGTGTGATGAAAGAGATAGACTTGCTTATTAAGGCTTAAATGAGAGTATGTATTATTGCCACATGTTTGTTCCTGGTGGAAAGTGCCACCGCATAAGAAGAGGTGACACTTGTGTTGAAGGAGGGCAAAATATTTGTATATGACAGTTACAGTTTCCGAATATTATTAGGGTACCAAATGTTTTTTTCACTTGGATACATAATGCAGTCTGCAAAAAACAGAGATGACTCGAACTGTGAGAATACAGAAATGCTTTAATGCAATTGATGTTTTTAATATTACAAAAAAGAATATTGAATTCCCCACCCTGATCAGGTGGGCTTTGTCCCCGGACGGGAGGCAAAAAATAATACCACTAACTTGCTGAATCAAATCTACCTCTCCAAATCCTCCAGACGGTAGTGCTTTCTCTTTTAATAGATGCTAAAAAGTTTTTGACAGGATGGACTGGTCAATGCTGCTTAGCATGCTAGAAGTCGTGGGCTTTGGGCCTAACTGGCTCAATTGGCTGAGAGATATTTAATCTTCACCCATCGCTAGGCTCAAAATGAACAGACAGCTTTCAGAATTGGTTTGAATCCGTAACAGGATGAGACAGGGGTGCCCCCGCTCCCTCTCCTATTTGTACTGATTATGGAATGCTTTCTTCAAAGTATATAAGACAACACTAATAGCCATGGCATTAAATCAGGACCCACAGAACATAAATTGGCAGACTTCACTGATGACCATTTATTCATAGTGTCTGAACCTGTTGAAACCATGCCACAGGTCATTTAGGAAATACATTTGTACAATCTATTCTCCAATTTCCCTGTGAACTTCACAAAAAGCAAAACATTAGCATTACATATTGACCTGGTGGCAAGGGTGTCTCTCCAAGAGAAATTTTGATTTACAGAAATTTCCTTCAGCCATTAAATATCTGGCAGTGTTCCTTCCTGCTTCCCTGTCCAGACTGTATGAACGTAATTTCCCACCGCTATTAAGGGAGGTGTCAAGCGACTTCACAAAGTAGCAAATTCCTCACTTAGGATGGCTTTGCAGGATTAACACTTTAAAAATGAATAATCTTCCATGTTTCCTTTATTTACTACGATCTTTATGATTACTATAACCATCTCCTTTTATAAAGAGGCACAGAAAATGTTTACATCCAGAATCTTAAATCTATATCACCCCATCCATCCCCTGTCTATCCCCTTATGCTCAGTCTACTGTTTTAACAGTGCCTACTCCCTAATTCATACATCTCCTTCCATAAATCTCAATATCTAACATTAGGGACTCTCCTACACTAAACAGGCATTCAATCTCTTACAGCAATTCTATCTAATGAAACACCATCACTTTTACAATTATTCCAGTACAACCAATTGGCCCATTTTCACAGATCCAAACCAGATTTAGATTTACTAAATGGCATATGTTTTCACACACCATTGTACAAAACACATCATTAACAAGAAACATCTCACAATATTCTGCTCCTTACTATATCAAGATAAGGATAATGACCTCCCGCCGTTTACAAAAGAATGGTCCAGGGAGTTGGGTGTAGAGTTCACTCCTGGGTAGTGGAGGAGCACCTTTATGCTAATCAATACACCTTCTATTAACAACTCTGTTCAAGAGAGTATTATTATTTATTATTTATTATTGCTATTTATAAAGCGCACACAGATTCTGCAGCGCTGTACAATTAGTTGAGAAACGTACAATATACACAAACAAATACAAGAGGTAAGAGAGCCCTGCCCGTAAGCTGATATCTAGCCATTGGAGCTCTTTTATACAAAGTGCTTAGCTAGATGGCCCGTGAGCTTACAATCTAAAGGATACCAGGGGGATTTGAGACAAGAGGTAGCAGGGGAAGTTTGGAGGTGATGGCTGAAAGAGTTAACAGAGAAGCAGCTATTGTTAAGATGTTAGGGGAATGAAGAGGTAATTGGGTGAGAATCTCAAACAGCTGGAGGAGCATGCTATATATTTAAGGGGAGCCTGGGTGGGTGGGTGGGTGGGAAGTGGTGAGAAAAAAAAAATGCAGTCTTCACTGAGTTGATTGTGAAGTGAGGTCTGAGAGTGATGGGTGTTTCTGCAGGATGGTAAATGCAGTCTTCACTGAGTTGATTGTGAAGTGAGGTCTGAGAGTGATGGGTGTTTCTGCAGGATGGTAAATTCAGTCTTCACTGAGTTGATTGTGAAGTGAGGCCTGAGAGTGATTGGTGTTTCTGCAGGATGGTAAATGCAGTCTTCACTGAGTTGATTGTGAAGTGAGGCCTGAGAGTGATGGGTGTTTCTGCAGGATGGTAAATGCAGTCTTCACTGAGTTGATTGTGAAGTGAGGCCTGAGAGTGATGGGTGTTTCTGCAGGATGGTAAATGCAGTCTTCGCTGAGTAAGAAGGGTAGTGAGCTGGCACTACTCTCCAAAAAAGTCTTCAGCTCCATTTATGAGAGAATGGATTCACAAAGTAGACTCTATTAGAATTATGGAAGAACGTAGATACTCATTGACACATAGATATACCTTTTACAATTAAATTTAAGACCTGTAGTTACATATTATGCAGAGGTCCCACTTAAAATATAGGACTGGTTTATGTTTCTCTGACTCTACTGACTGGACAAAGGATTTCAATCACTTTTATGTATACATTTATTTTCTTGTCATTTGATTCCTGTGCTTTACCCCCACCCCTAGTTGGCAATTTTCTTTCTTCCTTTCTAAATTAATTTAATTTGATGAAATCCGTCCAGCTCAGATGCCAGTTTTGATGACTATTGAACCGTTATAATCTGGCACCATCTCCAGGAGCCTTAGTAGTTATGTAACTAATGTTTATATATAGAGGCTGGAGTAGATGGCAACTTCTGTACATTAATACATGCAATGCTAACACATATATATGAGACTCGGTTAGTCACAACGATAGCTAACCCTATAATGGCATACCATTCCACTTCCCTATATGTGTGCATTTACCTTTATGTATAATGACTGTACCTTTTTTTGACAATACTATGTGACATGTGTAGCAGACTCATTCCATTTTGTTCAGTTGTCCAACCCCCCTTATTTGTCTCCGAATGAATGGTGTTTGGTCCCCCCTTTACTAAACGTCTGAACACTAACCACCCCTGGCTGTTAACCCCAAATTAACACCTTGACACATTAACTCAAGTGCTTTCCCTGGGTGGCCGCCATTCATATAACCAAATGCACGTGGTCCAGTGCATGGCAGCTATTTTGTCTCCCGAACACAGGCAGCAGTACATGGTCGAACACCTGGAACCATTTTCGGCCAGGCAAGTCTACGAACCTGGGCAGAGTTCGTACTGCTGCCAATTCTACTTCCCGACCACCTAGATGAACAACGTTCGGGAGATATGAACTACCGACAAGAGGGAGCATTCGCTTCCTAACAGCCAGTCAGTGTTCGTCAATGTTCACACAGGAACCCCTTAAAAGCTGACTGGCCATCCACCTCATTCTCCTGGAACTGTTTTGGCCTATCGCCTTGTGGCCAGTCAGTCAGAACTTTATCCGAATGGTGATTCTGTTCTACCCAATGGATCTGAATGCTATTTGGATATGTTGGGCCCTCAGATCACAGCTATTTGAAGATATAAGAATTGTGGGGTTCCTGTGAATTATGAATATGTTTTGGGGGAGTTTTGTGTACATGTTATATATTTTCCTGTACCTGAGAGATAATTGAGTTACTCAGTTTTGACTCAATTATCTTTCAGACAATGGGTCACCTGGTAGGGGCTTTAGTATGTTTTGTATAGAGACCGCATGCTGGGGGTCTGGGCTTAAAAAGGTTATGTTTGACTGAAATAAATCAGTTGTACTCCTAGAATTGTGTGTCGTCCAGTTACTGGGGGGAATAGAGCTATGCACATTTCAGCGTCTTGTTCCAGAGTTTCAGTCTTCACGGATCCAGTGGCGGAAAAGTCCTTGTCAGGACTAGCTCTGCTACAACATGTCTAGTGATGTTTATTTGCTATTTTATGTCTATACACGGATTTGTTAATGGTATTATTATTCAATTAATAAGGATTTACAAAAAAAAAAAAGAATATTGAATTTCCTATTCTTCTTCTATATTATCATTGTCATTATTATTATTTTAATACAAGGCCACTGATTTACTAATAAGTATATATATATATATATATATATATATATTCCCTTCTTTATAAAGGGGACATTTGTATATAATACATGAGTATGTTCTCTGGTTTCTAATTTGAGGGATATTGTACCATCCTCTAGAAGCAATCCGCATCTGAATTATAGTTTTTAAAATACCTTAAGGACAGTCTCCATTTGTGGAGAAAGCTGTGGCCTTTAACATTCATAGACAAAAAAAATACAATGGCATCAGACAACAAATTAAAACCGCATAAGAACATCTTCATCATGACTGAATAGAATACAGAATCCATAACAGACAATGTAGAGCACCCAAGAGTGATCTGACTGGGTACATCCAGGTTAGGGTAATTGGGGGGATGCAGGGAAATAGGGTACACATAAGGAGCCCTATACAAATTGAGAAAAGTGATATATGTGCAGTAATGTAAAATAAGACTGTCAGGTTGAATTCCCATCTCCTCCAGGCAGGGAGGAATCATATAACTGAGTGAATCACATTCACTCAGCATATGCAACTCATGTGTGAGAGAAATATAGTGGAGGTAATCAGCCTTGCCTCAAGTATGTAGGCCATGGAAATAGTGCAAGTACATATAACAGACCCTTTACAATCCTAGTTTGTAGAGTACATATATAATTTGGTTCAAAGAAATAACCCTAGTTTTCAGTAGGCACATCTACTATAGCATTGGTTAATGTATTACAAATGCATTTAAGAAATATGTCATGTATGTATAGTATAAACCAATAGACATATGTAACATGGATATATGCAAATAAAATGTGCAAACAGTCTCTTTCTCAGCAGTCATAACTAAATGATCAACCAGGCCACTTTAAATTTTGGATGACTAATTTAATTTAAATTATTTTTGGACTATCTGATTGTTGCTAAGTCTATAGTGGTAGATGGTCAAGCATGATATTCAAGAATTTAGGTCCTCCCTGCTGAAAGAGTAGAAATCATCCTAGTGAATTATATTGAATAAATTACTAGGATTACTCCAACAGTATGAGATCTCTGTTGATTTTAGAGCTGTCTGTATTCCCTGTACCCCTTTTAGTGCCTGAAATTTATTAGTGTAATTGCCAACACATCTGTGAGAATTTTCATGTTAGAGAATTTGCGTGCAATAGTAGAAAGGCTGTGATGTCCTATTGAGCACTGCTTTATTTTGAGTATGCTCTCTGTCAATGAGAAGGCCTGATACTAGCAGGTCAGCCCCTCAATATAGGAGTATAGGGAATCACTGGTAATATCATCAGGAATTACCCTAATGTGCACATCATTGCTGTTGAAGAATTATTCCAAATCAACTACTTTGGTATTTAATGATTCCACATTTTCCTACAATGAAAATAATCCATCAATTTGTTATGGGCTTTTACAATTTCATCTATTTTGTTCTTTATGTTGTTGATATGCTTGACCAAGCTTTACATTTCTTGTCATACCTCATTCATCATTTTCTAGATGCTTGAATCAATAAGTGAGGAATTTAGACAATCAGGAATGTACTCTTGGGTATACAATAACCACAACAGGACATTGATTCTCTAGGCAAAGATGTTAAAATAGAAAATGACTATTAATCAATCTTGCATGCCACAAGTTATATACCTAGGTCTACAGAATTTATGAACCTGAGTGTGATTAATTCAATGTAGAATGAAGCATATTATCAGTATGTTATATTATGGATAGGCTGAAATGTGCGGCATGACTTGCTGTTAACATGGTGTTGACGAAGGATTGGATTATTGGGTTATTGGATTATTAAGGTGTTGGGAAAGAAAACCCTCAAGATTTACAGATGGTCTGACATTTACAAGACTGTAATTTTTGATTTCTTATGCAAACTATGATCTCTCTGTTTTGCTCTATCCTTTGGTTGGGTTTTCCCTGGTTGCATACACGATGTAAATGTCTCCAAACAGTTTAACATCTTCTCTTTGAAGATGGAGATATATTCTCAACTGTTGACTCTGTGTGTACATAAATAAATTGGATGAAATAAAAAAATGAATAAATTGGACTCTTTATTGCTCCAATTGGAACTTAAAGATAGTAGTGTGTGTTGCTGTCCTGGTATAGTCAACAACCATAAATTCATGTATGGATAATTTACTGGATAAAGAGGATAACTATGGTAAAATGAACAAGATACTGTATATAGATATCATAATATCAGCTAGCATCTCATATTTTCATTTAGGTATCTGGGGGGTTCCCTCTGATTGCTTACCTTCAAGGGTGACATCTTGACATAACAGAGTCAATTGATCTGTCCTTTATCAAGAATCTCACCATCCCTTTAAGGAAACAGCCTCCATATGAAATTATTTGCTGTGTATGTTACTTTCATTAAAATATTATTATTTTTTTAGGATTTCTTTGCACTGGTTTAATTTTTTTACACAATGTATAAGGTAATGTTAAACTATATGAGTAGCAGAGAGGATTGCTTGAACACAAATACAAGAGT
Source organism: Pelobates cultripes (assembly GCA_933207985.1). NCBI lineage: Eukaryota > Metazoa > Chordata > Amphibia > Anura > Pelobatidae > Pelobates > Pelobates cultripes. Next base: position 186,302,634 of record OW240916.1, on the reverse strand, counting down.
TGTCTGATATTTGATGTAACTACTTGAAAAGTAAAAGTTTTTAGTTCGATGTGTGACGGTAATTAAAACATATCTTCACATTTTTCCTAAACTATTCAACGGGGAGTAATTTTGAAAATATTGCAATAGATCAAATTGTTCATTTGTTTTTCTTTTTTATGCTGTAATGCGTTAAACTACATTCCAATATCAAATATGTATTTCATCAGCAAGTCTCTGATCAATTTTTTTTGCACTACATAAAAAGGACATGATATACAGAGTTGCCTAGCAACCTCATTTTCATCTCTTGATGCACAAAGGCCAACGCAGTGTTAATTGCTAATTGTATGTCAGCTACTTTATCTGTTAGAATTGTGACATCTTGTATTGTCTCAGTGTTAATGGCTCACCAAAAATGATGATATTAGCCAGTGCATGCAGTAGTGCTCAGCACAAACACCTAAGAGAGCATTGTCACAAATTGGAAACAATTAGAATGTCAGACTGCGTACAAGAATGCCACATCTTTCAACTTAGAGTTCAGAACTGTAATTAACTCAATTACTGCAAATCTGAGTGAAATTGATTGTGCTGGGATTCAATAACACATTGAATGAACATTATAATCAATTTCACATTATATCCATAAATCGACTAAATATATCACCAGGTCACTTGGGAATGGCATATTAAATTTATCATGGTTTCTGGCATTAGAATCAAAGTATAACAATTATTTCCATACCAAATCTTTTTTTCTTTTGAGTTGTTTTAATGAGGTTTTGTGTTCAGTATTATTATTTTATATTTTTATTAGGGTTGGTCTATTTTATGATTGCAGGCTGAAGGCAAATGCCAGTAATTGTTTTACTAGCATCATTATGTTGCAAAGCTTTTGGGCATATGACTCACAAGTGAAAGCAAAATTGTTAGTTACATGGCTACATTTACATTGCTACAAAATATACCTAAAAATATAAAATGGAGAAAGCACCCATAGGGTGATAACGTAACATTAGGTAACCCTCAGAATTAAAGGTTGCACTCACAAAATGACAGAGAATTCGGGCTCATCAGTAAACTGTTGGTTCCACCAGATTCCAATATCATTCGGAAATCCAGAAATTCATGTGGAGAGACATTAAAAAAACCATAGTGCAATACTGATTAGAAATAAAAAGTATACACTTTAATGGTCACACTTACAAGATAAAAATGAATAAAATGCCCATCAATATGTTCACATGATCCTCAGTCCAGGTCTCAGCAATATAGATGTCTGGAGTCTTCACAGGAACAATAGGCAAAACAAACCAGCAGCATATAATACAAATAACAAATAAATAAAAACTCACTCTATGCGTTTCGTCTAATTAACATAGACTTCATCAGGAGTTTTATAAAGTGCTTGTTAATGCATAGATAAAGTGCTGTAGTCTGTGGAAAAATAGAAATATTCTTTTAAAAGTCCCTCCTTCAGTTGTCAGCCAATCTCTCCTTTGCTTCTCATCTGTTAGCAATCCTTTGGATAACTGGAATCCATATATGGAAATCCGGTGATTCTTCTTGGAACGCAAATGCATTCCACATACCTGGAAGTTGGGCTCGTGAGTCTGCCATGGTCAAAGATGTAATTGCGTCTGGAACGCAAGACTGCGTTCCAACACTGCCCGTGTCTTTGCAAGGGGCTCTCGATCAGACAAACATATACTAATAGAAGAGGAATGAGCGATCAAAAAACATTGTAATGCTGTGTCTTACACATGATTTACTGCATATTATAATATTTACTCGCAAGAACAATCAGTAATTCTTAATAAATGTAATATAAAAATAGAAAATATAAATGATATCCTGTATTTAAACTCAGTAGTATCCTACACCAAATGTGTGCTAAATATGCCAGTTAGAATAATATTAAGTCTGCAGTTCATTGGACATGTGAGAGGGAATCTGGAGACACTGCATCAAAGAAAAATGATTAGCTCAAAAGTAAACTCACAAAATGAGTTGAAAAATGAAAAATAAATAAAATGAAATAAAGATGAAAATAAAAACATAAAAATAATCAAAATAGGAGTGCAAGAAAATAGAAAAAGTTAAACATATATATGAATATAAAGAAGAAAGAGGAGGAGTCTGTGCTAAGTAACAATAAATGGAAGCTACAACCCTAAAAAGGGAATCCCTCAAAAACCCTTGGTGACAACAAAGTAGGAAAAAAAGGGGTTGAAGGGCTGCGCTATAAAATGAATAACTCACAATATATAAACTAGTGTTGATATAATACGATGAATAAAACAGAATCCATACAATAATAAAAAAAGATAAAACAAAGTCCATGCAATAATAGAGATCAAATGTTAAAATGTCCAATAAAATGTGTAATATCGTCTCACTGGTATATGGATAAGCGTGTATACAATCCTCAGGAGTTGATCCGTCCGGGTTGTGGATAGTCCATATATGTGAAGATAAAAGCACGACAAAATTCCAATGGTGTAGTATGTTACTTAAAAGATAAATGAAATAAAAAATGGAGGATAATACATTCACATTTGATGGAGTTTTGGACCAGCTCTTGGATAAAGGGCACTTAGCAGTATAATGGCTTGAGGATAAATGGTAGCAGTAGATCAGTCCGTCCAACTTGGTGTCCGTAGTGGTCCGTAGAATATATGGAGACAATAATAGTGCTCTCAGTGTGAAAGGATAAAAGGAGATAAAATTATAATAAAATATACTAACAATGATAGAGCAGAAAATACTGCTCTATAGGTACAGCTCTGGTGGAATGCCAGGAAAATTAATAGATTGAAGGAAAGTGTATATACAATAAAATAAGATTGGCCCTATAAAAAGGAATACAAAATAAAACTTTTTATTGTTAAAAATACACAGTATAAAACCATTTAACACGTTTCACCTCTTTATCAAAAATGGCAAGAAACAGAGTACCTGGCATTGAACAGTATATATAGCATAATAAAAATTGGCGCCTAAAACAATTGGTCCAATTACAAACAAGACATTTTAAAAAAGATTTATGTTTCACAAATTTGCATAAAAACTCATATTATAGTATGTGGGGCTTATCTAAATCCTGGAGTATAAATAAATTTTAAAAACGAAGGGTTTTAAGTGAAATATAATGATTTAAAAGAGATCATGTGATCGGAACAAGGGGGCGTGGTGAGTGGGCGGCACACGCCGCACGGCTCGCTTGAGGGTTGTACAACCCTCAATAAACATGTGACCGGCAGCTAGGAGCAATGCTCCTAGGGAAATGGAGTTTTGCCGGTCACAGTACAAGTGGGAAGAGACGGTGAGCTGCTGACTGACAGCTAATGTCAGCCAGTAGCTCACCTCCACAGCCTAAATATGGATGGTCATAAAGACCAAAATACTAAGAAACAAGGAGCTGGCAGTATAATAGAGTATGATACAAACAGGAAAGTCTATTGGTTGGCAAATATAGGAACAGTTTACATTGTTATTGAAAAGAGAGATGGAATTAGGATTTGGAAATGGGGATTAAGAAAAATGGAACAAGATATAAATAAAATGTAAAAAAATAGAAAAAATGTAAAAATAAAATAAAAATGTAAAAATAAAATAATAATAATAAAAATAAATAAAAAATTAAATATAAAAATAAAAATAAATAAAAATAAATAAATGTAAAAATGAAAATAGAAATAAAAATAAATATAAATATAAATGTAAAAATAAAATAAAAATAAAAGTAAATATAGAAATAAAAATAAATATAAAAATATAAAAATAAAAATAAATTTGAGAATTAAAAATAAAAATTTGAAAAATTAAAAGGAAAAAAAATAAAAAAAAATATTGAAAATTCCCAAAATATTAATTTATAAAAGTTGGTTTATAAAAAATTGTGTAAATCGAAGTCTGCATTTAGACCTTATGGGGCAAGAGTCTGCAGTTTATAAACCAATTCCATCTCTACTTTTCCCAAAATATTTCTAATGTCACCTCCTCTCCAGGGTAGAGTACATTTCTTAATTCCTATACATTTTAATAGTTTAGGATCTTTATTATGATTCAAAAAATGTTTGGATACTGAATGATTTATGTATCCATTTTTAATGTTTCTACAATGTTCGCTTATTCTGGTTTTCAGGCATCTTGTGGTCATTCCAACATACTGGAAGCCACATGGGCATTCAAGCAAATAGATCACATTTTTTGTATTACAACTTTTTCCAAAGAACTTTCCCACCCTGTGTAAAATGACACAGAGCACTGTAATTGGATGGATTTCAAGCCACCCAATCAGAGTGCTCTGTGTCATTTTACACAGCGTGGGAAAGTTCTTTGGAATTTTCCCACGCTGTGTAAAATGACACAGAGCACTCTGATTGGCTTAAACCAACCAATCAGAGTGTTCTTAGCCTAATTGGAGGGTGGGGCAAGGCTTTATAAGCCTTCCCCCGCCCTGCAGAGCTCAATCTGCACGGAGCCCTCCATGGGTGAAGATGGATTCATTTTTTTAGTGTCGGGTTTTTTCTTTTTCGTCAGGTTTTTTTTTTTTTGCGCTTGGGTTTTTTATTTTATTTTAAGTTCGACGGGTATGATGGCTTTTTATTTGGCCTTTATTGGGGTTGAAAAATGAAGAAGATTTTAGAAAAAAGAAGACATCAAATGGTAAGTTTAATTTTTCTTTACAGGTTAGTTATTTTATTCCCCCCTCACTATTTTTAGGGTGAGGGTGGTAGGTAGGGGATAGTTTTATTTGGGTGGGGGGTGACTAGGGGCTTGGGGCTCATTTAGGGCCCCCACCCACCGCTCAGGTGTGGTGACCAGGGGGGACAGTAGGTCCCCCCTTATTTTTTTTTAGGGCCCCCACCCACCACTCAGGGGTGGGGGCCGGGGGGACGGCAGTAGGTCCCCCCTTATTGTTTTTTAGGGCCCCCACCATTCTTATAAAGGGCCTCCACCCACCACTCAGGGGTGGGGCCAGGGGGGAGGACAGTAGGTCCCCCCCACCATACTTATATAGGGGGACATATGGGGCTTATGAAGTGGTGGGGAGCACTGCTCCCTGCCGCTTCTATCTTTACCTATTACAAGGAGGGAGCTGCGCGCCGGTAGCTCCCTCCTTGTAACAAACTGCACGAACAAACAAACACTCAGTGTTAGTTTGTTCGTCTGAAAATTCTATTCATTCATTCGTCTTTCTGACGAATGAATAAATAGATGAAATTCCCGTTCGCATGCCCAAGGGTTTAACTGGGCATGTGTGGGAATCTCACAGTCTGTCTAGTGTGGGCAGATGACGTGTCCCACAGGGACTTCAACTACCCACACAAAGATGGTGGCACCCTGAATATAGGTCGGGCAGAAAATAAAGAATAAAAAATAGGTAATATGGGGGGCTTAGGGGATTTTGGGGGTGACTAGGGGGTCAATTAGATGTGATGGAGGTAGGATGGGGGTTAAAAAAAAAACGGGATTCAGCCATGAGAGTGCCGCTTTAATTGTATAATAAGGTTCCCACCTCTTGCATCAAAAGTAACCTGTTCTATTATTATCCATGAAAAATTCTTCACCTTAAAGTTAGGACATGTATTACAGTGTGTAGGAACGGAATGGTTTTGAACGCCCTTTCTAATATTATTTCGGTGTTCAAGGAAACAAGTTTTTGCCTTCCTACCCGTCTGTCGCACATATTGTGCACCGCATGCACATGTGAGGAGGTACACAACATGTGTGGAAGAGCAGGTGGTCCCCCTTTGTATTTTGAAAATTTCTCCAGTATTCGTACTGGAGAAGGAATGAGTGTGAGATGGTATAAAGCGGCATGTCTTGCAATGTCCGTAAGTGTAAAAACCCCTTCTAGTATGAACTGGTCTTCTCTTGTTTGAAAATAAACTTAGCGTCAAATAGGTAGCAAAGTTCCTTCCCTTCCTTTATATAACTTGTGGTCTGTCTGACAGTTCTCGTCCCAAGTACTCATCATGCTGGAGAATGGACCAATGTTTTTTTTTTAAATGCGCTGGATAAAGAAAGCCTTGGAATTATACTGAGTGCTTAAGGGATACTCAAATTTGCGATTCGAGTCGGCATCCCTCTTGGGTTTAACAATAAGGAGATTTCCCCTATTGATATCCCTCACTCTTAGGACCTCTGCTTGAAGGGGTTCAAGTTGATATCCCTTTTCTACAATTTTTTTAGTTAGGATCTCTGCTTGCTCTGTATAAATTTCAAGATCTGAACAGTTCTGTCTGAGTCTAGTATATTGGCTCTTCGGGACTCCGGAGAGCCAAATCAGATGGTGCCCAGTACTAGACTCAATGAAACTGTTCATATCCTTGGGTTTAAAAAAAGTCTTGGTCATGGAAGATATAGAACAATACAAATAGGTGTGGAAATAGGGTGGCGCTTTATGGTGAAAGGTTAGATTATTTGAGTTAGCTGCTGGTTACACTCTGTGGGTACTCCAAAAACCCACTGCAATATATAAACACCAAAAAAACAAACAGCTAAGAATTAGGTTGGTGTTGTCACCTTCCTGACTCTTAGTATGAGTGCAGCACTATAAATGTGATTACAGAGTAATTAATGCAAAACATACACTTACCCCTGAAGGTATACAGGAGGTATATATGCAAAAGACAAAGCAGAAAAAATATACATAGAGTAGTACTGTATAGCACCAAATGGAATAATTTCTAAGTGCAGTAAGTGGAAATAAACTCACATTTCAAAAAAGAGCCTTTTATATGGATATAGGCTCTAAACATTTCTGCATCTGTGTCTTTAAGGTAGGCAACTGTAACCTTTTTGTGTGGTTTGCTTCTCCCCTTTTCTCAGCAAGTGTGAATTTCCCAAATAAGACAAGTAACAATGAAAACTCTGGGTGCAGATTAAAGTATAGCAGTGGTGATAAGTATGAAAAAAGAGAGATGAGTGCTCACCTTTTATAGAGCCGTTTGATAACCGGCTCTAAGTATTTGTGGTATTGTGTCAATTTATAGGGTGACACTACCCTCAACCAGATCCAAGATGCAAGGTGGAGATGGAGGTAGGTATATTAATAGTTGTTCATCAGACTCTTTCCAGATAACAAGGATATCTTTGATGTATCGACACCAGAGCACCAGGTTTGCCCCATATGGATTGTTGTCCCAGATGGCTGAACGTTCCCAACAATCCATAAATATGTTCGCATAACTGGGGGCAAACCTAGTGCTCATTGCATTCACCTTGATCTGTAGGAAAAATTCTACCTCTCCAAATCCTCTAGGATACTACTGAGTTTAAATACAGGATATCGTTTATATTTTCTATTTTTATATTACATTTATTAAGAATTACTGATTGTTCTTGCAAGTAAACATTATAATATGCAGCAAATCATGAGTAAGACACAGCATTACAATGTTTTTTGATCACTCATTCCTCTTCTATTTGTATACGTATGTTTGATCAAGAACCCCTTACAAAGACACGGACAGTGTCGGAACATCTTTGACCATGGCGAACTCATGAGCCCAACTTCCAGGTATGTGGAACGCATTTGCGTTCCAAGAAGAATCACCGGATTTCCATATATGGATTCCAGTTATCCAAAGGATTGCTAACAGATGAGAAGCAAAGGAGAGATTGGCTGACAACTGAAGGAGGGACTTTTGAAAGAATATTTCTATTTTTCCACAGACTACAGCACTTTATCTATTCATTAACAAGCACTTTATAATACTCCTGATGAAGTCTAAGTTAATTAGACGAAACGCATAGAGTGAGTTTTTATTTATTTGTTATTTGTATTATATGCTGCTGGTTTTTTTTTTTGCCTATTGTTCCTGTGAAGACTCCAGACACCTATATTGCTGAGACCTGGACTGGGGATCATGTGAACATATTGATGGGCATTTTATTCATTTTTATCTTGTAAGTGTGACCATTAAAGTGTATACTTTTTATTTCTAATCAGTATTGCACTATGGTTTTTTAATTTCTCTCCACATGAATTTCTGAATTTCCAAATGATATTGGAATCTGGTGGAACCAACAGTTTACTGATGATTCTCTGTCATTTTGTGAATGCAACCTTTAATTCGTAGTCAGACCACCTTACCTGTAAGTGTCCTTGGGCAAGACTCCTAAAAATATATATCCGCCCATTTCAAATCCTCATAGGTTGTAAGCTAATTTTAGCAGATCCTTCTTCACACATTTAATACTGTCCTTTTATAGCTGTAATGCCCTTCAGGATATGCAGGAGCTATATAAAATAATAATAATAATAATCATTGCTACAAAATATGGAATATGTTTAACCCAATCTATAATTTTATTTCAGTGTGTAAAATCTAATTGGGAATCTTTTGTTTAGTCTCGATGCTCATGTCCAATATGTTCCCTTGGAATGAGAACTTCATTTTACCTATTTGTGATTTAAAAAAATATATATTTGGGGATCATTTGCTAAACTGGTAATTGTCTGGAATTGATAATATTGCACACAAAAAAAGCAGTTTGAAAAGCTGAAAAGGGACAGATTAACTCTAATGCTTTAAAAACATTTTGCATGTTATAAGCCTTATTAACTACCAAGATGGAATCACATAGCAGGAAATTGTTGTGACAGGAAAGCTGCCTGATGACTAATCCTGCTCATAATTTGAATAGAAAATTAAATGGACACTATAGTGCCCAGAATAACTACAGCTTAATGTAGTTGTTCTGGCGAGTATAATCAGCCCATGTAGGCTTTTTAATGTAAATACTGTCTTTTCAGAGAAAAGGCAATGTTTACATTACAGGCCAGGGATGCCTCCAGTGGCCACTCCTCAGATGACTACTAGAGGTGCTTCCTGGGGCAGTGTTAGGACATTTATTGTCTCCACCCTCTGCATGGAGACAGAACTTTCATCACATTGATTCAATGCATCTGTATGAGGAGATGCATCAGCATTGACAGGGCTGTGTTTAGCTTGTGCTGGCTCTGCCACTGATCTACCTCTTGATAATCAAATGCTTTTCTATTGGGAAAGCATTGTGATTGGCTAAGATCATCACTTCTGATTATGTCAGCCAAGGAGGCAGATCAAAGGCAGAACAAGCATCAGCAGACTGGAATAAAGGTAAGATTTTATTATATTTGGAGGGACAATGGGGGGGGGAGGGGGTTTGGAGGAGGAGGAGGCTGCGGCTAGATGGTGATTTTAACACTATAGTATCAGGAATACATGACTTGTTATACACAGAACCCTGTTTTGTACCTTGCATGATTAGGGGTATAAAGGAAGAGAAAAAAACAAAACAATTTCCACTAAGGACTTTTTCTTCATAAAAGGTTAGACAAATTACCTTCATAAGGTCAACTATGCCTTATGGGAACAAATTCAGTTCTCTGCTTTATAAAGCTTTGTCTTTATAAAGGGAATAATAAAAATATGGGTAGGCCAGGTCCATCTCGTGATCAAAATAAGGTATAGTGGGTTTACCCATGCCACTCAATTTGTTAACCTAATTCCATTCTAATGAGGACAAGTGGGAGACCAATGCTCTTATTCTACATTTTCTTGTAGCAAGGACTGGGGAGTGCCTATTGCCCATATCCTATATATTTATTAAAACAAATACCCATCTCACTGCCTACCCCTATACTTTCTAAAAATATTATATCAAATCAATATGTCCCTACCTGGACGCCCTACTTTTAACTAACATGGTGTGAGCATCTGCCATAATTCATTTTAAAGGGCAAACCTAAAATAACATCATACAATGGCCACTGTAATCCACTGATATCAAATGAAGTCCATGAAAACTAATGTTCTGCTCATGGAAAAAAATAATTGATGCAACTGAAAAAAATCTGACTGGCTGGAATGCTAGTCATGGCATATTCTTCTAATGACATTTACATTCTTTAAATGCTCAAATTAAACTCATCCTTCAAATTGCAGTGAGCCCAGATAAAAGTAAAAGGGAATCTTTTTTCATCATAAAAAAAAGGGCATAACTAAGTTTCCACTTTTGAAGGTCACCCGTAATTTGATGAAATAGATGTCTATTTATTCTTGACATAGATGGCAGGGAATTAGTCTGTGGAGCATAGCAGAAAGAATTTTGAGTGCCGCACAAGTCTCTGCTTGGTGAACTGCCCGCAGTGAAAATTATTTTAATTGTGTCGATTTCTTTTGAAAGGATGTATTTAGTTGGCACAAAAGTTCAGCTCAGAAGTACAATTTAGCATTGACTTGCAGTATCCAAATAAGCATGAAATTGAATCCTATCAAACACGATGAAGGAAAGTAAAAGATATGTCAATCAAATTACAAAGAAAAAATAATGTACTTTAGACACTGTGTTCATTGCAGAGTTGTTTGAATTTGTTTTATTACAGCAAAAGAAATGATATCTATAAAAGAATCTGCTGAAAGGGTCTCTAGGGATCGACTAGATGCTCTTCATTGAGGGTTTTTTTTTTTTTTGTAGACAACACAGATGGCCCAAAGACCTTTCCATAAGTTGATACGTAGATTTTAGATGTCACATCTCCTGGCCAAAGCATTACTCCAGAAAACCATATTTAATATCAGTTATGTATCCATGATATTGGTTGTCAGAAGAAGACATTGAATTTGGAGTAAGTGTAGAGAGCTGGAGGCTAGAAGAATATAATAGCCACACAAGACTAGAAAAAAATCCTTTATTGTTATTCACTAAAATCAGAATTGTCATGAACTGACAAAGGAATTGTAAACATGTAAAAATGGACAAAACAGAACAATTCTCTGATTCCATCTATTTTTTCCAGCTTAGCTAGCCTAAAATGTGCAATACTTGGTAATTAGCAAGGTCTTTTATCTTGTCATATACATGCATGAATTTTATTGGAATCTTAAATCATTTCAGTACAAAGAAATTATGGCATCCCAGATCCCCATGTTCCTGTCAGTAAGTTTAATAATTGGTCATATAAATATGAACTCTCAAATATACTGCGGTACAGGATATGCATTACTTTTGAATTTGTTACTTTTCATCTCACCACAATATACTCATATAGATGTATATTAATGTCAGATGTATAAAATCAAATTAAGTAATTGAACAGTGATTTACAGGCACATTGAGAAAATTGTAAAATCTAGGCCAAATTGGCTTTGAACTTGCTTATTGATCAAATAAATAGATAGAGATAAAACACAACTTCCCATATCAACACAGAACATAGAAATTTCAAATCTCAAAGTAACTTTCAATAGACTATAGGAAGTAATATGTTTTTTTAACAAGAAGCACATCTGATATTATACACAGCTGGAATAGAACGTGTGAGAAAGATTGTCTCACAGCATTCTAAAAACAGAAATGCAATGTCATTTTACATTCCCTTCTACAAAGTAACCAAACTATGCATATTTTGTGAATTTGTCAGACATTTTGTAATTTATTCATAGTTGTTCTTGAAAAATAGTTTTCTTTAAAAATGACATGTAACTTTCTCAAATCCTGCTTTTTACAAATCTACTTTTCTCAAATAATGGAGGTTACAAATTGCAAAAAACAAATTGTACATATTTCCAGTAGATCCAGTATGTATATATTTGCTAGTGAGAACATTCATAAAAAAAAAGCTTATTATAAGTCAGTGGTTTCCAACTTTTTTTCACTTGTGTACCCCTTGACAGCCTATTTCCAAAAACTGTACCCCTCATATTAGCGAAAAGGTTTTTACTTAATATACTTGCTGTTATTTCAAATGTATTCTTTTTTTTCTCTGCTCCATCACCTCTTTTTCTCTTCCCCAGATTCTTAATGCGTTTCTTCGGTCCCAGGCACACCCTGCTTCTCCTATGCCCCAGGCTCCCCCTGCTTTCCCTTTGCCCCAGGCACAGACAGACAGACAGTGTAGCTACAAACACAGACAGACAGAGTAACTACAAGCACAGACACACATACAGATGCACAGACACACTGATACACACACTGACACACATGCAGATGCACAGACACACTGACACACATGCAGATACGCATGGTACAAACACTGACACACATACAGATAGAGACACACAGATACACACATGGATCCACATACAGATGTACAGACACTCATATACAAACACTGCCACATATGCAGATGTAAAGACACACATACAGTTGCACAGTAACACTGATACACACACTGACACACATGCCGATATACAGATGCAAACTCTGACACACATACTGACACATACAGATACACATAGAGGCACACATATAGATGTACAGACACACAGATACAAACATTTCCACAAATGCAGATACATAGACACAAAGATACAATCACTGGCACAAGTACAGCTACAGTCACATACAAACACTAACATACATGCAGATTCACAGGTACATAAATACAAACACTGATACATCTACAGATTCACACAGTGACACAAATACAGATACACAGATTTAAACAATGATGCACACACAGGTACAATGACATACAGATACACACTATGACACACACACACAGATACACACACATACAGGTACACACACTGACATATTCAGATAGACACACACATAAACAATGACACACATACAGATACAGACACACAGATACACATACTGACACATACAGATGCACACACTGACACACATACAGATGTACAGACACACAGATACAAACACTGACACACATACAGATGTACAGACACACACATACAAATACTGCCAGACATGCAGATATACAGATACAAACAATCATACACTGATGCACAGACATACAGATACACACAATGATGCACAGACATACAGATACACACAATGACATATATACACAGACATACAGATACAGACACTGACACATACAAATGCACCTACTGGCACATACAGATATACACACTGACACATATACAGATACAAACAATGACACACATACAGATACACACAGATACAAAACATTACACACAGAGATACACACACATTTAGATGTACACACAGATACAAACACTACATATACACAGATACAGACACATAAAAAATACATACATGTGGCTGGGGCTCTTGGGAGTTTGAAGCTTGCTCTTCTAATGATCCACCCCTCCCCAACCATGGCTGGGTTTATGTCAACTGGGAGGAAGTGACCTTCATTCCTCCCAATACTCTCTGTGGATAGGAAGATACTCAGTTACGCAGTTAACATGCCACGCACATGACCGAGCACCTCATGGTACCTGTCTACAGAGTGACCCTAAGCACATGCGCCACTCAATGTGCCCACTCACCCAGCGTTTCCCAACTTGTGTTTTCTGCTGCACCAAATTGTTTTGCTTACCCTTGGGAGAACTGAATTGTACCTCAGGAGTATGCATACCACAGTTTGGGAACCTCTGTTCTAAGTGATCAAAGCATAACTGGCTGTTATATGGTTAAGTGATTTGTAATATACAAATTTACTTTCATTTTTATGTGCATATGATAGAAATGGAGAGATAAGTGTTTGACTAAAATGTATGCAACTTATGATGTCTCCATGCATTACACATAAACAAGCACTAACACACTTATATACATGTAAACACATTATTTAAAAACAATGTGAAACACACATATATGTGTATGTGGTCAGTAGTACATTGCATACCCATGCTTGTATGCTGCAATAAGCAATAGGAAAAGTCTTGGCTCCTCTTTGCAGAAAGTCCCTTCACTGTTAGGATGTGAAGGAAGGTGAAAGTCCCTCTTCTGAAGTTCATGGGTTATGTGGACACAAAAGGGATGAAGCAGAAATTGCTGTTAACACAAATATTTGCAAACAGTTCAATAATTAAATGGATGGGTAAGTTGCTTACCCCTTCATAGTGCCATCATAAGCCCATGCCTTAGTGGCCTAGTGACAAATATGTCACTGCACATGGTCCATGAGGTGAGGAGTATCAGGAAGTTCAATAGAAAAAATAACTTGTGATTTGAAGTGGTCAGATGTTTTTAATTGTGTGGTGGGGTAAAGTTGCTTTCCCAGCATATGATTAAGGCCACCCAGAACACTGTCTCAGCATGCCTAATGTAATTTCTGTGCATATTTGACGTCTGTTGTCAGCACAGTGCACTGGCAACAGATGTAAAGATCTTCCCCTTGCAGGCAGAGCATATGCAAGGGGAAGATTTTTACCCCTCTATCAGGGGAGGCAGCCTTAGGCCTGGGCGGCAAATACAGTCAAGTGGCCCATTGCACCAAGAGGAGAATAAAAACACATTTCCCATGTGATTGAAAGGGGGGCAGCCACCTAAACATACACACTCACTGACAGGCACACATACATTTGCTGATTTGACACACACTAACACACACACACTCACTGACAGGCACACACACACACACACACAGACAGACACACTGTTACAGGCATACTGACTCACACAGAAATACATAATGACACACAAACAGACATACAGGCACACACACAGACATACTGACACACACAGACATACTGACACACACTGAGACATAATGACACACAGACATACTCATACACACACGCACACACACTTCACACTTTTAAAGTAGACAGGGGCTGAGTAAGGGGACTGGGCTGTAGTAGGGGGCTAGGGGCTTTAGTGGGGGGTATGAGCTGTAATTGGGGGGTTTGGAAATGTAGCGAGGTGATAGGGGCTGAAGTAGGTTGATGGCTACAATTTGGGAAAGGGGCTGTGGTGTGGGTGATATGGGTTGCAATTGGGGGAGAAGAGATGTAGCGGGGATGTTATGGGGCTGTGGTGGGGGGACAATGGGCTGTGGAAGAAGGACAGGAGATGAGAGGGGGGCAGGAGCTGAGAGGGGAGGACAGGAGCTAAAAAGGGGATGGGAGCTGAGGGGGGGGGATGGGAGCTGAGGAATGGGGACAGAAGCTGAAGAAGGGGGACAGGGGCTGAGGAATGGGACAGGGGAAGGGGGACATGGCTAAGGAAGGGGACATGGGCTGAGCAAAGTGACAGAGGCTAAGCAAAGAGACAGGGACTGAGCAAGGGGACAGTGACTGAGGATGGGGAACAGGGGCTGAGGAAGGGGGCTGGGGCTGAGGAAGGGGGCAGGGGGCAGGGGATGAGGAAGAGGGACAGGGGACGAGGAAGGGAAACATGGGCTGAGGAAGGGGACAGGGCTGAGCAATCCAATAGAGGCTGAGCAGGGGGACAGGGGTTGAGGAAGGGGGACAGGGGCTGAGGAAGGGGACAAAAAAAACTAGAGTGTATTCCCCCCTTTCCTGAGTTTTACCTTAGGCCAGGGAGGGGTGGGCAGAAGCCAAGAGCTAGGAGCAGGAACAATCAGCCAGCAGGAGCAGCAGCCAGCAGTCAGTTGAGTCGGCTGGGCGTTCCTGATGATGTCAGGAGGAGGAGGCATGACTTCCTCTGCACTTCTACCATAATCCCCAGTGACCCTGGGAGAAGAGCAGTGAAAGTCATGTCCCCTCCATCTGACATCATAACGAGAGGCCGGCCGACTCCACTGGATGCAGGGAGAGAAGTAAGTTGAAAAATCTGAGTCCCCAGCCAGAGCCAGGGGATTTGGATTTTTCCTTTTTTTGCTGGATGTGGACAGTCCTGGATTTAGGGTGGCATGGGGGGCAATTACCTGCCTGCCCCCCATCCCAGGCGGGATTTAAGGTACACTAAACACATTTTATGGGGAGGGGGCACCTAAGAGTAATGCCCTATAGGGAATGGTAAATGAAAATTGTGTAGATTGCATAAGGGTTGGAATAATCCTTTCAGTTAGGAACAAGATCCGAGGTGTGGAAGAAATGGAGTATGCAGTGGACAATCTAAGAGTCAGTGACATTAGTTGAGGTAGGTGGGGGTTGGTAGTCCTGCCTGGAGAGAGAACAGACTTAAGGTAAGAGTGGAGGAGTCAAGGCCAAAAGCATGGCATATATCAGAGTCCAGAGTCCAGCCCCATTAAGAAAAGTTGATCTTTCACATTTAATCTATATTTACATCCACATTCAATCTATATTTACATTCACATTTAATCTATATTTTGATTAGTTTTGGTATTAGTTTGTTATTCCAAGGTAAATCAATGTAATAGATTTGGAGTTGTTAGAACCAGCCGCAGTTACAGTGCTATGTATTATTTTACTTCTGCAAAAGACGGCATCATGCCTTCTTTCATTTCAAATCATGTTTAATTATTGAGCCAATTTTCTAGAGCTCAGTTCCTCTCTTAATGATTTTCAGGCTGCCATGACTTATCAACTTCCATCAGAATGGTGGAATAATTTAATAGCTTCCAATTGGTAGGGAGAATTAATCAAATAAATCATGTCACGATTCTGAATCAGTAAGTTGACTCTACTACTTCAACCACTGCCACAATATCTTCATATTAAGAACTCTCTATTAAATTATACGTTGCTTTTAATGGAAGATTGTTTTTCTAGCTTTAGAACTAATTTGGAAAATGGCAGCTGGGTCATGGTTATAAGTTCATATTCAGAGTTTGAGCTAAAGCATCACATTGGGGTAAAATAATCACTATTGTAAGCCAAGAAAAATCAGAGCAATTACACTAATTTAAAAAAACAGCACTAAACATGTATGCTTATTTAGAGCTATAATGTTTATATAGTGTAAACATTTAGATTTTGCCATGTTTTTTGAAATGATAGCTTAACAGAATCCAGAATTTCACAGTTTCATGCAAAATAGCAGACGATATTACAGAATTATCTATCATCTTGATCAATTAATCAAGATAGACAACCCATTATCTAATCTTTCATTTCATGTCTTCTGGTTTTTGGATAAATTAAACAGGGTGCTGAAAGCATTGCTTATGGCTTTTAGCCCATGTAGTCTCAATACCTTCAATCAATATATTTTGTACACACATTCGAAATAGGAAACACTTCCACCCCAATTCATTCCAAAGATGCTCTTTTAGGTGACGTGTGGGATTTGGTTGACCATTGGAGTAACAAGTAGCAAACTCCATAATCACCAACCAGTTTTACATACATTCTTGTATATAGAGTGAAGCTTACAGTCACTGATAATTCCTACTTGTACTCCATTACTGCTGCCCCTCAGTAAATAAGCTTTTACTTACTAAATTCAGGTAAGGAGGAGGAGGAGGAGATATAGAGTTAAGTCATTTTTCTTGTTGTATTGCATATAATAGCGCACTATTTTCATTGCATACAAGATGATACAGAGTCCAAAAGATGAGTCAAGAAGTCTTATACTAGAGGTAGGAGTTGTGCATGAATTTAAACCCTTAGTCAATTCATTTCTAACAAAATTAATTAAATATTTTTGTTTTGGAATTTCCATTTGGACGAATGGAATGCTACAATAATTTAGTTGTTTAGAAAGAGAATCCTAAATTGGTAGCCTTATCTGGGATTGCCATATTTAAGTGTATCAATTTATAGAGAAAGCTGCGTTTAGTTGATAGCTCCCTGATTTGGTGTCCCTATATATGACAATCCTACATAAGGATGATAAATTAGGACTGGTATTAATGTTGCTCTTTAAGCTGTTTAGTAGATACCTCCCTAAATAAAATTGGTATCCTTATGTAGGATTGCCATATATAAGGGTACCAAATAAGGGATATATGTAGTAGATAGTTCTCTATTTTGGTATCATTAAATATGACAATCCCACATAAGGATATAAAATTAGCTTGCTATCTACTAATCGGCTAAATATCAAAATTAGGATAAGCCCTCTTCTTAAGGTTTAGTAGATAGCTCCCTAGTTTATTAGCCTTATGTGGGATTGCCATATTTAAGGCTACCAAATTAGGGAGCCATTAATAAAACACTGCTCTCTAATATGGAAGTGGTACCCTTAAATATGGTAATCCCACATAAGGAAACCAATCTTATGAATTATTTACAAGAATGATCTAATGAACAAATCAAATGTGGAATTTGGAATTCAGATGAATGGATGAAAGATCCGATTTACAATTATTTTAAACATTTATGTCCAAGTGTACTGGAGATCTGGGCTGTACATCTTGAAGCAACTGGGCAAAACCTTTCTAATTAATGAGTAGCATTCTTTTAACCAATGCAAACTAATTCTAAAACTACATGTATCATTTTTACACTTTCATATCAATTTTCTATGAGTAGCTTCTGTGATACTGAGAACTCATTCAAGAGCTGAAAACCATTTTTTCTGAATATCAGGATTTACTGGGAGTATAACTGTACATTTTGTTTACTTTGATGTTATTGGGTAGAATGATAAATGCAGGACAGTTTGTCTGCATTGGAATTTTAAATATTTGTAAGGTAATTTATGCAAATTCCTTGCAGCAATTTTTTTCCATTCTCATCCTTTATTTGCATGTTTAACTATTCTGTTTTGCTTCATTACAATATAAATTAACTGAGGGGATCTTTGTGGATACATAACCAATTTAAAGTAAATTACCAACAAAGGCATATTTTGTAAATGACCCTCTATTTGATTGTGCTATATGATGTATCACTAGGATAAATGGCCCCAATCCGCTTTTGTGCATCTCTTCCAAGTAATTATACACATGTCTTTCAGAACTTTTTAAAATGAATTTAAAGTTGGTTTATTTACCCACAATTGTATATGTATAGGTTATAATGTCTCAGTTAGTGGTGGAGTACATAGAGTAGAGTTATGTGGGCAGAATCCAACAGGTAGAGTTTACAGAGATAGGAGATGGAATGCCCTTCCACAGGTGGAGATTTAAAACTTCTGCAGCTACCAATCATTGAAAGAAGAAAATAATAAAATACATTCCATTTGGGTATGAGGAAACTTGTTTTCTCCTTTACAAGACACATGACATTATAGCACCTGAGAGCATTCACTTTAACCAAAACTGTTGGGTATCCAGTTACCTAATGCGTACTGCAGGGAACAATCCTTGGTTTTATATGTAGTCAGAAGAAATACAGTGAGGGAAAAAAGTGTTTGATCCACTGCTGATTTTGAACGTTTGCCAACTGACAAAGAAATGATCAGTCTATAATTTTAATGTTAGGTGTATTTTATCAGTGAGAGACAGAATAAAAAAAAAAAATCCAGAAAAACGCATGTTAAAAAAAAGTTATACATTTATTTGCATGTCAAGAAGTGAAATAAGTATTTGACCCCTTCGACTTAGTACTTGGTGGCAAAACCCTTGTTGACAATCACAGAGGTCACACATTGGCCACCAAGGTTTGCTCACACGTCAGGAGGGATTTTAAACCACTCCTCTTTGCAGATCCTCTCCAAGTCATTACGGTTTTGAGGCTGACATTTGGCAACTCGAACCTTCAACTCCCTCCACAGATTTTTTTAATAAGAATAGGGTCTGGAGACTGGTCCTTAATGACTCCAGGACCTTAATGTGCCTCTTCTTGAGCCACTCCTTTGTTGCCTTGGCTGTGATCATTGTCATGCTGGAATTGATATATATGCACAACCCATTTTTAATGCCCTGGCTGAGGGAAGGAGGTTCTCACCCCGTCCATTGTCCATTTTATGCTGTTCAGTTGTCCTGTCCCCTTAACAGAAAAGACCCCAAAGTCTAATGTTTCCACCTCCATGTTTGATGGTGGGGATGGTGTTCTTGGGGTCATAGGCAGCATTCCTCCTCCTCCAAACATGGCGAGTTGAGTTGATGCCAAAGAGCTCGATTTTGGTCTAATCTGACCACAACACTTTCACCCAGTTCTCCTCTGAATCATTCAGATGTTCATTGGCAAACTTCAGACAGTTACATGTGCTTTCTTGAGCAGGGGGACCCTGCAGGATTTCAGTTCTTCACGGCGTAGTGTGTTACCAATTGTATTCTTGGTGACTATGGTCCCAGCTGCCATGAGATCATTAACAAGATCCTACTGTGCAGTTCTAGGCTGATTCCTCACCATTCTCATGATCATTGAAACTCCACGTGATGAGATCTTGCATAGAGCACCAGACCGAGGGAGACTGACAGTTATTTTGTGTTTCTTCCATTTGTGAATATTTCGTACTAACCATTGTCACCTTCTCACCAAGCTGCTTAGTGATGGTCTTGAAGCCCATTCCAGCCTTGTGTAGGTCCTTGGACAGCTCTTTGGTCTTGGACATGGTGGATAGTTTGGGATCTGATTGATTGCTTCTGTGGACAGGCTGTGTAGGTCCTTGGACGGCTCTTTGGTCTTGGCCATGGTGGATAGTTTGGGATCTGATTGATTGCTTCTGTGGACAGGTGTCTTTTATACAGGTAACAAGCTGAGATTAGGAGCATTGCCTTTAAGAGAGTGTTGCTAATCTCAGCTCGTTACCTGTATAAAAGACACCTGGGAGCCAGTAATCTTGCTGATTGATAGGGGATCAAATACTTATTTTCACTCATTGACAAGCACAGTAGAAATTAATATTTATCTTTGGCTTGCTGATCGTCTTGGGAGTACGGGTATTACCTGATAAAGTGCCACAATGATTAAATGAAGTCAAAGTCCCTTTAAACCTCAATATGTTCTATATTGAACTCTATTATCATGGTGAGGGTGAAAATTTAATACATTTAGGAAAAGGCTGAAGTGTAGGGGAAACCTTGGAACTTAACTTGTAGGGAATCTTTGGAGATGAACATGAAGGGGGATTCGGACTTGGAGGTAGAACCCGAGGAACTGATTGGAAAGATAGTTTAACTGGAAACTGGTGGTGGGGCCAACAATCTACAGATAGCCCAGAGCTACTGCTATCTTTTCACTGAGCCTTATTAACCCATTTCGTCAATGCACCTTTTACTTATAGCATGAGTTGAGAGCAATAGACATTGTAGGTTATAATGACTTGGTATAAACTTTCAAATAGCATGATGTGCACTTTTTTACCAGCTTTAACTAGGCATTAATGGCAAGCATCACATTGAAGCTTCTGAAAATTCTACCAATGAAAATGGTAAAATGTAAATGTAAAATAATTTTTCACTTTTAGTATCTGCATCAAAGCAACTTAATGTACCCTCTGCTAAAGCTCTTGTAATCATAGATATATGCATATTACATAACTGTAATTTTAGTAGTTATGCTGCATATTTACTGGTCATCTGTGATTTGTATAAGCTATCAGCAACATGCTGGATTCGGAATATCAAGTCTTTGTTCGGAATGAGCTTCAAATTCTCCTGTTTGTTGCAGTTTTGTGTGATCTCTGCATTGCAGAACCAATCAATCAGAATTATTCCACTGCTTTGCTGATCCTCCCCTAACACAAAAGTGCCAGCTCTCTATATTCACTTATGGGAAGGTTTTTTTGCTACAAGTTCTAAAAGTGCAGACAGAAGGAAAAAATGAAAACGAACAGCAGAATTTCTTATAATGAAAATGCATTGTCCAAGAGTACTGCTCCTGATTATTATTAAGATAATGTAACATGCCCCTCAATAGCACAGCTTATTACATAATGGTCTGGTTCCTTTTGTAATCATTATGATCTGTCATGTAAAAAAGGAACATTATTTCAGAAGACAGTGGTTTTGAATCCATTTGAGCACAGTTTATTATGTTTCTGTAGAGATAAAGAAATACCAATTACGGAATTTTGGAAAGGATACCCAGTCACCTTTCTTAGCACTTCATAAAATACAGAGTAGATGGTAGGAATGACCAATCAACTTGTTCAATGCTCCATTTATAAAAAAAAAATAACAATTTTTTTTTATCAGGGATGTCAAGTACTTTTGGACCCAGACATGTACATCAAGAGAGGAAAAAAAGGAGGTAAGGGCTGCGCCAGAAAGACCTAATATACAACAATAATAACAATTAAAGGTGGTCAAAATTAAAGAGTCCAAATAAAAGAGTCTTATCTAGAATGCTCCTATTGGGATCACGGAGTCTATAAGGTGCTTATAGATGCTGTGATCCCAATAGGAGCATTCTAGATAAGACTGTTATTTGAACTCTTTCATTTTGACCACCTTTAATTGTTATTATTGTTGTATATTAGGTCTTTCTGGCGCAGCTCTTACCTCCTTTGGAATAAAGAAAAGTTTCCATTTTTTGGAATAAATCCCGGGAGTGCTGATTCCTTTTGGCTGTATCTATTTAGTGCAATCGAGCACCGGGTCATATACAATGTAAGTTGGAGTGCAAGGTCTTTTTTTCTTTTATATATATATATATATATATATATATATATATATCTTATTCTAATTGTATTTTGATATTAATATATATATTTATATAAAACACTTAGAATTAAATTATTTATATATATATATATATATATATATATATATATATATAAATAAATAAAACTAATATGAAATATACATATGTCCATATACATAATTACATAAATAATTTCATATATATGTATATATATTTAAATTCTATGTGCATATTTATGTAATATTTTTTACATATTTAAGTAATTTTATTGATTGCAATTTGGGGGACCTGCCTGACAACCCAGGCCAAAAGTCCAGAGAATTTAATTTGCTAGAACTATATTTAACCCTGTAACTTTCCGAGACACCCTACAACCTGTACAGTGGGGTACTGTTTTACTTGGTAGACTTCACTGAACACAAATATTAGTGTTTCAAAACAGTAAAACATATCACAGCAATGATATTGTCAGTGAAAGTGATGTTTTTTGCATTTTTCACACACAAATATCATTTTCACTGAGAATATCATTGTTATGATATGTTTTACTGTCTTCAAACACTAATATTTGTGTTCAGTGAAGTCTCCCAAATATAACAGTACCCCCCTGATGTATAGGTTTTAAATATAAGGTCATTTTTTTCACATTGAAATTTGCCAGATTGGTAATGTTGCCTTTGAGAACGTATGGTAGCCCAGGAATGAGAATTACCCCATGATGGCATACCATTTGCAAAAGAAGACAACTCAAGGTATTGTAAATGGGGTATGTTCAGCCTTTTTTAGTAGCCACTTAGTCACAAACACTGGCCAAAGTTAGCATTTATAATTGTGTTTTACATTTTTAACACACAAATATAAATGCTAACTTTGGTCAGTGTTTGTGACTAAGTGTCTACTAAAAAGACTAGACATACCCCATATTGAATACCCTGGGTTGTCTACTTTTTAAAAATATATGGTTTGATGGAAGTAAATTACATTGACTGGCTTCAAAAATGTCTCAAATAGGACATGGGTGCATGATGACCAGCTGAGAAAATTCTAAGTTGCAAAACTGGAATGCACACCCTCCAAATAAGGACTTTTAGCCCCCAGAGAACCAGACACACCTAAACATGGGTGGTAATACTATACTCAGAAGATGTTGCTGAACACATGTTGGGGTGTTCTTTGGAAGTAACCCTTAAAGTTCTCAGAACATGTATTCTTAAATTGCTATGTGTGTCAAAAAATCACCAATTCTTATTATTTATTTTTTTAAATTTGGCATAGATTGGTGGTAAAAGGGTTGCATGAAAAATAGTCAAAATACCCCACGTTTAATACCTTAGGTAGTCTTCTTTTAAAAAAATATATACATGTGAAGGGTTGTTCAGGGATTCCTGACAGATATCAGTGTTTCAATGTAATGTTTGTTTATTTTGAAAAAAATGGTATGGAAATAACAAAGTGCTACTTGTACTTATAGCCCTATAACTTTCAAAAAAAAGCGAAGTACATGTTAACATTGGGTATTTCTAAACTCATGACAAAATTTTTAAACTATTTAACATGGGTGTTTTTGGGCGGTTGTAGATACGTAACAGATTTTGGGGTAAAACTTAGAAAAAGTGTGTTTTTTACATTTTGTCATCATATTTTATAAGTTGTTTTATAGTAAATTATATGATATGATATGATGAAAATAATGGTATCTTTAGAAAGACCATTTAATGGCAAGAAAAACAGTAATATAATATGTGTGGGTTCAGTAAATGAGTAAGAGGAAAATTACAGCTAAACACAAACACCGCAGAAATGTAAAAACAGCCCTGGTCCCAAACGGTAAGAAAATTGAAAAGCGGTCTGGTCACTAAGGGGTTAATGAAATTTCTTAATACTTTGTATACTTAAATATAACATCTTACTATATCTTTGTCAGATATAACAATAAATTATATCACAAAGTATACAATACATCCATTTACCCAAACAAGAATGTAGTAAATAATGCAATGTCAATGTGCCAATGATTACTTGTCTAATATATCCTATTACGGAAATCATTGAATATAATGAAAATTCCCTTATATTTCATTAATAGATTGTTGATATTCTCTTGTAGTGAGTTTGAGAAGAGGCTTGAGAATAATGCATTTGGGCCCTTTTTGCTTTTGAGCTGTAAAGTGGTATCCAAGGCATCACAGTGGATTTAACAGAGACTGATATATAAGGTCTACACCTTTGAACTATCATGATGTATGTGCAGTATTTCAAAAACCCTCCAGTATTAGAGACATTTTGACTGAGAAATGAATAGGGGGAATGCAACAATTCCCCATCCTCCTTTAATCTTGTAACTCATTGAAAATGCATCATTTGAAATTTCAAGAGTGCAGAAGGATCCTTATGATGGGTTGTTATGTGCAAGATAGACTGTGATAACCATCATCTGAGGTGGAGGTGGGTATCACACTTGTGGATAAAGTGATGAAGTATGTGTAGGGACAATCAAATATATCATAAAGCAAATCACTGTGAATAACAGTACTTTAATAACACTTCAACATGATCACCAGCTTCTATATTCTCTTTGAGTTGGGGTTGGGATGTCTGGGGCCCAGATGAATGTGCTGAGCTCTCCATAGAATACGTATCAGCATGTACTAGTGGTTTAAAGCTCTGTCCAGGCCGTGGCTTCAGAACCAAAATAGATAACAGATCATTTCTGATACAGGAAAGTGGCTAACATAGCTGTCATCAGGTTTATGCTAACCTCATTTGGACAGTGATAACTGTGACATGTGGAATGCTTGCCTTGCTGTAGATTTCACTTGATAGCTGTAGAGACATGAAAAAATGCATTTTAGTGGCTGCCAAGCTCCTCCCAATGCAGGCTGTTTAGATCATCAACAGTCACTCAGTGCCGGCTGAGCTAAATAATTTTTAGGTTTAACAGTTCAATTTTCTCTTTATTGATTTTATATGAAAGCTAAACTCTCTGCTTAGAAAGCAAGTGAAAGAACTACATGGTATAACGAGAGAGAGAGAGTGTGTGTGTGTGTGTGTGTGTGTATGTGTATACAACATCTGCAGCATAATTGCCAGACATCAGTCAATATATTGTATCATGTATGTGCAAAACAACAGACACTGCTCTCACAAAGGTTAGGTTGCATTTTTATACTAATTTGTTTTTATAAATTATAGGGTAACTCCAACCACCAAGACCACTTCTGCATTTAGAATTGATCGTGGTGGTAGGAGTCTGTATGTGCAGTATTTCGGCTTCAAGCATTACACATCCAGAGATATTTGCACTTTTGTGCTGGGGACTAGTTACTCACCCGGCACACATGATTCCTAGCTCTGAACTCCAGATTGCCAAAATGTGGATTCTGTGCAAAATGTATGTCTGTTAGTGATGTCCCAAACGGTTCGCCGGCGAATAGTTCCTGGCGAACATCGCTTGTTTACGTTCGCCACGGATGGCGAACATATGCGCTGTTCGGTCCGCACCTTATTCGTCATCATTGAGTTAACTTTGACCCTGTACCTCACAATCCGCAGACACATTCCAGCCAATCAGCAGCAGACCCTCCCTCCCATACCCTCCCACCTCCTGGACAGCATCCATTTTACATTCATTGTGAAGCTGCATTCTTAGTGAGAGGAGGGACAGTGTAGCTGCTGCTGATTTGATAGGGAAATTGATAGCTAGGCTAGTGTATTCAGTGTCCACTACAGTCCTGAAGGACTCAACTGATCTCTCTGACCTCACTACCCCCAACACCCTCAGCCTCACTACCCCCAACACCACCCCCGGCCTCACTTCCCCCCACACCACCCTCAGCCTCACCATCCCCAGCATCACTACCCCCTACACCACCCTCAGCCTCACTACCCCCACACCCTCAGCCTCACTACCCCCACACCTCACTACCTCAGCATCACCACCACACCACCCTCAGCCTCCCCCCCACACCCTCACATCACCACCCCCCACACCACCCTCAGCCTCACTACCCCCACACCCTCAGCATCACCACCCCCCACACCACACTCAGCAGGAACTCATATCATCTAACTATATTTATTCCTTAAGCTGCAGGAACTTATTTTGTCAAACTGCCTTCATTCCTTAAAGCTACAGGAACTCATCTCACCTACTACCTTCATATTGTATTCCTTAAAGCTGCAGGAACTCATCTCATCAAACTATCTTCATTCCTTAAAGCTACAGGAACTTATTTCGTCAAACTGTCTTCATTCCTTAAAGCTACAGGAACTCATCTACTATCTTCATATCATATTCCTTAAAGCTACATGAACCAATCTCATCTACTATCTTCATATTTTATTCCTTAAAGCTTCAGGAACTCATCTCATCAAACTACCTTCATTCTTTAAAGATTAAGGAACTCACTTCCTCAAATTGTCTTCATATTGTATTCCTTAAAGCTACAGGAACTCATTATATCACTTTATCTGCATTTCTTGTTCCTTAAAGATACAGGAACTCTTCTCATCTAACTATATCTATATTGTATTCCTTAAAGCTACAGGAACTCTTCTTCTCAAACGATCATCATATTGTTCCCTTAAAGCTACAGGAACTCTACTCTTCAAACTTTCTACATATTGTGTTCCTTAAGACTACAGGAACCCTTCTCATTGAATTCATCTCATCAAATTATATTCATATTGTATTCTTCAAAGAACAGGGATTTTTCTCAACAATCACTTCTAAACAAAACCTTATTGAAGAACTAATCTTTCTTTCCTAATTATTAATCTAAAAAACCTAAAAAGTTTTCCTAACTTTTCCTAAGTTGAGTTCTGCTCCAAATCCATAGAAAGCATAACAGTTTTACACTTTTGAATATTCTTACTCACTGTGGAAAGATGGACTTTAAATTGTTTGGAAATTGACTTATAACTCTACCCAGTTTGATGGGCATCAACAATTGCTTCATCATTGCTGATGTCTTTTCTCCTTAACACACACCTGAATGCTCCAGACCAGCTAAAACATTGGCTTTTATAGAGGTGGTCACACTTGCAGATGATAAATAAATCAAAGGAATTTGATTAGCAGAACCTGTCTGCTACTTAGGCTCTTAATTGCTATGGAAGCAGTAAGGGTATATTTAGTTTTTCACACATGATTTCTTCATTTCAGCTTTAGTTTTGTTAAAAACATCAATGTAATATGTCATGTATTGTTAATCTGAGGTTGTATTTACCTATTTTTAAGACTTGCTAAGGAACAGATCTTTGTTATTATGTCATGATATCTAATACCGATAGAATTAAAGGTGTACTTTCTTTTTTTCCATGACTGTATTTTCTTATACGGTTTGGAATAACCCGTTAAGTTAAATACAAAACTTACTGTCATATTAATACTGATAATAATTTCATAATTTAGTGGCATATCAGACTAGCAATTCTGGCAATAAACTGTTCTTTTTGGAGTAAGGGTAAATGAATGCATACAGAATGATGATTGTTTCTCTTAATCTCCTAAATATTATTTTATTTAATTATGTATGTATTTATGTATTTACATATTTATATTATTTATTACTGAATTTCTAATTGGAACTTATTTTATTTTTGTTGTTTCTGAGATGTTCTGGAATAATGTGCTACTCCTACCAATATTCTGATAAACTGGACGTTTTTTTTCGGTCAGGATAAATGCAATTTAAAAAAAAAAAAAAAAACAACATTTTTTTTAATCACTCATCATGTGCTGCAAGTTTGGGTCTTCCTGCATGATAAAATATCTTTCCTACTTCTGCATTTGAATCTTGTGATTCAGCATTGTATAATTCCAGTTTAAATAGGTTCTCTCTCCAGACACTGTATTTATATAAATAGCGGAGAATGGAATTATCAATACATTAATATAATTTTCATCTAGTACAGCTAAACAGTAAATCTAGCTGTAATCAATATCTATGGATGTGATAATTTTTCATTGTGCAGATGTCAAATATTAAAATACTCCAAAATATAATTTCTTTGGGTTGAGCCTCTCAGAATAACTGGTTAAGTGATTGTACATAGAGTTACTGGTATTATGTAATGTTGAATTTTTTTTCTAGCAAAGTTAATGTATTCTTCACTTTAATGATAAAGTTCTGCTTCACATAATTATTTTTCTTTATATCTTGTTTTCGATTTGTAGATTCCCCTTTCTTTATGAAAATTAAAAGAAAATACCAAAAATATATTTTTAGAAGCTATTCAAGTTCCTTCATGTTATCTATGTTTACTGTAGGTGTGTAGAACCTTGTTCCTATATTGCGATTTGCATTCCCATACATATTTGAATTAATCACTTGTGTTTTCATTATCTAAGTAAACATTTGTGCATATTGATGTATGCTTCACGAAAGAAACAATTAGGGTTCAAAAGCCAAAGGCTCAATTCTGTCTAAACAAAAGGTCACTTTAATTTCTCTGAGTTTTTGGATTAATTTGCTTTATTATTGACTAAGATAATTGGTTATAAGAGCCTGTAAGATCCAGTGCTAATATAAGTTGCTTTGCTTAATTCCTATTGTTAGACTGTTCAGATGAGTGGAGATCCAGTATGCAAGTGGGTAGACAAGTGCAATATGCCTTTATTCAGGAAAAATTTAAAGTAAAAAATTGTCTTTATGAGATTATTTCTTAATTAGAATAAAATGTTAAAAAGTAGTACTTTAATGTGCTTTATAATGGTAGAAAGAATATTTCTAGTGACAGTGCCACTTCAATGCAGGGAAAACATTTTGGCATTCCGAAACTGTTTCAAATGGTAGGATTGCATCAATTTCGTTTGAGTGCTTCAGATACATTATTACTTCTGTCCACTTGTCTTGCAGAACATTTTTTTCCTGCTATACTTTTAGTCTCTCTGAGAGGTTTGCCATAATGTCTGTACATTGATTGAATGTTGAATTTATCAAACTATTCTCCAAGGCCACGTTCTGACTACTAGTCCATCTTTCACTTTCCAGGGTATGTCATAAACCACACTTGGAGCTTCCAGTTTTATCTTGAATGTAATGTGTGATGGTCTATTTCTTTAGGCTTTTTTTTAAAGAGTACTTTTATTCGGTATAATCCAAGCCAGAGGGCAGTTCTTTATGGGCTACTGATGGGAAAGCAAATTGGTCTTACAATGCCTCATCAACCTGCCTTTACTGTGTATGTTTGTATAGGTCTAATAATGGAGAATAGCCAGGATGAGAACAAGTATGGCTGTAGGGGAAATGTATCAAAGTGTCTTCGATACTAATACATCTAAGTTTTGGCATGATTTTGGTGCAATTTATTTCATCTGTCAGGCTTTTCCATCTGTTGCTTTTTTTCAATCATAACTGCCATTTTAATATATGCCTTTTTTTTTATCAAGACAATGGATTTATCAACCTTTTCACCATTTTTTTTTCAAAAGAAAAGTATTCTGTTTCAGTTTTTTTTTTATTGATTACTTATAGAACAATTTCATAAATACCATCAAAATAATAATGGAATTTTAACCATCATTTTTCAGAACACACCTCCCAATGTCTTATGCTAATATTGAGCAAAAACTGTGCTACCTTCAAATAGGAAAAAACACATCAATAGAATATTGAGATCACATAATGAACAATTATGTAATCATTCAGATCCATAGTGCTGATATAGCTTAGCTGCCATATCATTGTGTTTCAGTTGCACAGAACAAAACAATGTCAGATATTTTATGTTGTTTATTTTAATCTATTGCTTCTATCACCTTATATTAATTTAAAATAATGATTAATTTGAAAGTACCATAACATACTAGTGAAATAAAACACAAATGACTCATTCTAGAAGTTAGTTCAAGCCATGTATAGTTAAAGGGATACTCTAAATACCAAAACAATGTTAAAAATAGGAAATGGGCATTTAAAGCAGAGGCATATATATATATATATATATATATATATATATGATATAAGAAAAGCCAATAATGCTTGCAAAAAGGCAATTAAAGTGGATAAACTAGAAAATGAGAAATGGATAGTCAAAGAATGCAAAACCAACCCCAAAAGTTTTTTCAAGCACATAGAATGTGACGGCACATAAGAACCATTCGGCCCATCTAGTCTGCCCAAATTTCGAAATACTTTCATTAGTCCCTGGCCTTATCTTATAGTTAGGATAGCCTTATGCCTATCCCACACATGCTTAAACTCCTTTACTGTGTCATCTACCACATCTACCACTTCAGCTGGAAGGCTATTCCATGCATAAATTATGCCCCTACTCGCTATACCGCAAGTAGGGGTATGTCTATTAAACAGTGAGCAGCCTGTGGCAAAACCTATTGTCTTCCCCCCGGGACCCCACCCCTGAGCAGCGGGTGGGGGCCCTATACCATAATAAGGGGGGGGACACCTAATGTCCTTCCCCCTGGCCCCCACCCCTGAGCGGTGGGTGGGGGCACTAAATTAAAATAAGGGGGGACATAATGTCCTCCCCCTGGCCCCCACCTGGCCTCCAATTTAGGGGCCCCACCCGCCACTCAGGGATGGGGGCCAGTGGGGAGGACATTAGGTGTCCCCCCCTTATTCCAATTTAGGGCCCCCACCCGCCACTCAGGGGTGGGGGCCAGTGGGGAGGACATTAGGTGTCCCCCCCTTATTCCAATTTAGGGCCCCCACCCGCAGCTCAGGGGAGGGGACCAGGGGGGAGGACATTAAATCCCCCCCCTTATTCCACAGGCTGCTCACTGTTTACTAGACATGCCCCTACCCGCGTACCTAAATCATTTGCCATTTGGCTTATCCCTCTTTGAACATCAACCCTGTTACATATCTTAGTATCATCAGCAAAAAGACATACCTTACCATCAAGACCTACTGCAATATCATTAATAAAAATAGAATAGAAAGAAAATGAGTCCAAGTACAGATCCCTGGGGTACCCCACTGGTGACAAGCCCATGCTTCGTATATACTCCATTGACTACAACTCTCTTTTGCCTGTCACTCAGCCACTGCCTTACCCATTCAACAATATTGGAATCCAAACTTAAAGATTGCAGTTTATTGATAATCCTTCTATGTGCAACAGTGTCAAAATCCTTACTGAAAGCTAGATAAGCAATGTCTACTGCACCACCTTGATCTATTATTTTAGTTACCCAAACAAAAAAATCAACAAGATTAGTTTGGCATGATCTGCCTGAAGTGAACCCATGTTGTCTCTGATCTTGAAATCCATGTGATTTTAGATGTTCTACAATCCTATCCTTTAACATGCTTTCCATTACTCTCCCCACTACTGAAGTAAGGCTTACTGGCCTATAGTTTCCCGACTAGTCCATACTACCTTTCTTGTGAATGGGCACAACATTCGCTAACTTCCAATCTTCTGGGACTACTCCTGTTAACAATGATTGGTTAAATAAATCTGTTGGTTTTTGCTACTACACCATTTAGCTCTTTTAATAACGTTGGATGTATTCCATCAGGTCCCATTGACTTATTTGTCTTTACTTTTGACAGCTGAAGTAGAGCCTCTTCCTCTGTAAACTCACATATAACAAATGACTCATTTGTCCTGATTCCTAACTGAGGCCAATTTCCTCCATTTTTATCTGTAAATACTGAACAAATATATTAATTGAGGCAGTCAGCTAGACCTTTATCCTCTTCTACATACCTTCCTTCTTTTGTTTTTAATCTAACTAATCCTTGTTTTACTTTCCTTTTCTCATTTATGTATCTAAAAAATGTTTTGTCCCCCCCCTTTTTTTTTTACTGTCTGTGCTATTTTCTCTTCTGTGTGTGATTTGGAAGTTCTTATAACTTGCTAGCCGCTTTCTGCCTAATCTTATAGATCATTCTGTCTTCCTCACTCTGTTTTTTTTTTTTTTATAATTACTAAATGCTAACTTTTTCCCTTTTACTATTTTGGCCACATCTGCAGAGTACCACAGTGGTTTCATGAATTCTTTTGCTTTTTCTGACTAGCCTAATACAATTTTCTGTTGCCTTCAGCAGTGCAACTTTTAAATAATTCCATTTCTCTTGGACTCCATTTAAATTGCTCCAGTCTGATAATGACTCCTTTACACATGTTCTAATATTAGAAAAGTCTGTTTTTCTAAAGTCTAAAACTTATGTTTTTGTGTGGTGTGACTCAGTCACTGTTCTTATATTAAGCCACACTGACTGATGATCACTGAATCCTAAACTTTCACCTACAGAAATAGCTGATACCAAATCTCCATTTGTTAACACTAAATCTAGTATGGCCTCTTTACAAGTTGGCTCCTCAATGGCTTGTTTTAGAGACAATCCTAGTAGGGAGTTTAGAATATGTGTGCTCCTGGCACAAGCAGCTATTTTGGTTTTCCAATTCCCATCAGGAAAATTGAAGTCACCCACGATGATAACTTCCTCTTCATTGTCATTTTAGCTATTTCCTCAACTAGTAGATTATCTAACTCTTCTATTTGTCCTGGGGCCTATAAATCATAGCTACACAAGTTACTGTGTGATTACCAAATTCTAACATAACCCAAACGGACTCTATGTTTGCCTCACTAACTTTTATTAGGCTAGATTTTATGCTATCCTTCACATACAGGGCCACCCCTTCCCCTTTCTTGCCTTCCCTGTCTTTTCTATATAAAGAGTACCCTGGTATTGCTATGTCCCAGTCATTTTTCTCATTATACCATGTCTCAGTAACAGTGACTAAATCTACATTATCAGTTGCCATTATTGCCACATGTTCATGGATCTTATTCCCTAAACTGGGAGCATTTGTAGACATGACTCTAAGCTTATCATTTTTTAAAACAATTGCTACAGGCACCTTCTGTCCTTGTTTTGTGGGGCAATTGGATTGATGTTTTCTCACCCTTTTGCCCCCGCCCCTCCCCCCAGTTTAAATATATCCTATCAAAACCTCTGAACTGCTCACTGAGAACATTTGTTCCCTTTTGAGAAAGATGCAAACCATCTTTTTTGTACAGTTTATTTCCATTCCAAACAGAGCTACCATGAGAAATAAAGTCAAATCCTTGCTCCCGACACCAATCACCAAGCCACAAGTTAAAGTCCCTAATGCGCATCCAACTGTCGTTCTGAGTGTTATTTACAGGCAGAACTTCAGAGAATGACAATGTGGAAGCAACCTGTCGTATATCATTGGCAAAAACACTAAAAACTTCCTGTACCTCTAAAGCCTCATTGCATGCCAAGTAATTTGTCCCTAGATGGACAAGTACATCCAATTCCCCTTCCTGCTTTGCTTGCTTAACAATATTACAAATACGTCTCCTGTCTCTGTGAGCAGTAGCTCCGGGAAGACATCTCACAAGACCATCATTGTCCATCTCCACACCTTTTATGATAGAATCCCCAACAACAACTGCTTTCTATTAGGCCTCACCATAGTCTCCAAGCCTGTCTCCACAACACCACTACTCTTGGTGCCTGAGCCTGTCTCCACAGCACTACTACCCTTAGTGCCTGAGCCTGTCTCCACATCACCAATACCCTCAGTGCCTGAGCCTGTCTCCACAACACCATTAGCCTCAGTGCCTGAGCCTGTCTCCACAACACCACTACCCTCAGTGCCTGTCTCCATAACACCACTACACCTGGTACCTGAGCCTGTCTCTATAACACCATTACATTCTGAAAGTGCAGAAAATGAATTATGTAGAGCAACAGACTGTGCAATATGCCTTTTATCCACAACTCTAAGTATACCAGATCCTACAGTAATCCATCTGCCATTCCTAGTTCGTCTCTGCAGCAGTGGCTTTGCAGCTGTTCAAAAACACAATCTCCTGCTGCAATATAGAGAAATGTCTACAGATTAGACAGCATCCAAATCTCCAAAAAGTGGAACGTGATCAAATGCATAACAATTATTACACTGAACAAAGTCTGCCATTTTAATGAGGTGAATAGTTAAAATCAAACAAATATTAAATATTTTTTTTTGTCCTCCTGTATACCTCAGATTACCTCCAGAATATCTCTAATCACACACTTTGAAGCAGCACTTAGATGTAGCAACCAAGCTATATTAGCCAAGCTAATGACCACAACCCTTATATAACTCCTAAAATCACCATCCACTACGAATGTTTAACACCTGGGTAGGCCTATGCTTATTTGCAAACAATAGCTAATTAACCAACAATCAATAGCAAGCACCTAGCTAATCAAATCAAATGCCTTACCGATTACCAACAGGAAATAAAACCTTGTGCAATCAGTAACCTTTTCCTACAGATGAATCTTACCTGTAACAGTAAAAAAGAAAACTCTTGAGCTTAAATTCTGTGACTGGGAATATTGGAAGGGCCATTAAGGGATAATATTCAGGAATTCATTGGGAAGAACTTTATTATTAGCAATAATCAGCATGGTTTTATGAAACATAGGTAATGCAAACTAACCTGATTGCATTCTATGAAGAAGTAAGTAGAAGTATAGATCAGGGTCTTGCAGTGGATGTGATCTACTTGAATTTTGCCAAGGCATTTGATACGGTTCCTCACAATAGGTTAGTCTTCAAACTAAAAGAAATTGGTCTAGATGAATATTCTTGTTCTCGGGTAGAACATTGGCTTGAGGATAGAGTACAACGAGTTGTCATTCATGGTACATTTTCAAGCTGGACAAAAGTGGTAAGTGGTGTCCCTCAGCGTTCTGTTTTGGGAACACTTCTATTTAACATATTTATAATTGATCTTGCAATAGGCATTGAAAGCCATGTTTTATTGTTTGCAGATGACACAAAACTTTATAAAGTAATAAAATGTGAGGAGGATATTGCTTTGCTGCAGAGGGATTAAGATAGATTGGGGGACTGGGTACTAAAATGGCAGATGAAATTTAATGTACTTCAAGGTCAAGAATGCACAAGCAACTTACACCCTAAATGGTAGTGAATTAGGGATAACCACACAAGAGAAGGATTTGGGGATTGTTCTAGACAACAAATTAGGCAGCAGTATGCAATGTCAATCTGCAGTTGCTAAGGCCAGTAAGGTTTTGCCATGTATAAATAGGG
Source organism: Pelobates cultripes (assembly GCA_933207985.1). Taxonomy (NCBI): domain Eukaryota; kingdom Metazoa; phylum Chordata; class Amphibia; order Anura; family Pelobatidae; genus Pelobates; species Pelobates cultripes. The sequence continues at coordinate 186,267,478 of OW240916.1, read as the reverse complement.
GCATAAATTCTAGGGATGAAAATATAATTTTGCCTCCTTCGCTGGTAAAACCACACCTTGAATATGCTGTGCAATTTTGGGCATCTGTTCTAAAGAACGATATTGTCAGGAAAGCCTGGGATCCTACATGCAGAGTGTAATAAAAAAAGTAACATTTACGGGACCTTAGAATGGCCAGGTTGCCGTCACAAGGACAGAAAATAAACAGGTACAAGCCGAGGTCAGGGGAGCCAGAAATCAAGAACAACGAGGGTACACAAGCCAAGTCAAATGGTAATATATAGAAGGGTTGTCAAACAAGTCAAAGTCAAAACCAAGAGTATAATACTAAAGTACAACGTGCTATTGGGACTAATAGAACCACAACAGGGCAATGAGTCATGTTCTGAAGTTCCCTTTTATACTGTGTTCTTTTAATTGGTAGCCACACCCCCAAAACGTTCAAGTTCTAACGTTTTGACGGGTCGTGATGTCATCAGCGTCATAACGTCGGCGTGCATGTGCCGTGTCATAAAAAGGGGTGGGGCTATCGCAGCCATTAAGAATCACTGGAAACCTGAGGAGGATTTCTGGATAGGTCCCTAGCCTGCTGTTAGAAGACTTCAGTGTGTGGCACAGTCTGTGCTCACACAAAAGGTTCCCTGACAGATATCATGGCACTAGGTAATTTGCAGAGACAAGCTACACAATTGATAAAAGGAATGAAGCACTTTAGTTACGAAGAAAGGTTAAAAAAAATTTAAATCTCTTTAGTTTGGAAAACTTGCGCCTATGATAACATTATACAAATATATTCAGGGCCAGTACAAACCATTATCTGGAAATCTATTCATAAACAGGGCTATACACAGGACACAAGGTCATGCATTTAGGCTGGAAGAAAGGAGATTTAATCTAAGGCATAGGAAAGGTTTTTTTTTTACATTAAGAACCATAGGATATGGAATTCTCAGCCTGAAGAGGTGGTTTTATCAGAGTCCATACAGATGTTTAAACAGTAATTGGATAAATGCTTCCAAAAACATAACATACAGCGATATAATTTCTAATTAGTGGGGTAATAGCTGCTTGATCCAAGGAGATATCTGACTGCCATTTTGGGGTCAAGAATAAATTTTTGCTGCAAAATTGGAAGTGCTTTGCCACACCTCCCTTGGCTTTGACTCATACAGCCAAATGAAAAAATGGTTTCTATTTCAAACAGATCTGAGAGCAAAGTGTGATTACCGTAGATGTGTTTATCTCCTGCTCTGTTAATTGAACTTTGTGGCGAAAGTGACCTCGCCACTTGTTTTTGGAAAAGCCTGCTTGCCAACCTCATGCCCTGTGACTATGGCCCCTGGGGTGTATTACCTTTTCTAAACACTATTTGTACATATTGGGACTTAGCACAATGCCCCTTTAAACTTTTGAAGTGGTCGAAGTGGAACTTCGAACTACCGAACAGCTGGACCACACACAAGTGGAGTGTGCAGCCAATTTATCTCCCAGGCTGCAAGTTAAACTGCAGCCAAATTGACGAACGGCTGGGTGGTCGCCGTTCATATAGTCGAACACATGGTGGAGGCCATCTTGTTTAGTCGAACGTGTTCAGCTGTGTTTTGTCATTGAGTTCATGGTACTCAAATCGGACATGCGATGGCAGGAACACCGCTGAACTTTACCTTCTCTGGAACTTCGACGGGAGTCAAACGGCACTTTGACATTGACGATGTGCACGAATGGTCCCCGTTCGACTATTTGAACGGAACTTAGACATTGAAAATAGACCGGCCGCACAGCCTAATTCCCTGGAACTGTTTTAGGCATGAAACCCTGCGGTTGGTCAAAAGAGACTTCCAGGAAATTCCTGAACCCCTGCTCTGATCCGGGTGATTTACATTTTTTTTTTAATTTATGGGGATATGTTGGAGTTTTGGGGTGTTTCTGCATTTTGGGTAGATATGTGTGTTTTCTGCCTGTGGATAATTAAGTTAGTACATTATCTACCTTAATTATATCACAGGTAGAAGGGAGGAATTGCTGACTGTATGTGGGAGTGTTACAGTGCTAATTATTGTTCCTCTGTGTTTATGTTCCTTGTGTCCCTGTTTTCCATCAGGTACAGGGGGGGTGTGCCTCTGGCCTGAAAAACTGTATATATTCTAGACTGTGGCAATAATCCTTCAGTTCTACTTCACCCTCAATGTAGAGTCCTGTCTCTTATTGTGGGGAATCTGCTACAAGGGATTGCTATGCTCTTCATACTCCCATGAATAATCACTAAGCTCTTGTAAGACCTTGTTCCTGTTCCTGCTTCACTCTCTGGGGAAAGAGAGGTTCACCCACTGGAACATGGAGCCTTATCGTAGGTCCAGGGTGGGTAGAAGACGGCGAGACCCCAACCAAGCTGCGGCAGTTCGTGGGGTCTGCAGTGCTTATGGTGTCAAGTGGAGTGCTTGCAGCCCTCGGGAAGCACTAGGGATGCCAGGTGATCCGTAACAAACTGTAATCACACACAGGAGGCTCTTGCAGACTCAATAAACCGTTCAGGAGACAACAAATTCAAGATTAAACAGACTGTGCAAAAAGGAAGTTTAAACAATATATCTCTCTTTACAGGAAATGTGTAGGAAGACTGTGTAGGTCATATGCAGGGATGTTGTGACTAGGATTGCATAAACAAAGTGATTTAACTCCTAAATAGCAGAGGATTGAGTAGTTAAACTGCAGAGGTATGATCTGTACTCCCAAACCATTCGATTAAACTAAAGTTCTTATGGTGATTATAGTATCTATTTAGGTATGTAATCTTCTGACATGAAAAACTGTTGAATTATAAATGCATCTGGCTTTATTGATCTGTATGTAAGCATTCAGTTTAATGGGAAAATAAATTTAAATAAGCAATTGATGATCTCCACTAATCAACAGATAAGCCGATTTGATAATTAAGTGGGTGCTTTCTAATGACGTATTAACGAGGAGAAACCCCCTCATTTTATGCAGAGGGTCGTTATTTCTAATAGACGAAGGCAAGGGAATGCACTTATGTCTGCGTTCATCACTCTCTGGGCTAAATGATGGGAAGTTTAATGTATAAATGAAATACAACTGGACACACAGTAACCTGAAAGCTATAGTTACAAGTTGGCAATTTTACCCTAAATTCAGCAGGTAAGTTTTCAATTCCCTACAATTTTATAACATGACAGGAGGCTTCGTATTTGCTTAAGTCTCTCCATATTAGAACTCCACAGCAGCACAGAGAAAACAACCAATCAGAAAAAAGTTAGGTACTATAAAACTCCCCTCCCCATACATCATTTCCTCTTTCTTTGCTGCTCCGCATCAGTACAGGTCAGAGTACCACTGCCTCCTGATCTTAGTGGGTGGCTTTGGGATTTTATTGCTTAAATTCAGTATTTTAAATTGTCCTAGTGGGATGTTATTGCTTATATTCAGCATTTTAAATTGTCCTTGTGGGATGTTATTGCTTATATTCAGCATTTTAAATTGTCCTAGTGGGATGTTATTGCTTATATTCAGCTTTAAGATTGTCCTTGTGGGATGTTACTGCTTATATACAGTATTTTAACCCCTTAGCGACCGAGGACGGTTCAGGACCGTCATCGGCATTTTTGCCTTGAGGACCGATGACGGTCCTGAACCGTCCTAACGGTCTCCGTTACTTACCTGATCGCCGTCGTTCCCCCGGCGGCGATCAGCGTGGCTCCGGTTGTGGGGAGACTGCCTGCAGCCCAGACAGTCTCCCCACACTGAATTAGGACCCCCTGTGGCCATGTGATCGCTTAACACAGCTATCACATGGTCACAATAGGTGTCCATAGTGCTGCCTGCAGGGGGACTGTCTGTGCTGACAGGCAGTCTCCCTGCATGTGTAAAATCAGAAAAAAAAATAAAGTTAGTGTTAATAAAAAAAATAATAATAATTATATATGTGTATATATGATATATGTCTATATAGCATATATATAATGCCATACTAAGTGTATTTTTATATTAATATGTACTTATATTAATATAAAAATACACTTATAATTAAATTACACACGTATATATATAATATATATAATAACTATATATATTGTATATATATATTATTATAAAATATAAATAATAAGTAATTTAAATTAAATAATAAAAATAATAAAAATTTAAAAAAAAATTATATATCTATATGAAATTTTATTCTAACTGTATTTTAAAATTAATATATATATATTTATATCAAAATACACTTAGAATGAATTTGTATATATATCTATGTATATAAAAATAAATAAAAATAATAAGAAATATACATATGTCCATATACAAAATTACATAAATAATTATATAAATATACACGTAGACTTCAGATATATAAATATGCATATATATTTAAATTCTACGTGCGTATTTATGTAATAGTTTTACATAATTCAGTAATTTTATTGATTGCAATTTAAGGGACCTGCCTGCCAACCCAGGCCGAAATTCCAGAGAATTGAATTTGCTAGCACTGTATTTTACCCTGTAACGTTCTACGACACCCTAAAACCTGTACATGGGGGGTACTGTTTTACTCGGGAGACTTCGCTGAACACAAATATTAGTGATTCAAAACAGTAAAACATATCACAGCGATGATATTGTCAGTGAAAGTGACTTTTTGCATTTTTCACACACAAACAGCACTTTTACTGATGATATAATTGTTGTGATACGTTTTCCAGTTTTTAAACACTAATATTTGTGTTCAGCGATGTCTCCCGAGTAAAACAGTACCCCCATGTACAGGTTTTATAGCATTTTTGAAAGTTACAAGGTCAAATATATGGGTCAAATATTTTTACATTGAAAATGGCCAGGTTGGTTACGTTGCCTTTGAGAGCGTATGGTAGCCCAGGAATGAGAATTACCCCCATGATGGCATACCATTTGCAAAAGAAGACAACCCAAGGTATTGCAAATGGGGTATGTCCAGTCTTTTTTAGTAACCACTTGGTCACAAACACTGGCCAAAATTAGCGTTCAATTTAGTTTTTTTACTTTTTTCACACACAAACAAATATGAATGCTTACTTTGGCCAGTGTTTTCGACTAAGTGGCTACTAAAAAAAGACTGGACATACCCCATATTGAATACCCTGGGTTGTCTACTTTAAAAAAAAATATGTACATGTGGGGTGTTATTCAGAGATTTATGACAGATAATAGTGTTACAATGTCACTATTGATAAATTTAAAAAATTTATGTTTTGAAACCGCAATATTCTACTTGTACCTATAGCCCTATAACATGCAAAAAAAAGCAAAATAGCATGTAAACACGGGGTATTTTTAAACTCAGGACAACATTTTGAATCTATTTAGCAGTTTTTTTAATTCACTTTTGTAGATGAGTAAAAGATTTTTCAAGTAAAAGTCAAAAAACATGTATTTTTTTAAATTTTTCATCATATTTTTTTATTTTTTTAAAATTAAAATACATGAGATTATATAAATAATGGTATGTAAAGAAAGCCCCTTTTGTCCTGAAAAAAAAATATATAATTTGTATGGGAACAGTAAATGAGAGAGCGGAAAATTCCAGCCAAACACAAACACCACAAAAGTGTAAAAATATGCCTGGTCGCAAATGTACAACATCGCAAAAACAGTCAAGTCCTTAAGGGGTTAAATTGTCCTTTTGGGATTTTATTGCTTATTTACAGTGTTTTATTGTCCTTGTGGGATTTTATTGTTTGCCTGTAACTTTATACTTTCTCTAATTACTTCCCTATGGTTTTGTTTTGGGGATTCATGGGGGTCCTTGGGATCCTTTCTGTCTCCTCTATACCCTTGTTTTTTTTTCCTCCTGTCCATTTCCCACAATATCTCTATACTCCCCCGACATTTAGTATAATTCTATGTTTCCTGGATGACTTCTTTCTCTATAGCATATTACCAGTTCCCCTCCAGGCTGGAGCTATGCTCCGTTGATTTTTGGTCTACACCCCCTTGTTTCTTGTTCCGGGCGGTGTATTTACCACTCGGGGGCTTCTGGAGGCTGACTGTAGATGCCCCTCTGACCCCCCGAGCTCCAGGACTGCGGAGTTCATCTCCAGAAGTCCCGTGTGTTTTTCTTCTGGTCGCATGGGTACTCGCGAGCAAGCACGAGTACCTGGCAGACGGATCTTTTCACCACATGTCCGCTTCCCACAGCCGCCCCGTCCGCGAGCAATGTGTGTCTGACCGGGTGTGGTAGGGCGCGCCTGCTCGCAGCCCCTCCCCTGTCGGTCCCTTTATCGGAGAAGGCTCATTGAGATGTATATGGCTGCCTGTGTAGGCTGTGTAGGTATACTACTGCTTGAGAGATGGGCTCAATAGAGCACCTATTCTATTGCAGAGGCTGTGAGTTCTATTCCTACATGGTGACCTTTTCCTCCTCTATGGGTCAGGGATCCACTCAGACCACCATCCTTCCCACTCTAGGTTTACTGGGAGATAGTCTATAGTTTGATTCTTTATATATTTTAATGTGTATGTGAGCAGTCTGTAGGCAGTGCAACCTGTGCTGCTCTGAGTTCCCTGCATCTTGGATTTTCCTGTATTTGGCTACAGGCATTAACCCCTTCAGGACGGAGTCAATGTTTAGTCTTTTTTAGTAGCCACTTAGTCACAAACACTGGCCAAAGTTAGCGTTCATATTTGTTTTTGTGTGAAAAAAGCAAAAAAACTAATATTTGGCCAGTGTTTGTGACTAAGGGGTTACTAAGAAAAACTGGACATACCCCACTTGCAATACCTTGGGTTGTCTACTTTTGCAAATGGTATGCCATCATGGGGGTAATTCTCATTCCTGGGCTACCATACGCTCTCAACGCCAACATAACCAATCTAGCTAATTTTAATGTCAAAAAAATGAAATGCAAGCCTCATATGTGACTCTCTAACTTTCCAAAACACCATAAAACCTGTACATGGGGGCTACTGTTATTCTCGAGAGACTTCACTAAACACAAATATTAGTGTTTTAAAACAGTAAAACATATTATAACAATAATATAGTCCATAAAATTGCTGTTCATTTGTAAAAAAATGCAAAAAACTTCACTTTTACTTAAAATATCATCGTTGTAATACAATTTACCAGTTTGAAACACTAATATTTGAGTTCAGCGAAGTCTCCTGAGTAAAACAGTACCCCCTATGTACAGGTTTTATGGTGTCTTGGAGAGTTAAAGGGTCAAATATAATGCTTGCGAATTAAATTCTCTGCACTTTCTCCCTGTGTTGTCAGGCATGTCAATCAAATTTTAATTAATCAAATCACATAATTATGTTAAAATATTACTTAAATATACACATAGAATTTTAATATATATGCATTTATAGGTATTTAAATTCTACGTGTACACTTATGTAGTTATTTATGTAATTATATATATTTATCTATATATAAATATTTGCAGTTATTTGTATTTTATATATAGATAGATATATATAGAATGTCATTCTACGTGTATTTTGTTACCAATATATATGTACTAATAATAAAATACAGTTAGAATGAGATTACATATGTATATTTAATTTATTTACATTTTGTTTTAAATATTTTATTTATTTTATTTTATTTACTATTGTAATTATACATGTATATATAAATATAAAATATATATAGATGTATTATATATATAATATATATATATATCATATATATGTAACGTCATTCTAAGTGTATTTTAAGATTAATATATGTACTTATATTAATATTAAAATACACTATGTATGACGTTACATATATATAAGATTTATATATATTAGATTATATATATATATATAGAAATACATTTATTTTATTTTAAACATGTTTAATATTTATTTTTTTACACCTCCCCACCAGCAGGGGGACTGTCCCCCTGCTAGCAGATCCACAGCCAGCTATAGGGGGCCATGTGATCGCTCTTTGAGAGCGACCATATGGCCCCCAGGCAGCCCTCCAGAAAAGGATCGCGGCGGAGGTGAGTACCCCAGACCTCCAGGGACTAAAAGTCGTTACGGCATTCTATGCCACCACAACGGCTTTAAAGCCCACTTAATGTGGGATGGCATAGAACGCCGTAACGGCGTTAACGGGTTAAAAGACTACCGGTTACAGTAATATAATCACTTGTTTACTCTGCAAGAGGGTCTTTTATATATATATATATATATATATATATAAATATATATATATATATATATATATATATATATATATATATATATATTGGAGTTATTTAACCCCAAGTTCCCAGAGTTTTAATTAGATATATAAGGGGGCTCTGTCTCACACATTGCTCCCTTGCTGCCGCCCTAATCGGCGCATGTGATTGGCCTGCTATGTCTGTGCTCCTGTGATTGGCCTGCTATGTCTGTGCCCCTCTGGTTGGCCTGCTATGTCTGTGCCCCTTTGATTGGCCTGCTATGTCTGTGCCCATTTGATTGGCCTGCTATGTCTGTGCCCTATGGATGGGCAGACACTTGTCTGTGCACAAGCCCCTTTTGGCCGCAGGCCTGTGGAATATTACCAGGGATGCTGTCCATACCCACTATTGGCACTGACATAGGTGGGTATCCAGGTAGGCACTGCTGCCATACTTTCTGGGGTGACACCGGTCATCCCCACCCTGAGGGTCATACTGCGGTTAGACACACCAAAGTATTATGGGAAGGTTGAAGGCCCTGAGTCTCGTGCCCTGAGGGGCAAGGCTCCCACGAAGCTTCCTGGGCGGGCAGCCACGGTTTCACCAACCCGACGGAGGCATGATTCTAAGAAGAGTTCTGTTAGGTAAAGCATACAGGGACCAGTGCTCAGTAACCAACATGGGAGCACAGGAATCCCTTGACCTTTAACTGCATATTCCGTACCCTTTTTTTGTACCTAGGTAGTTATTTCTACGTCAGACTCTGTTCTTGGCTATTTCTGTTGGGTTTATCTGTTCTCTGCTTTCCTGTCCGTTGTATTACCTTCTCTAATTTCCCTATCTGAACTTGGCTTTTAGTTCTGTCATTTCTTTATTTCATGTCTTCCAACTTTCCTGTCACTCGGGAAATCAAGAGGCCTGTCTTGGCCTCCTCCAACTACCCGGGCTCTCGTGGATTGCGGAGAACGTCCCCAGTGTTTCCTCAGGCTACCGGCGACCACCCTGGATCCCGCGCACCTGCGCGGAATCCAGGCGGCCATTTGTAGATTCCGTATTTTTTTCCTATCTATTGCAGTTTCTCTGCCTACCCATGATTTGACTCGTGGATAAGACTCTGGGCTGAATTGTTAGACGCCCATGGTCAGTATTGTTTATTCCCAGTTTGAGGCCACCTCTCATAAACGGATACAGAGAGTGATTTCATGGTTGGAGAGGATCTCCTTTCAGGACCTCAGCCTCTCGGCTATTATTAAAGGGTGATCTTCTCGCATACAATCGGTCTGAGACTGAGCTGGACTATGGTTGTATGGTTGTATGGTTGGGATCTATGCATATTATGGTATTTCTGGTATTTCACTGGGTGCCTACATGTTTTGTTCAGAGTACATTTCATTGGCTAACCAACCTGTTCGATTCTGTTTTCTCTCGTTTCAGCTTACAGTCCATCAACGCTATCTGGTTTGACAGTTCTTCTCGGATGGTGGACGTTGTTGTATTCATTGTATCTAGGACTTCGTTTTTTCTCCATACATTTTTGGCCTTTTGTTCTGTTTTTGTCGCAGCGTGAAAGAGGAAATGATGTATGGGGAGGGGAGTTTTATAGTACCTAACTTCTTTCTCTGATTGGTTGTTTTCTCTGTGCTGCTGTGGAGTTCTAGTAAAGAGAGACTCCTGTCATTAATAAAATTATAGTTAAACATATTACAGATGGAAATATATCTGGTGGAGAATTTTTCCAATTTGACTATTTTTAACCCACAATTTGCAGCATGCAAGCAATCTCAAATTTGAAATAGAAAATATTCTTTTACCTTGTGCCCAACTTTGCCTCCATCAAAGTTACCCCTTTTTTTTGCTTACCTAACTATTCTTGCTTTCTGTTATCTTGACCTTGGCTTGTTTATCATTTCTGTGTACCTCTGTTATCCTTGACCTGATCATATTTACTTTTATTCTCTTTTTGCTTGTTCCGCCACTCCAAGGACCGGTATGCATTCATGATTCATCTTTAATCTAGGTTTGTGTGTTAGGGTCAGGCCAGTCTTGACAGTAATGCTTCTGAAATTATTGACTTAAAATCAAGATTAGCTTTAGCTGTCATTGTTAATCACATGATTGATATTCTGAGATAGTGAGGTGATGGTGATGACTATGTGACATGTGTGTCATTAACCTATTGTAATCAAAATGTATATTCCTGTAGTTTTTTCTAACATTTTGGGTGGGTTGTATATGCGCATTTGTTGTGTTATTAATTTTATTATGTTATTTTATTGCTACAGTGCTTATTTGTCCTTCAAGTGGCTTAATTTATCGACAAGGAACTGTTGGTAAAAGAAAGCTGACGATGCTTGCACATGTAGTTAACTTAGGTGTTTTTGTTGTTATTTCTGCTCCTACACAAATACTTGAATACTGTGTTAATAACTCTTCTTCACAAAGATTGTGTTTGCATGAAGTTGAGAGTTTAAAGTAAGATAAAAGGCTATTCTCTTTTAATTAACTGATAATGCAAACATTGATATTATTTATTTATTTATAAAATATTTTACCAGGAAAGATACATTGAGATTTCTCTCGTTTTCAAGTATGTCCTGGGTCCACAAATCATTGCATCGTTACAATTAGCGTACAATAAAATACAAAAACAATATTAATAAACAATAAATACAAAATTTAACATAGAACAGGCAGGAAATATATAATCAACCATGACAGGTGCATTCTGTTTTGAGGTATGTAGAGAGGGATCTCTTAAAGGACTTTAGGCTTAGAGAAGATTTTAAACTGTGCGGGAGGTCGTTCCACAATTGCGGTGCTCTGTAGGAGAAGGAGGATCGGGCTGCTTTCTTTTTGTATTGAGGTAGACTAAGTAAAGTGTTGGTACTGGATTGGAGGTTATAGGAAGTGGGAACAGCTGAGGGAAGCATTGTGTTCAGGTAGGGTGGGAGTTTCCCAGAGAAGCTCTTAAACACAAGGCTGGAAAGATGAAGGGTGCGTCTGGATTCCAGCGACAGCCAGTTTAGTTCTTTTTGCATGTCACAGTGGTGAGTCCTGTAATTACACTGTAGCACAAATCGGCAGAAAGAGTTATACAATGTGTTGAGTTTATTCATGTGGGATTGCGATGCAGATGCATATACTACATCCCCATAATCAATGATTGGCATCAGCATTTGCAGAACAATCTTTTCCTTTACTGTAGGGCTTAGGCAGGATTTATTTCTGTACAGGGCACCTAGTTTTGGATAAAGTTTAGATGCAAGCTTTTCTATGTGCAGGCCAAAAGATAGATTGGGGTCTAACATCATACCCAAGTATATGAAAGAGTGGACTGTGGTCAGTGTGCCATTTGAATTTGTTTTGATGGATAGGTGGGAATTGTGTAATTTGTGTAATTTAGGTACTGTTCCAAAGATCATTGTGACAGTTTTGTCAGGGTTCAGGAAGAGTTTGTTTTTTGCGATCCACTTTTCTACCTCTGTAAAGTGGTCTTGGAGCACAGCCTCAAGCTGCGGTAGATCGGAATTGCTCGCATAGATTACTGTGTCATCTGCGTACATTTGAGGATTTGCAGACATTAGGCAGATCATTTATAAATAATGCAAATAGTAGGGGGCCGAGAATGGAACCTTGGGTAACACCACACGTGACTAGGAGAGGGAGGGAGTCGCTGTCAGAAACGGACACATATTGCGAGCGATCCGATACAGACGATCGAAACCAGTTTAGCGAACGATCACCAATACCTGAGTTTTTGAGTTTGTGCAGTAGAATGTCGTGGTCTACTGTGTCAAAGGCCATAGCAAAATCAAGGAAAATAGCCCCAGTTAGGTCTCCTTGTTCCATGCCAGTTTGGATGTCATTGCAAACTTTTAAGAGGGCAGTTGTAGTGGAGTGATTCTGGCGAAAGCCCGATTGATCAGGGGTCAGATAGTTTGATTGTTGGTAGTACTCACATAGTTGTGTATGGACACATTTTTCTAAGATTTTTGACTATACCGGGAGCAATGATATTGGGCGATAGTTAGAAACCAAAGTAGTGTCACCACTTTTATGGATAGGCACTACCTTCGCAGTCTTTCAAAGTTTGGGTATGTATCCCGACACCAAGGATTCGTTAATTAGAGTTGCGACGGGTTTAGCAATTGCCGGCGCACTGAGCTTTAACAGCATTGCCGGGATTTGATCAGGTCCGGACTGGTTTTTCATTTTTAGATTATTAAGATGTTTTTCAATGACACTAACAGGTACAGGTCTAAAAATGAACTTGTCTGTATTGGGACTTTGCAAATTTAGTGGGACCTGATCCACATTTGTAGTTTCAGGATGCGTGTTATTTATTAGCTTGGCAATCAGGGCAGTAGAGCATCCAACAAAATAATTGTTAAAGGCATTTGCTACATCTAAGGGAAGTTGCAGGGTTTGGTTATCCACTCTGACAGTGGAGGGCTGGGAGTGGATTGGGGGAGTTTGTAGTTTATTTATGACTTTCCAAAAGTTTCTAGGGGGTTTGAGATGTTATTGTTCAGATTTTCATAGAAATATTGAGCCTTGGCCAATTTTGTCTGTTTTGTGCATATATTTCGCCATTGTCTATATGCACGGTGATCATTCATAGAGCCAGTACGCTTAAACTTTGACCACAAAGAATCCCGAAACTGGTACATTTGGATGAGGTCAGCTGTGATCCAGTTCATATGTGCTCCTTTTACCCTCACCTTATGCAGCAGGGCATGCAAATTCCAAATTTGTAGGAGTGCAGACTTAAAGAATTCAACAGCACAGTCTAGATCTGGGATAATGTTTAATCTGTGCCATGGGAGGTTCTTGATGTCCTTTAGAAAGGATTCAAGATTAAATTTTTTGAAGGACCTAGTTATTTTAACCTTGGGAGTGGATTTAATAGCCTTTATTTTGCGCACACAGTACACTAAACAGTGATCACTGAAAGTGTTTGGGAGAACACCGGCCTCCTGGATTCTATCAGGAGAAGTGGAGAGAATCCAATCTAGCAGGGTATGGTTATGGCTTTTAATGTTTATGCGAGTTGGGGAGGAGATTAATTGCGTTAGCGGCAAAGTCTTAAACAGCGTGCAAGAACTATTATTTTTAGGATTCAGCCAATCAATATTAAAATCTCCAAAGACCAACAGTTCAATTTTAGGGTTTTGAGCTATGGTTTCACTAAGGAGATGGGCTATGTCAGAAAGGGAATGCACAGGGGAGCTAGATTCCTGCAACAATGATTGATTTACTGCACGGGATCTCAATTGTGCCAGAAAGGAAATCAAAGGTGGCAGGAGGACTAAGGTTTTGTAAAGGGGTAAACTTTATGGAATTGTCAACATAAATAACAATGCCTTCTCCTCTCTTTGCTCTGTCATTTCTAAAACATGAATAACCCTGTATTGCAATGGCGGTGTCTGGTATTTTAGTCGTTAACCATGATTCTGAGAGCACAATGATTTTTTGTTTGTAATGGGAACACCAGGCTTGTAGTGCATCCAGTTTAGGGAGTAAACTACGGATGTTGCAGTACACAAAAGAGAGGCCTTTTTTAGTGGGGAGATTAGGACTAGAATTAGCTGGGGGACCAGGGTTAGACTCCACATCATTTGCAAGGGCAAGTAACATAAGGAATAGGAAATTGGACATCATTTCTGTTTGCCCATATAGTGAATGGGATACTTTATAATTTTGTGAGGTGGGGGTAGGAGGGCTATTTTTTTAGAACTCTCCACCAGCACTCAGCAGATAAGTTACAGGAACAGAGCATGCCATGGTGTATGATAATTTGTGTTCCAGTTTGAGGTGTGTGCGTATGCTGGTAGTGGTGTGAACAAAATATGATTGAAAAAAGGATTATTAAGAATATCAGTATGGTAATATTTGGATTCATGTTAGTGGTATGAGGTGTGTAGTTGAAAATGAAACAGAAATCGTGAAAAACTAAAATTAAATAAAAGTATATAGTATTGGTGTGTGATATATTTATTTGTAGGGAGACAGAGTATGTGTTCTATAGGGTTAAGAGATTGGAAGGGTGTGCTGATCAGTGTTTGCACCTGTCATTTCAGGAGATTGAAAGTTGTGTGGGAGACTATTTATAAATGAGGAAATAAGCATGGGGTGGGTGGGCGAGGGGTAGGGTGGGAGGGAAATCAGTCTTCCAGAAGGCTACCTGTTTCAAATGGCCATGGAACAGCTGATGGAGCTCTGAGTTCTATGCTGGACTGGGTATATTCAAAAATCAAACTGTTTCAAATGGCCATGGAACAGCTGATGGAGCTCGCAGTTCTATGCTGGTCTGGGTATGTTTAAAAATCAGACTGTTTCAAATGGCCATGGAACAGCTGATGGAGCTCGCAGTTCTATGCTGGACTGGGTATATTTAAAAATCAGACTGTTTCAAATGGCCATGGAACAGCTGATGGAGCTCTCAGTTCTATTCTGGACTGGGTATGTTTAAAAATCTGACTGTTATATTGAAAAGAATTGTAATAATGGGATAGTGCTCTCGTCAACATCACATGCAGCTTACTGGCAACTATTATCGTGTCAATAAATACCAAACAATAGACATTTTATAGAATGTCATTAATGCACATTACTTTATATTTAACCCCTTAAGGACTGGACTGTTTTTGCGATGTTGTACATTTGCGACCAGGAATAATTTTCCGCTCTCTCATTTACTGTTCCCATACAAATTATATATTGTTTTTTTTCAGGAGAAAAGGGGCTTTCTTTACATACCATTATTTATATAATCTCATGTATTTAAATTTTTAAAAAATAAAAAAATATGATGAAAAATTGAACAAAATACATGTTTTTTGACTTTTACTTGAAAAATCTTTTACTCATCTACAAAAGCGAATGAAAAAAACAGCTAAATAGATTCAAAATTTTGTCCTGAGTTTAAAAATACCCAGTGTTTACGTGCTTTTTTGCTTTTTTTTGCAAGTTATAGGGCTATAGGTACAAGTAGGATATGGCGGTTTCAAAACAAACATTAAAGTATCAACTATTAAAGTATCAATAGTGACATTGTAACACTATTATCTGTCATAAATCTCTGGAAAACACTCCACATGTATATATTTTTTTTAAAGTAGACAACCAAGGGTATTCATCTAAGGATATTTTGACACTTTCTATGCAGCCATTTTACCACAAGTCCTTGCCAAACTTTGCATAGATAGTTGTTTTTTTTGTTTTTTTTCACATACATTGCAATTCAGGTATAAACTTACAGATCCTGTTATGTCTTGCTGCCAAAAAACACACTAATATATGTTCAGCAATATCTCCCGAGTACAGTGATACCACTCATGCATAGGCTTGTCGGATTGTTTGGGGGCTAAAAGGCCACATTTGGCAGGTGCGCATATCCATTTTTCAACTTGGAATTTTGACATGTAGTCAACCTGCGCACATGTCCTATTTGGGACATTTGTAAGGCCGGCCAATGTATTTTACCCCCACCAAACCATATATTTTTGGAAAGTAGACACCCTAGGGTATTTCAAATGGTGGTTTTTTAACACTTTCCATGCACTAATTCTACCACCAGACTTTGTCAAACATTTAGGTAGTCATTTTTTGTGTGTTTTTTTTCACACACATTGTACTTTAGGCATGAATTAACAAATCGTGTTATGTGTCACTGCCAAACAACACGCCAATATGTGTTCAGCAACATCTCCTGAGTACAGTGATACCACCCATGCATAGGCTTGTCGGATTGTTTGGGGGCTAAAAGGCCACATTTGGCAGGTGCGCATATCCATTTTTCAACTTGGAATTTTGACATGTAGTCAACCTGCGCACATGTCCTATTTGGGACATTTGTAAGGCCGGCCAATGTATTTTACCCCCACCAAACCATATATTTTTGGAAAGTAGACACCCTAGGGTATTTCAAATGGTGGTTTTTTAACACTTTCCATGCACTAATTCTACCACCAGACATTGTCAAACATTTAGGTAGTCATTTTTTGTGTGTTTTTTTTCACACACATTGTACTTTAGGCATGAATTAACAAATCGTGTTATGTGTCACTGCCAAACAACACGCCAATATGTGTTCAGCAACATCTCCTGAGTACAGTGATACCACCCATGCATAGGCTTGTCGGATTGTTTGGGGGCTAAAAGGCCACATTTGGCAGGTGCGCATATCCATTTTTCAACTTGGAATTTTGACATGTAGTCAACCTGCGCACATGTCCTATTTGGGACATTTGTAAGGCCGGCCAATGTATTTTACCCCCACCAAACCATATATTTTTGGAAAGTAGACACCCTAGGGTATTTCAAATGGTGGTTTTTTAACACTTTCCATGCACTAATTCTACCACCAGACTTTGTCAAACATTTAGGTAGTCATTTTTTGTGTGTTTTTTTTCACACACATTGTACTTTAGGCATGAATTAACAAATCGTGTTATGTGTCATTGCCAAACAACACGCCAATATGTGTTCAGCAACATTTCCTGAGTACAGTGATACCACCCATGCATAGGCTTGTCAGATTGTTTGGGGGCTAAAAGGCCACATTTGGCAGGTGCACATATCCATTTTTCAACTTGGAATTTTGACATGTAGTAAACCAGCGCCCCTGTCCTATTTGGGCCAATGTATTTTACCCCCATCAAACCATATATTTTTGAAAAGTAGACAACTCAGGGTATTTTAAATGGTGGTAGTTTAATACTTTTCATGCAATAATTCTACCACCAGCCTTTGGCAAACTTTTGGGTAGTAATTTTCTTCATGTTTTTTTACACATACATTGTACTTTAGGCATGAATTAACAGATCCTGTTATGTATCACTGCCA
Source organism: Pelobates cultripes (assembly GCA_933207985.1). Lineage (NCBI taxonomy): Eukaryota > Metazoa > Chordata > Amphibia > Anura > Pelobatidae > Pelobates > Pelobates cultripes. The sequence continues at coordinate 186,250,475 of OW240916.1, read as the reverse complement.
AACAACACCCCAATATGTGTTCAGCAACATCTCCTGAGTACAGTGACATCACCCATGCATAGGTTTGCTGGGTTGTTTGGGGGCTAAAAGGCCACATTCAAGACTTGTACATATCAGTTTTTCAACTTGATATATAGGTATGCTTGGCCTATCTTCAGTTTGGCATATTTTTGCATCCCCCCGTTAATGTTAACATCATGAAAGTTTATATTTTTATAAAGTAGACATTCCAGAGTATTGTATATGAGGTGTTTTCACATCCTTCCCCCAACCATTGTGCTAAACAAATTTCAGAGAACGTGCATGGTGGTAATTTTTTAATTCTGCTTTTTATGCACACGTCATCTGGTTTTGGCCAGCCAGTTATATGTTACTACCATAAAACTTTTTTAACCAAATGTGCAGGTATCAAATGCACCTTTAGCAGCATTCTCTAAACTAACTCCTGCAAAAAGAATCTAATTGGAGATTTGGGGGGAAGGAAACTGACTAACTAAAATTTGCTGCTTTCAAAAGAAAAAAAAAACAGTGCAAAGGGGTGTCTGTCCTTTTCCTTTTTTATAACAGACCCAGCAACATTTCAGGGGATTTGTTTTTTTTTTGCAGTTGGCGGTATCTTAAAAATAAAATGTCTGGACTCCTTTGGCACCGTTGTTGGAACTTGACCATCTCCATAAATTATTGTGGAAATCAGCTTGAACTAAAATTGGAGAAAGGTGGTTCTTTCTGGATTCATTTTTTTTTTTAAAGAGTAAAAATTAATTATGTGTTGCTACTTGCATCAGGTAGATAGCCACCTTTTTATACCAGGCTTTTGTCTTTCTTAAGATAAGATATGGCTGCATCAGCTGATCAGCCAAATCAACACCCCCCATGTGCCTGTTATAAGCCCTGATGCACACACGGACAGTGACGTCTGACATGCCCTCGTTATGGATGGTTGTTAGCATGTGAACATCCTTCCTGTCCTTAAATTTTATTGCAAGCACTTTAGCTTTGTGCAGACCTTTACATTCACTTTTTTTTTTTATTTGGCCTCTATAAAAGGTCTGGGGAAATCCTTGGCATATCTTCTCACACTGCCACAGGCCAGTATCTAGAAACCCTAAAGAGTTTGAAACAAACGGACAATGCTATAAAAATTGTCCACATAAAGGTGGTAACCCTTATTGAACAAGGGGATCAGTAAGTCAAAAACAAGTTTCCCGCTTGTCCCCAGAGAGTCAATACAGCCAGGAGGGTCCAGTTGACCAGTTGGAAAGCCCCTCATATATACGAAAGGCAAATGTATAGCCACTTTCGCTCTCGCACAGTTTGTAGCATTTTACGCCATACCTAAAGCGCTTTGAGAGGATGTATTGTTTGAATCCTAATCTCCCTTTATATTTCATTAACGATTCATCAATAGATACATTTTTTTGAGGAGTATAAACTTCAGTAAATTTGTGCTGAAGATGGTCTACCAGTGGGTGTATTTTATGAAGCCTATCATATTGGGTGTGATCTCTGGGGTGACAGAGGGTATTGTCATTGAAATGTAAGTATCTCAGCAGCAGCTCAAATCTTGTTCTAGACATGGTTTGAGAGTACACTCGACTAGAACAGATTGGGTTGGTGCTCCAGTAAGAGCAAATTGATGGCTTCTTTATAATCCCCATGAGAATTGTAAGAGCCCAGAATTTTTTAAGTTCAGCGACATCTGTGGGATGCCAAGCACACTCCTCCCTGACTGCATAGCTATCTGGATTGGTATCAATAAATTGGGTAGCATATAAATTAGTCTGGGGAGCAATCTCCTCCCACATGGTATCCCCTAAAAATAGCTCCATATATTGCATAAGGGAGAAGTCATCCACATTGACATTAATGTCTGTGTTGGCACTAAAAGGGGTGATTTGGGGCTCAGCTAACTGTGGAGAAACCTGTTGCTCCTCCACATTCGGCGTAGCAGAGAAAGCACAGCTTCTTTTTGCAGCCGGCTCACACACAGATGACATGTCAGAAAACTGACCTGGGTCAAAATCGGACGCAGTGTCAGTGGCGTCAGAGTCTGGCTAACACAGAGTTACTAACACACAATTTTTTTTTATTTTATACTAAAAACAGACTAAAACTGATAAAAACAGACTAAATGAGACTAAAACTTCTGTTAGCAGCAATCTGTAAACTAACTCCTGCAAAAAGAATCTAACTGGAGATTTGGGGGAAGGATACTGACTAACAGAAATTTGCTGCTTTCAAAATAAACAAAAAAAATAAATCAGGAACAAGTATTATAAAAATGTATTTTCTGTGTGGTAGACCTTAAAACATGCTCCAATACACAGTCCAGGTTTTGTAGGGCAATCGGGACAGTGAAAAGGGGTGTCTGTCCTTTTCCCTTTTTTATAACAGACCCGGCAACGTTTCTGGGGGTTTCTTTTTTTTGGTGTTGGCGGTATCTTAAAAATAAAATGTCTAGACGACTCTTGCACTGTCGTTGGAACTTGACCATCTCCATAAATTATTGTGGAAATCAGCTTGAGCTGAAATTGGAGATAGGTGGTTCTTCCTGGATTCATTTTTTTAAAAATTAAAAATGAATTATGTGTTGCTACTTGCAACAGGTAGATAGCCACCTTTTTATACCAGGCTTTTGTCTTTCTTAAGATAAGATATGGCTGCATCAGCTGATCAGCCAAATCAACACCCCCCATGTGCCTGTTATAAGCCCTGATGCACACCGGTTTTGTCTGTACCCTGCCTCGGACAGTGACGTCTGACATGCCCTCGTTATGGATGGTTGTTAGCATGTGAACATCCTTCCTGTCCTTAAATTTTAGCGCAAGCAGTTCAGCCTTGCGCAGAGCTTTGCATTCCCCTTTTTTAATTTGGCCTCTATGAGAGGTCTGGGGAAATCCTTGGCATTTCTTCTTACAGTGCCGCAGGCCAGTGTCTGTAAACTATAAAGAATTTTAAACAAGTGGACACTGCTGTAAAAATTGTCCACATAAAGGTGGTAACCCTTATTGAACAAAGGGATCAGTAGGTCCCAAACAAGTTTCCCACTTGTCCCCAGAGAGTCAGGACAGCCAGGAGGGTTCAGTTGAGCATCTTTCCCCTCGTATACACGAAAGGCAAATGTGTAGCCACTTTCGCTCTCGCAAAGTTTGTACACTTTAATGCCATACCTAGACCGCTTTGAGGGGATATATTGTTTGAACCCTAATCTCCCTTTGTATTTCATAAGGGATTCATCGATGGATAAAGTTTGTTGGGGAGTATAAACTTCAGAAAATCTGTTCTGAAGATGGTCTACCAGTGGGCGTATTTTATGAAGCCTATCATATTGGGGGTGATCTCTGGGGTGACAGAGCGTATTGTCGTTAAAATGTAAGTATCTGAGCAGCAGCTCATATCTTGGTCTAGGCATTGTTTGGGAGAATATAGGAGTCGAACAAATTGGGTTGGTGCTCCAGTAAGACCGGATTGATGGCTTCTTTATTATCCCCATGAGCATGGTAAGAGCCCAGAATGTTTTAAGTTCAGGGACATCTGTGGGATGCCAAGCATGCTCCCTGACTGTATAGCTACCTGGATTGGTCTCAATAAATTGGCTAGCGTATAAATTAGTCTGGGAAGCAATCTCCTCCCAGATGGTATCCCCTAAAAATAACTCCATATATTGTATAGGGGAGAAGTCAACCACATTCACATTAATTCCTGCGTTGGCACTAAAAGGGGGGATGTTGGGCTCAGCTAACTGTGGAGGTACCCAGTCCTCCTCCACATTCAGCGTAGCAGGGGAAGCACAGCTTCTTTTAGCAGCTGGCTCACTCACAGATGACATGTCACTAGACGTGCCGCTAAACTGACCTGGGTCAAAATCGGACGCAGTGTCAGTGGCGTCAGAGTCTGACGCCAAGAAGGCATATGCCTCCTCCAAGCTGTACATGCGCTGCATGTTTCACACTAACAGACTAAACTAACAAAATACTAAACACAATATTTTTTTATTTTTTTTAAAACACTAAAACAGACTAAAACAGACTAAAACAGTAATCCCTAAACTAACTCCTGTTAGAAGAATCTAATGGAGATTTGGGGGAAGGAAACTGACTGACTACGACAGGCTATGACAGACTATGACAGACTAAAACAGACTACGACAGACTAAAACAGACTAAAACAGACTACGACAGACTACGACAGTCTAAGACAGTCTAAGACAGTCTAAGACAGTCTAAGATTTTTTAAAATAAAGTTAACCCTTAAGGGCAAAAAAAAAAATACAGACAGTACAAATGCACTGTCTGTAACAGATCTGGCAGGGAAGGGGTTAAAAGGGATTTTTTATTAACTTCTGATACTTTATATTTTTCACAGGAACAGCTGCTGCAACAAACTATCAGGATCTCTGTCTCTCTCCTCTCACAAAATGCTACAGAGAGGAGAGAGGCAGAGATCAGTGTCAAAGTGAGTGTTTGTAACACCCACTTTGACACCAGCCAATTGTGAGCGATCGCGGATCGCTCACACGCCGTAATTGGCCGTTACTATTTGCCTGGGATGCCGGGCAGATAGTAACAACGGGATTTCGGCGGAAGCGATCTCTGATCGCTCCCGCCTCCCGTTTTCCGTTAGGACGGTTCAGTCCCAGAGCCCAGCACTCAATGTTCCCAGTCTTTGATATGCTCAGGTGCAAAATCTCCAAACCGTTAAACATATATTCAAGAAAAAAGAGAGCACTCACGAGACTTTAGACATTGTTTTCCAAAATTCCAAAAAATTGTTGCTTTATTTGCAAAAAGTGGTAGTCGACGTTTCAGTCTCTGACTTTTAATCTCAGTTCTTGTCAAGGGTAGGCAGAACTTTAACAAAAACCCATCTCCAGTCAAAACTGTTGCATTCATAAATTAGGCTTTAACATTATTCAGTGTCTTGAATGACATAGCATTCCCAAAGGAAGAAGTAACAATCTTTGTACAATATTGTGCTTGTTTGAGGAAACCCTGTTACCTATATTTCATAGATTTGATTTATTATCTTTCAGGATATGGCCATATTTACAGTTTACACCTGTAAGCTCAACAAATCAAAATGTGACAAATTCTTCAGGGCTGTATTTTGCAGTTTCTGCATTCGGGTTCTAATAAATTGTGCCGTAAGCATGGTTGTTTGAGTAGGATTTCAGAAAATTATCGCACTTCAGAGACTTAGTGAATGAAAGCTTGTTTCAGGGAGATTATTGTGGTAAAGACAGAGAAAGTAAAACTTTATTGAAATAGATTATATTAAATTCTTTGTGTTACTCTTCTGAAGTTAAAAGGGCTATTCTGGCTTTAAGTATTGTATTTCTTCAATTTATATATGTAAATATCAGCAGTGGCACTTAAGCAATTTGAAAGACATAAATATTACATTATTTATATACATATGTATATTACATACTATATATTTGCATAACAGTGAACTATGTATTATGGTCAAATTATGCCAACTTGGGGTTCTGGACACAAAGTAAACCATGTTGAGTGGTTTATAAATGTCTCCAGAACAACGAGGTGGCATGTTTTTATCGTAATGTATGTTTCTCTGTTATGTATGACTTGTATTATGTGAAAGCTTTGGGTTAGTGTAAAAAATTAATATTATAGGGACACTGTAGGCACCCAGACCACTTTAGCTCATTGAAGTGGTTTGGGTGCACTGTCCCATGTACCTTAACCCTACAGTGGCAATTATTGCAGTTTCTGCCACTAGAGGGCTTCATGGCTTCAAACAGACCTTTGGTCTGGTATCTGACACTGGACATCCACACGCTCTGCATTAGGACCTCCAGCGTCAGATTTTTTCCTATGGAAAAATCCTAATGCGAGCGCGGCCATTGCGCAGAGCCTGACCCAGTGCTGAGGGACATCGGTGCAGGATTCAGGTAAGTGACTGAAGGGGTTTTAACCCCTTCAACTCCACGGTAGGGGAGAGCAAGAGTGAGTGGGGCACTGTAGGAGCCTAAATTAAGGGGAAAAAGTATTTGACCCCCTGCTGATTTTGAACGTTTGCCCACTGACAAAGAAATGATCAGTCTATAATTTTAATGGTACGTGTATTTTAACAGTGAGAGACAGGATAACAAAAAAAAAGTGAAGTAAGTGAAGTAAGTATTTGACCCTTTCAACTTACTACTTGGTGGCAAAACCCTTGTTGACAATCACAGAGGTCAGACATTTCTTGTAGTTGGCCACCTGGTTTGCACACATTTTAGGAGGGATTTTGTCCCACTCCGCTTTGCAGATCCTCTCCAAGTCATTAATGTGTTGAGGCTGACATTTGGCGAGTGGAACCTTCAGTTCCCTCCATAGATTTTCTATGGGATTAAGGTCTGGAGACTGGTTAGGCCACTCCAGGACCTTAATGTGCTTCTTCATGAGCCACTTTTTTGTTGCCTTGGCTGTGTGTTTTGGGTCATTGTCATGCTGGAATACCCATCCACGACCCATTTTCAATGGTCTGGCTGAGGGAAGGAGGTTCTCACCCAGGATTTGACGGTACATGGCCCCGTCCATCGTCCCTTTGATGCAGTGCACTTGTCCTGTCTCCTTAGCAGAAAAACACCCCCAAAGCATAATTGTCATGATCTTGAGCAGGTCAGGTAAGAGACTATGGCCAGAGTTAATATCTGAGGCTTTATTGGTGAGTTCGGACATAATAGAAAATATCATGATATCTTATAAATAAAATAATAGGGAGAAGGAAAATAAGAGAAACAAAGGCTTAGACAATATGCCCTATATAAATTATAAACTGAACATAGAAAGATAATAAGAGAACCTATATGTGGCAAAACCAACCTCGCCACTGTACACTGGAGAAGCCTGGTTGCTCGCCTGCTCCCTTTAGACTATGGCCCTGCAGTTCAGACCTGTTATTTTCCCTGCTGAAAGGTTTATTCATGCCTTTCTGCCAGGGTGTTCGGTAGATTCAATCTACCGAACAAACTACCGAACGATGGACCCCCTGGGAACTGGAGTGTGCCAGAATTGACCGCCCAGAAGCTGCGGTTAACCGCAGCTTAATTGATGAATACTGGGAGGCCTTTATTTGATTGCCGAACACGTGGCAGCGGCCATTTTACCTCCCGAATGGCAAGCGGTGTTCAGTGCCTAAACTATGGAACTGAAAACGGACACTTGATTGTGCGAACACTGCTGAGCCGCCAGCCTCCTTCCCTTCCCATTCGAGAGCGGAACCGAATGACTGTTCATTCGGTAGTTTAACCGGATGAACAGCATCACCCAGCTAGCTAAGCCACGGAGCCTGTTCATGTAACGAAAAGACTATGTGAAGGACTTTGGCTCCATGGCGATTGAACTGTATGTATGTGATCTGAGCGCCATTCGGTAATAATGTGCGCTCAGATCTGAGCTATCTGGGGATATGTAGAACGTATATGTTTTATATACTGAATGTAACTGTAGGTAATTTTATGTCTTTTACTGTTTGTTTTCTGCCATGTGGTTAATGGAGTTTTGCCTCTGTCTTTGGAGATAATTGGATTACTTCCCAACAGGGCCGGACTGGCCCACCGGGATACCGGGAATTTTCCCGGTGGGCTGCGGCACCTGGGGCCGGCAGGAAGCCCTAATGTACTATTTAAATAATTTTTCCCTCCTAGTGACAGAAGCTGTCACAGAATTTATGAGGCTGGTGCGGCCACATTAAGGCGGCTGGAGGGAACACTGAGTCTCCCTTCCTGATTCCCAGCAGCACTTAATCCGCGGGCCAGCACGTTAGCTCCGCCCCCGAATGGAAGCTCCGCCTCTGTTTGGAAGCTCCACCTCCCACACTCAAGCAGGGGAACTTGCTGCAGGAAGAGGCCTGGCCTCCCAGAGAAAATGTCATCTCCCACTGCCTCCAGTGCCAGGTAGGCTTTATATTCTGTGTAGTGTGTGTGTCAGTGAGCTAAAAGAAGGGGATATTGATGCAGTGAGGGGGGTATTGATGGAGTGATGGGGGGCTATTGATGGTGTGAGGGGGATATTGATGCAGTGAGGGGGGTATTGATGGTGTGAGGGGGATATTGATGGAATGAGGGGGGGCTGATGTGAGGGGATGTGAGGGGGGGGCTATTGATGGTGTGAGGGGATGATTGATGGTGTGCCATTGAGGGTGTGGGGGGTGAGGGGGCCATTGATGGTGTGGAGGGGGATATTGATGGAATGAGGGGGCTATTGATGGTGTGAGGCAGTGAGGGGGGGCTATTGATGGAAATGAGGGGGTGATGGTGTGGGGGATATTGATGGAATGAGGGGGCATTGAGGGGGAGTGGGGATATTGATGGAAATGAGGGGGCTATTGATGGTGTGAGGGGGGCTATTGATGCAGTGAGGGGGGCTATTGATGGTGTGAGGGGGATATTGATGGAATGAGGGGGCTATTGATGGTGGGAGGGGCATTGATGGTGATGAGGGGGGGCTATTGATGGAATGATGGAATGGGGGCTATTGATGGTGGAGGGGGATATTGATGCAGTGAGGGGGGTATTGATGGTGAGGGGCTAATGAGGGGGGGCTATTGATGGTGGAGGGGGGGTATTGATGCAGTGAGGGGGCTATTGATGGTGTGAGGGGATATTGATGGAATGAGGGGCTATTTGAGGGGATATTGATGCAGAGGGGGGCTATTGATGGTGAGGGGATATTGGATGGAATGAGGGGGGCTATTGATGCAGTGAGGGGGTATTGGCGCTATTGATGGTGTGAGGGGATATTGATGGTGTGGGGGGGGATATTGATGGAATGAGGGGGCTATTGATGGAATGAGGGGGCTATTGATGGAGTGATGGGGTATTGATGCAGTGAGGGGGCTATTGATGGTGTGAGGGGGGCTATTGATGGTGTGAGGGGATATTGATGCAGTGAGGGGGGTATTGATGGTGTGAGGGATGGTGGGGGGATATTGATGGTGAGGGGGTATTGATGCAGTAATGGGAGGGGATATTGATGCAGTGAGGGGGGGTATTGATGCATTGAGGGGGGTATTGATGCATTGAGGGGGTATTGATGGAATGAGGGGCCATTGATGGTGGTGGGGGGGTATTGATGGTGTGAGGGGGTGATGCAGGGAGGGGGGGCTATTGATGCAGTGAGGGGATATTGATGGATGATGGGGGTATTGATGGAGTGATGGGGGCTATTGATGCAGTAAGGGGGGTATTGATGCAGTGAGGGTGGGTATTGATTGTGTGAGGGGGGTATTGATGGAGTGAGGGGGTATTGATTGAGTGAGGGCTGTGATAATGTTGTAAGGGAAGGAGGGGGGTGATGGTAAGGGATTAAATACTTTTTTTTTTTTTTTTAGCTCCCTGGTGGTCCGGTGGCCATAATATCCGGTCTGCAGCTCCGCAGAACTGCAGACCATGTATCTCGCGATATCTAGTCAGAGCGTTGCCGTGGTAACCTGCAGCAACGCTTTGATTGGCCAGATCTCACGAGACACGTGGTCTGCAGCTCTGCACATTGCGGAGCTGTAGACCTGTGTCTGCAATTGACGCTCTCCTGCCGGGCCGATTGGAGGGGCCTAGCACCCGGTGGCATACAGAGCAAGCCACTGTGCGAGGCCTTAGGCGGCTGCCTAAATTGCCTAATTAGAGAGCCGCCTCTAACCACAGTCTAGCACCTGGTATTAAAACAGTGATTATATTATAGCAGGAGTGCCAAGCAATATTGAACTGTATATATTTGTATGTGTGTAATATATATATATATTACACACATACACATTACGTGACACAAGGCCTTATGGGGCTGGCATACATTTTTTTTTCCAGGGCTGCTTTGAATCCCCAGTCCGGCCCTGCTTCCCAATTATCTCCAGGGCAGAGAGGAGGGATTGTTATGCATTGTGGGATGGTTGAAATGTGTAAGTCTGTGATTGGTCCTTTTACCCTTTGTGTCCCAGTCTCCCATTTGGTCCCCTAGGGGAGTGTCCACCAGGTGGGAGACCTGCATAAAAGCCGGGCAGTTAGCCCCAGTAAAGGAGTTCCTGCTTAACCCTCAAAGTGAAGTGTCGTCTCATTATTGGGGGGAGGATTTACTGTATGCTGTTAGAGACTGATTGCCAGGAGTGTAAGCCGCTTGGGGGCTTTTCCTGTTCGTCTGCTAGCAGCTATTTGTGTGTCTCCAGTTCAGGAGTTTGGAGTGCTACTTGGTAGGCAGTTCGGGAGTTTCGAGTATTCCCTTGGTATGCAGTTCGGGAGTTTCGAGTATTCCCTTGGTTGCAGTTCGGGAGTTGGTGAATTCGTGGGTTTCCAGTTTGGGAGATTGGTGCTTGCAGTAGCTGTCTGTGCAGCTGAGAAAGGGGAATATCGCCTAAACAGTTTTTAACCTCTTGAGGGCAAAACGGTCCATTACACTATAGATAAATATATAGGTTGAATATAGAGGGTCAAGTGTAAAAAAACAGAATGGAACAACAAGGTTTCAGGAAAATAGTAAAAGCAAAACTTAGTGAATCAGCCCCCCTGTTGGTGGGAGGATTGATAATAAAGGAAAATAATACATTGCAATAGGAGTTAGCAGCAATGTCCAGATAGGTGTTATGCAGGTTGGCGTAAATCAGGATGGCAGGATAGTAGCGTAGATTAGGCTAGTTTGGAGCAGGTTGGTATAAAGCTGGTTGGCAGGATAAAGCAGTATAGAAACGTAGGTTAGGCTGGATTGGAGAAGGTTGGAATAAAACTGGTTGGCAGGATAGAAACGTAGGTTAGGCTGGTTTTGAGCAGGTTGGTATAAAGCTGGTTGGAAGGATAAAGTAGGATAGAGGTGTAGGTTCTTAGGTAGGATTACAGGAGTCAGGAACAGAAGTCTTACAGGATGAGCATCAACTTCATTGTAAAGGCCCTGTAGTGATCAGGGTGTAGCCTTGGGTAGGATCCCATTAGTTCAGGCAGGTGAGGTTGATGAAGGTGAAATCAAAGGTAAGTGGTTCGGGAGGCCACTTGTGGTGGAAAACTGGTATTACAATAAAATAAAGTAGAAGAAAAATAAACATTTTCCTGGTTGTCGGGATAGGATCCTGACAATAATGTTTCCATCTTCATTATTGACGGTGGGGATGGTGTTCTTGGGGTCATAGTCAGCATTCCTCCTCCTTCAAACACGGCGAGTTGAGCTGATGCCAAAGAGCTCAATTTTGGTCTCATCTGACCACAAGACTCACCCAGTTCTCCTCTGAATCATTCAGATGTTCATTGGCAAACTTCAAATGGGCCTGTACAGGTGCTTTCTTGAGCAGGGCGACCTTGCGGGCGCTGACGGATTTCAATCCTTCACAGCGTAGTGTGTTACCAATTGTTTTTAATAAAAGGAATGGAACATATCGGCTATGAAGAAAGGTTAACAAATTTAAACCTATTTAGTTTAGAAAAACGTCGCCTGAGAGGGGATATGATAACATTATACAAATATATTCGGGGCCAATACAAACCATTGTGTGGAAATCTATTCACAAACCGGACTTTACATAGGACACGAGGCCATGCGTTTAGACTGGAAGAAAGAAGATTTCGTCTAAGGCAAAGGAAAGTTTTTTTTACTGTAAGAACAATCAGGATGTGGAATTCTCTGCCTGAGGAAGTGGTTTTATCAGAGTCCATACAGATGTTCAAACGGCTACTAGATGCATACTTGCAAGAACAGAATATTCAAGGATATAATCTTTCAATGTAGGGTAATAACTGCTTGATCCAAGGATAAATCTGACTGCCATTCTGGGGTCAAGAAGGAATTTTTTTTCCTAGCTTGTTGCAAAATTGTGCTTCAAACTGTTTTTTTTTGCCTTCTTTTGGATCAACAGCAAAAAACAAATGTGAGGTAGGCTGAACTTGATGGACGCAAGTCTCTTTTCAGCTATGTAACTATGTAACTATGTTTTCTTGGTGACTGTGGTCCTAGCTACCGTGAGTGAATTAACAAGATCATCCCAAGTAGTTCTGGGCTAATTCCTCACATTATCATTGAAACTCCACAAGGTGAGATCTTGCATGGAGCACCAGACTGAGGGAGACTGCCAGTTATTTTGTGTTTCTTCCATTTGCAAATAATCACACCAACTGTTGTCATCTTCTCACCAAGCTGCTTGGCGATTGTCTTGTAGCCCATTCCAGCCTTGTGTAGGTCTACAATCTTGTCCCTGACATCCTTGGACAGCTCTTTGGTCTTGGCCATGGTGGATAGTTTGGAATCTGATTGAATGCTTCTGTGGACAGGTGTCTTTTATACAGGTAACGAGCTGAGATTAGGAGCACTCCCTCCTAATCTCAGCTCTTTACCTGTATAAAAGACACCTGGGAGCCAGAAATGTTGTTGATTAATAGGGGATCACATTATTTCACTCATTGACATGCAAAATAATAAAATACACCTAATATTAAAATTATAGACTGATCATTTCTTTGGCAGTGGACAAACATTCACAATCAGCAGATATTTTTTCCCTCACTGTATAGTGCCAGGAAAACGGCTTTGTTCTCCTGGCACTATAGACCTCGACCTCGACGCTCAAGTTCCCGGAAGGACTCCCCTTTACACAGTATACTCCATATGCTACAGTTAATCACGAATTTGGAAAGCAGTACATTTGAAGAGTGAGAACTACATTGGGACTAAATAGCTATATCACTTTGTGATTTTTACTTTTATGTTAAATAAAATAATTTCTACTTATCCAACTCCCGTCCTGATCATCTACCATACTCCAGTCCTGAGTTCTAGGACCAAGCCTTCAAAGTTAGAGTAGACTCCCACTGCTCTCTCCTTGTGAGTTTATTTTCATTTACAGATCTTTCATATAGAAGTGTTGCAGTATTACACTACATTTTTTTCCTTTGTATTTATTTGCATTATGTTTCAATTTATCCCTGAGAGCATACCAAGAGACTACAGGGTTAAAAGCTTTTTTAAACATTTTTCACTTATGCACTGATTTTCCACTCAGTTATTTATACTTTCTGCACTTTATAGTGCACTGTGAGTTGCACTTTATATATATTTTTACTATTGTGGGCATTATCATTGTTGGCAATTTATAGTGCACTATCACTTGCACTTTCAAACGTTGTATATTATTTAAAGGCACAGTGCACCTTTTGTACTCTGTGGAGCAGGGGAGGGCTGGCAGCCTTAGGCCTGGGGGGCAAAACCAGTCAAGTGGCCCATTGCACCGCCAAATCAGTTCACCATCCATGCCCACCTTTTCCTGGTTTTATAACGGATATTAATGTTATGCTAATCAGTAGCTCTTTGCCATACCTGCTCCTTCACGGCTCTGACTTTCAATGTTGTCAGAGCGCAGGCTGAGAATCTCTGAGCCTGTGCTCCGACTCACTAACTGAGCGCCGGAACCACAAGGGAGAGGATATAATCTGACTGCACCTACTGCTAGTGCGCACCAGTGGACCACCAGCGAATTGTTTAAATTGAATAGGCTGGTGTACCCAACTTGTGAGCTGTGTTGGCCGCCGGGCGCCTCTGTTGTCATGGCACCCTGCGTGAACGCACAGCGTGCACACCCTAACGGCTGGCCCTGCTGACACACACTGATGTTACTACTTAGAAATCCCTCAATATTAATACAGACATCAGAGTAAACACCAATAAACTGTAGAAACAGAGCTGATCCCCCCAAATTTATAAAGATTTGCTTAGTGGATTTGTTGTAAGATTAAATCATGCCTCCTCCTCTCTCTCTCCCATGCGCTGCTCTGTAGGCTGGGAGGAAGTGAAGAGTAATCACATTCTCCCAGCACAGCACCACCTGTAGCTGCATGGGGAACAGTTGTTTAATGTAATACTTGCAGGGCGGCAAGCTGCCGCAGAACCTCTTTGTTCCCGTCTCTGCAAAGGGCTCCAGGCACTGCTTGTTGTGAGTGTGAGCCACTGTAAATTAGGGGCAGAGGGCACTTGCACTGCGGTAAAGACAGGTCTGGGCAGGAGGAGAGTGCAGTGCAATCTGTGCACTCCCCTCCTGCGGGTCACCAGTAGACTGGTGCACCTGCCCAGGATCAGAGCCGGTGCAAGGAGTTTTGCCACCCTAGACAAAAGAAAAATTTGCTGCTCCCCCATGTGACATCACAATGCCCCATCCATATGATCTGCCATATGAACGAACTCCAGTGCTGCACACAGTGTGTGTTTACATTAAAAAGCATGCAGGGGCTCCATTTTTTGGGGGCCCCTTACACAGCTCAAGGTCTGGGCCCCAGGGCCTGACGGTGAGTATGCCCATAAGGCCCGCTCATAAGTCCACTTATATGTTCCACCCACCCATGAGTTCGCTCACAGGGAGTGGAGTGTGTAGGGGATGTGTTATGTGTTATTGTAGAGGATCTAATATGTGTGCTTATGGTATGTAGTATATAGGGATACCAGTTTGTGTAGGTGATGCAGTGTGTTTCTGTGTAGTGGAAGCAGTGTGTATTTGTGTATAAGGGATGTATTGTGTGTTTCTGGTTGTGTGTAAGGGATGTATTTTGTGAATCTGTATTTGTATGCATAAGGGATGCAAGGTGTGTATCTGTATGTGAGTGCATTGAGTGTAAGAGATGAATTGTGTTTCTATGTGTATGTAAGAAAATCAGTGTGTGTGTTTGCATGTGTGTGTAAGGGTTTGCATTGTGTCTTTCTGTGTATGTGTGCAATGCATTGTCTTTGTGTGTAAGGGTTGCATTGTGTGTGTGTGTAATGGATGCATTGTGTTTATCTGTGTGTAAGGGAAGCATGTTGTGTTTCTGTGTGTGTAGGGATGCATTGTGTGTTTCTGTGTATGTATAGGGGTGCATTGTGTGTGTGTGTGTGTGTGTGTGTGCGCATAGTGTGAAAGAGCTCACTGTCTTGCCCCCTGTCCTATAGAGCTGTTCCTTCTGTCCCTAAGAGCTCTCCCCTGCCCCTTAGTGGTCTCTCCTCTCCCCCACCCTCCCCTAGCAGTCTCTTCTCACACTCACCCTACCTCCCTGTGCTCTTCTCATCCCCCCCTCCACCCTTCCTGTGTTCTTTTCACTCCCCCCTCCATGTGTTCTCCTCACCCCCTCCTCCCCGTTTTCTTCTTACTCCCCCTTCTTCTTTTTTCTCCCCCCTTCTTCTTTCTCCCCTTTCTTCTTATTGCTCCCCCCTTCTTCTTACTCCACCTTCTTCTTACTTCCTCCTTCTTCTTCTTATTGTCCCCCCTTCTTATTACTCCCCTTCTTCTTACCCCTCAACTACTTCTTACTCCGCCTTTTCACCCTCCTACTTCTTACTCCCCTTCTTCGTCTTACTCCTTCTTCTTCTTATCCTTCTTCTTCTTCTTCTTCTTCTTACTCCCTTCTTCTTACTCCCTTTTTTCTTATCTCCTCCTTCTTACTCCCTCCTTCTTCTTACTCCCCTTCTCTTTTCTTACTTCCCCCTCTTCTTACTCCCATTTCCCTCTTCTTACTCACCCTGCCCTCTTCTACTCCCCGCTTACATCCCTCCCCTTCTTACATCCCTCCCCATCTTCTTCTTACTCCCTTTTTTCTTATCTCCTCCTCCTTCTTACTCCCCTCCTTCTTCTTACTCCCCCTTTTCTTACTCCCCTTCCCTCTTCTAACTCCCTCCTCTTCTTACTCCTCCTTTCCCTCTTCTTACTCCGCCTCCTTCTTACTCCCTTCCCTTTCTTACTCCCTCCTTTCTACTTCCCCTCCCTCTTCTTACTCCCCCTCTTCTTACTCCCACCTCCTTCTTCTTGCTTCCCTCTTCTTCTCCTCCTCCTTCTTCTTACTCCCCCCTCCCCCTCTTCTTATCTCCCCCCTCTTCTTCTTACTCCCCTCCTCTCCCCTCCCCTCCCCTCGCCTCCCCTTCCCTGTAACGTGGCCGAGCTCCTCTCTGGTCTTCAGTACCCGGCTGGAGTGATAGGAAGGTGCAAACTCAGTGTGCACTTCCTGTCAGTCCGGCTGGATACAGGAAACAGAAACTCCTGTTCCGCGTGGAGTTTCAGTTTCCTGTACCCGGCCGGACTGACAGGAAGTGCACACTCAGTGTGCATCTTCCTATCACTCCGGCCGGGCACCGGCTCAGCCATGCTACAGGGAAGGGAAGGGGAGGTGAGAAGCCATGCTGCAGCCGCCAGAGGCTCTTAACAAAGTGCTCAGGCGTCTGCAGCATTAGGACCGGCCCTGCAGCGGACGGTTTTAAAAGGATTTGGGGCGGCCTGGGGGGCAATTGCCTCCCTGCCCCCCGGCCCAGCCCGCCCCTGCTGTGGAGTAAAGCAGAGTGACCAAACTGGAAGCAGACTCGATCAGAATCACCGACCATGGAGCAGTGAGGGGAAGCAGAGTGTCCTGGCAGGGAGAAGACAGCTGGTACAGGTAAACCATGTGGAGAAACAGGTAGGTTTTGCGAGATGGCGACCTGCATGTGACCCAGAAGTAGTCACATGCAAAATCGATTGAACAAGAATGGTGTAGAGCAACATAAGGAGTCCCTTTAAGAAGGGATATCATGCCGCTGCCACAATTATAGACAAAAGCCCTAAATACCATACTAATTTCATCCCATCATTCTGGTACCAGTTGATATAAGTTTCATCTGTCCAAAAAATGCTGTTCCAGAACTGGGCTGGCTTTTTTTTATATGTTTTTTGGCAAAGTCTAATCTGGCCTTTCTATTCTTGAGGCTTATGAATGGTTTGCACCTTGTACTAAACCCTCTGTATTTCCTCTCATTATGGTAGGCTTGGCTAATGATACCCCTACCTCCTGGAGAGTGTTCTTCACTAGGCTGGATGTTGTGAAGAGAGTTCTCTTTACCATGGAAAGGATCCTACCATCATCCATCAAGGTTGTTTTTTGTGGACATCCAGGCTGTTTTGTGTTGTAGAGCTCACCAGTGCATCCAAATGCGAATGCCATACCTTTAATCAACTCCAGACCTTTTACCTGCTTAATTGATGAAAAAATATCCCACATTTGTCCGTGAAATAACTTTTAAGTCAATTGTCCAATTACTTTTGGTGCCTTGAAAAAGAGGGGGATACATATTAAAGAGCTGTAATTCCTAAATCCTACCTCAAATTTAGATGTAAATCATCTCAAATTAAATCTGAGAGACAACACTTCAAGCCCATATTTATTATTTAACTATAACTTGAATTTATTTTGATAAATAGACAAAATAAGAAAAGTTGTGTCAGTGTCCAAATATTTCTGGACCTAACTGTATATGTTGTATAGGATTTGGATGCAAAAGAACACATTTTAATCTAGAAATGAATATATCTGACCCATTGCTGCCGATTCGCTTAGGCTGATTGAATTCAAAAGGTATTTGGCTTTAGTAAATATGAGAATTGCCATTGTGGTCGAAATTTGGTCCTTTTCAGTTATTCCTTAGTGTGTTATTTGTTATATATGTTACTATTTAGTATGTTATATGTTACATATGTTGGTGAGCTGAATATGGATTATGTTATGGGGAAGTGCTGGAATTATGGGTATGCAGTGTTCCGTAGCTGTAATTAAATTTTTGAATACACCTATTTGAAAATACATTGTTATTTTATTATCTGTATTTTAAACTTTATTGATTAGTCTACAGATGCTGATTATTCATTATAAAAGGAATTGTTTGAAAATTATTAAATGTTTAATTACTTTAAGCCAAAATATCTGAATGGGGGAAAAAGCTGAATTTGAGGATTTTCCTTATTATGCTACTTTGATCTAAAATGTGATATTCCTTTCTCAAGTCAAACAATTTCAATTTTGGGATGTTCAGTTCTGTTTCATTGATCAGCAAATTAACAGGATGTTTGGGAAAAGGCATGATTTTAAAGTAAAGAGGTAGATTATATATGTCTCATGGTGAATGGCATGGCTTAAAGGTTAAAGGGTTGATGCATACAATAATAGAGAGATCTTCAGAGTTTTGTACTTTCTACAAATATATACTTTTGTGTAACAGTCCTGGATTCTGTGACTACTATAAAAGTTGTAACCTCAGCATGCCAAATTTTGCAAAGTCTTAGCTTTAAAATCATATAAAACTGTAATTCACTCCTTGCAGTATTTGTTTTATTAAAAAAAAAAAGTGTTATTTACATTTTTTTCCACTTTCTGAAATATTTTATTAATGTGTAATATTGTTACTTATACTGATAGGCTATCAAACAAAAGCCATAATTCTCCTTTAAAAAATTATATGTAATATGCATGGGTGCACTTACACAGAAATTAGGATTGAATGAATGGCATACTGCCAAAAAGATCTTGGTCACGTATGTGTTTCATCTCAAACGAGCCTTGCTCCTTAAGAGCCAAAGAGTGACATATTGAAAACCAAATCTGCAAAATGCAGGACAAGATAGTGCTATTGGAAAGAAATGGACAAAAAAACTATTTTCTAAACTGTTGTGGGCTAGATTTTTTAAACTTTGTATAAATTCGATTTGACGTTTTTCGCAAAGTTATTTTTTTCCTTCTTAGCTATCATTTTAGAAGATATTAGCTCTATACATTTTGCAGGACTTATTTTGTCTCAATATAAGAACCACATAAGCTTACATTAATTAGATTGCGTGCTCCTGGAGCAAAAACTGCAGGTAAAAAAAATTACCAATTTAGCACCAGAATAGTATGCAGTTTATATAGCTTGACTAAGCATTACCATCCAATAGTGTGTAAACCATTCTGTACCTTGCAATAACACTGCACAATGCACTTGAAGTAAAGGTGAGAAAGCTTTATTTTTTTTGGAAAGAAAATAAGTGACAGTACAATGTCTTCTTTCCCTAGCTATATATTCCTCTTTCAGACACTGATTTTTCTTGTGCTCTGGGTTTAGATACAGTGCAGGTCTTTGACCGAAGGATCCAAGCAGACACGTTTCCCTTTGTGAATCTGGTTTAAGGTCTCTCATTTTGGGATGCCTGTATAAAAAAAAAACACATGTACATGATATTAGAACATTCCCAGCACTACAACTGATTCAGTTAATGCAGTTAATCTTCTAAAGTCTCACAATTAGAAAAGCTGCGTCATGAATTGGCTACAGAAGAAGATAAGAGTCTACGCCTGACTTTCATTAGTACTGTAATTTGGTCACAGCAAATCTGGATCACAGCCTTTCTATTTATCATGCTCAAAAAATTAATGATTTGACATATTCATGACCATCTCATTTCCCAGTTAAATCCTGCGCTTCCAAATAGTTCTTCTGCTAGCTAGAGTACTTATCAGAAAACATATTATGTCATGTTTGTTCCTCAATTGACAATTTCTATACAGTTTTTATAAATTATGTAAAAAGAGAATATATTATCAGAATATGTATTCTTAGTCACTAGGTTTAAAAATCTTATCTCTCCCATCTTCATAAATATGTATGTATCACTCTAAATTCCTAATACACTGGTTGAAATCAGCAGGACAGTAATTTATAGTTAATCTGATTAAATTTTACCACATGACAGGAGGCTTCCCATTTTGCATAACTCTCTTTACTAACTCCACAGCAGAAAAGAAAAAACGTATAAACAAGAACCAATCAATATGCAGTAGGAAGTATAGTATCCACAGTGAATAGGCTCCTTCTCCTCTTTCTTTGCTGCTCCATCAGCAGACATGTCAGAGTTTTGCGTTTTCCTTATGTTTTACTATATGGTCATTATTTTCTCATGTTTTCTACTTCATACCATTTTTTCCTAGATCTCCTTTCTACTTGCCCCCCTTTTTTTTTTCTCACTTCGTACTGTTTCCTACTTTGGGGACTGTGTCTGTTACCCTTCTCTGGTTTCTCATGCCTTTGGTTGTGTCCCCCCCCATGCGGGTTGGGCGCGATTTCCGAATTCGGCGGTACCTCCCAACCGTGTTTAGGTTTCCCCTGCGGGTTTATTATTACCCTGGGACAGCTCCCTCACGACTTTCCCGGCTGTGTACACCCACGTGCTCGGCGACGGCTGGCTTGCGACTCTCCACAATCTACCTGTGGTGGTGGCCATTTTGGATCTCACATCTCTAGAGACTCATGGCCGCCATTTTGGTTTTCCCTTGAGTGCCGCATTCATCTCTCTCCTCGTTTTCTGAACTATCATCTGTCTCTGGAATGCTTTCGGTTTCCCATGCAGGGATCAAACAGGTTAGTTTACATAACGAACTGCTGTGGCCTGCACTATAGGGCTTAATACCCTGTGCATTTTGGAGTGAGGCCCCTTGATATCTGTGCTCTTGATTGGAGGTCTGCCTTTGCAACCTCTGTGTACCTGGGTGAGGCCCAGAAAATCCCAATCGGAGTTTATCACACCCTGCTGGGGTTTATTTTTAGTACTGTTGGTACTATTACTATCCCAAGTTTATCATACCCTGCTGGGGTCTATCAATAGTACTGCTGGTACTTTTATTACTCTGAGTTATTATACCCTGCTGGGGTTTACCACTAGTACTGCTGGTACTATCACTACCACACCCTCAATAAGTGCCAAGGTCCCTGCTCTACATTATATCATGGAAGACTCCCAGAGCACCTCCCCTGACTTCCAAGCCACGATTGATGGAGCAGTAGCCGCATCCATGGAGAAAGTGCTGTCTAAGATGAGGATGGCCAGTGCCGAACACACCAAACCCTACAAACTTCAGCACCCCTGCTACGACTCAGATTGCGAGGCCTCAGACACCCATATTAACGTGGAGAACCTAGAAAACACCATTGGAAGGGAGAAAAGGTGCAGCACAACCTACACAAGGGCAAGGCACCCGCTAAAAGACACAAGTCAGCACCAACCGCTACTCCTGCCCCTCGACAGGAATACTCCTCTGAGGAGGAGGAGGGTGAGCTGAACAACTCCATTCCTCAACTGAACAGACATGTTAATGTCTTTACTTTGCTAAATAAGGCACAGACCTCCATGCAGAAAGTCTTTTGGGGCAACCCCACGAGAGGGGTATTTGGATGGGCTTGCCGTCAAAGGGGCTGTGCTGCCAGCCGATTCTGGCCTTCAGGTCCCCAACCATTCTACCCAGAGGTGGGCTACAGACAACTGTTTTCATACTCCAGAGGTTCAGATAGAGGTCGTGGCGCATGTGGATGTGGCAGAGCACTCTTCCCGACAGATAAGCAACCATTTAACTCAGAATCCTTTGCACCCCTGTACTGCAGGCCGTATTTCTCTGTTCTTTCAGGCTTGGACGACCATCTTCTCAGATGCATGGGTCTTACAAATGGTTGGGGGTTATGTCATCGACCTCGTCAACCTTCCTCTTCAGTCAGACCCAGCCCGACCAATCAACTGCTCCACAGATAACTCTCGACTCATCAACATAGAGCTACACAAACTTCACGCAAAGGGTGCGATTGAACCTGCTGTGGAACCCAGAGGCTTCATTAGCAATATGTTCCTGGTAAAGAAGAAAACCGGAGACTTCCGACCAGTGATCAACCTCTGAAAACTCAACGTCCACGTGGTGTACCACCACTTCAAGATGGAGGGCATTCATCTCTTATGGGACCGATTGGTTCACAAGGTTGGATCTCAACGATGCATACCTTTCGGTGCCCACCCATCCCGCCTGTTGTCAGTTCCTCTGTTTCATGTGGCTAGACCAGCCCTGGCAGTTCACATGCCTTCCTTTCGGCCTCAGCTCGCCCCCATGGTGCTTTACCAAGCTTCTGAAGCCGGTAGTTACTCATCTTCGAGCAAGAGGAATTTGCTGCATTATCTACCTGGATGACCTCAAACTATTCTGCTCCGACAGGTCCAGACTAACACTACACACATGATATGCCATGGATCTGCTGGAATCACTGGGGTTTGTGGTGAACCACCCGAAGTCAGCAATGACTCCATCCCAAACAGTACAATTTCTAGGTTTTGAGAGCGACTCCACATCCAGCACGCTGCGCCTACCTACTGTCCGCATCCATTCAGGCCATCTTTCCGGGACAACTCCATGACAGAGCGATGCAACGCCTCAATGCCTTGTTCCTTTGTCATAACCCTACCTATGACCAAGCTGTGCCCGTGACTGAGGAAGTCAGGGAAGGACTAAGATGGTGGCTGGACTGCATGCAGGCATGGAAAGGGCGGGCCATCTTCGGGGACACGCCAGACTTCATGCTGCAATCAGACGCCAGTCTCTGGGAATGGGGGGGCGACGAGTGACGGCATTTCAACAGGATGCGTCTGGACTTCTCAGGAACTCAAGATGAATATCCACTGCCTGGAGCTCCTGGTGGGATCCTTCGCCATACACAACCTAGAGAGGGAAAGGTCCAATTGTTGCATTCTCCTCAGGATGGACAACGTCTCCGCAGTCAACTATATAAACCTCCTGGGCGGAGCCCGATCCCGGCTATTGTCGGAAATAACATAGGAGATTTTCAACTTCTGCCTTCCCCACAACATCTCCCTCAAGGCACAATACCTACCAGGAGAGACGAATCTCACGACGGATTGTTCACCCGACATTGGCAGGAAGGCAGTGACTGGATGCTAGATCCCTGCATTGTCAACATTCTCTCGGATTCACTTCAACTGGATCTGTTTGCATCATGCAACAACAGACAGACTCTGGATTTCTTCAGCTGGCTCTCAGACCTGGAAAACAAGGCGGTGGACGCTTTCCTGCAAACATGGCCATCCACCGGAGCATACGCGTTTCCCCTCTTCGCTATGATAGCAAGGACACTCCATTATCTGAGAGTATTTTCCTACCTTGTTCCCCCCCCGGGATGGGACAATATCGGATCTCTCTGTGGTAGCCTTCAGGGAACTCGCTTTCTTCTGTCCTACTTACTTGATGTGACAAACACCCCCTTGCCTGGACGTTCGCCACGGACTCCTGGAGGATTGTGGAGGCTAGCTTCCTTCCCACTGACTATGGGTCATAGAAAAGGCTGGTAAAAAGACTCTCCTGACACTTCAATTATCGTGTGTTCTAATTGTGTGCCTGGGTGGCCGCCGTTTGTATGCACGAACACGTGGGAACTGTGTTGGTGGTCATCTTGTTCGCAGGAACGCAGGCAGCAGTGTTTGGACATCGATCGCATGGAACTAAAATCTGACGCTGAAATTCCTGAACATGGCTGAACTTTGACGAACGCCTGCTTCCTTCCCACACATATCAGGAGAGCACCGTTCGGTAGGTTTGTTCATATGAACCATCCGAACAAATGCTACTAAATATCTAGAGTGTGCATTCAATATTTATTTTGCATGGAACTTCCAAAGTTGACTGGGAAAAGCACAAAACGCTCTGGAACTGTTTTGGGCATAGGACCATGTGTGCGGCCGGTCAAAACTTTACCCCGGTGGCGTTTAGGCTGTGTTCATGGAATATGAGCGCTTTTGGGATATGTTGGGTGCTCAGATCCAGGCTGTCCAGGGATGTATAAACTATGTGGGTTGCTATGTGGGTGATTTTGTGTGTTTTTCATATTTTGACATTTATTGCTGAGTCATGGTGACATTACATTTTGGGGACATTTTAAGGGTGTGTTTATGGGAGTGTCATGGGTGTGTTTTCTGTGTTTCTGTATTGTATATAAGTGGGCTATTGAGTCTGGATTAAACAGATTTTTTTTACACTTCATCAAGTCTAGGCTGATGTTTGGGGAACTTGGGCTACAATCACTACTGCGCTTGGGACTTGGGAGATTCATAACAGATATATTAAACTGGAGTATAGGGGATCCGTTACACTTGACTTCCTTTCCATTGATTCTTCCTTCCTTGGTATAGTTTGCTGTCTCTATTCGTACCCTCGTTGTATGGTTTATATGCCTACGGTTCCTCAATCATTATGCCTCCCTTTCACTGAAAATGATGGACTGTGCTAGTAAGTCTGTCCCTCTGGTATGTCAGGCTGTTAGATCAAAGTGGCACTTTCCCCTTAATTGTAGGATTACATAGGATTCTAGTACGGTTTACGGTAATTAGCAATTGCTCAGATGAGCATTGAGTGTTTTTTTCAGCTGTTTGACCCCTGTCAAAATGGATGTGAACTGTGCCACCAGGAACTAATTACTTGTTTTCCAATAAGGTATCCATCCTGTTTGTGAGATGGGTGAACATTGGGATGACCTGTCCCAAACAGGCATTACTGTGGCTCATAGTCCCTAAATTAAATAACTGACACTAGATGCCCTTTTACTGTCCAATCTTCATATCTAGTGGGGACTCAACGCAAATGGAGTAGTGGAAAGATAGACTATTGATTTTTTTTTATTCCAGAATTCTTTCCAGCATGTATAAAGAAGAGTTGACCCACTTTGTGATATCCTGTTGAAGATACTATTTGGGAAGCTCTCTTTTCTCTTGCTACTGCCTCAAAAATTGGCTAGTTCTCACACTACAGTGGACATAGCTAGGTATCCTCCTGCAACACTCAAATATGGTTTGCACCATAATGTTGGCTTCCTAAATTGCTCTCTTCACCCTACCAAGGAACCCTGTTGTAGAGTTTTTTTTCCGTATTAGCAGCTCACTCAGTGACTATGAACCCAACATGCAGATTGGTACCTGCCTGATCTTTCAATCAATTTGAAACTATTTGTCTGTTTGCCTGCAATATGTTTTCTGAAGTGTGCTTTTTTGTCCATCACTTCAGTATGTAGCAAGAGTGATCAAAAGCTTTGCTGTTCAACATATGACATGCTGCTAAAGTTTGGCCCTCCTTCACTACAACCACCATGCCTAGGAACCAACATTCCTTTAAGAAGACAAAAACATGCTGTCCATTAGGAGCACTCCATAAATATGTGGTGAAGTAAACCCACTGGCCTACAGCCATCAACTGTTAATCCTTCACTAGTAGCAGCAGGAACAGTACAGTAATTGGAACATGTTCCTGGTGAAAGTAAATAATGAGGAAAGTACATATTGTGGAGCAAGGGCCTGTATCAACTACTTAAAGGGTTCCCCTTTTATAATGGAAAATGAAGGTCCTCATATCAGCTGATCAATTAGGAGGGTGATTTTCTTATCCTGTTTTGACATACTCATGGAATAAAATTAAACAAAGTGTTCAAGAGTAGGCTGGTGAACACGTCTATGGGATTATGTGGACTGGTAGTCTGCCTATCTTTGTCACCTAGTGACACTACTGCCTAAGGGTTGCAGTAGTGGAGGTGATACTGATGGTAGTTGGCTGTGAAGAATCCGATACAGTATCAGTGGGCCTGCTACCTACCCTAGTACATTTTCGCTGATTCTCTAGTCTGCAATACATACTTGTGATGTCAAATGTTGGTTTATACTGGCACTAATGCGATGAGCCTTCACTCTCCCCGTAATCACTTTCTTGAAGTCCAATTTATACTTTGCATTTTGCCCTCCTAAAAGGCTTTTAGAGTAAATCAAAACTTTGCTTTGGCATGACATTTCTCAACCCTTCACTTTGTGGCTGATGAAGATACAGATGGATTTGCAGGAGTCACAAAACAAGCCTCTATACTAGCACTTGATTTCCTAATGATAATGGGAAGGGAGGTGGTGGTGTTAATAATACTAATATCATTGGATGAGCTACTTCTGTCACTGGTGGGAGATGATGCTCCAACTGTTTCAAGTAAATTAGGTGATTTTACTGCAGATCTGTAAATACAGATGGGCTTAGAGAAAGTGTCAAGTGCACAGTAGGTGCAGAAAATAGTGGACTGCTCCCTCTTCTGTCAAAGATGCTCATCTTGTAATTCCTACATATTTTAATTTTCTATATAACTATTACTATTATTATTATAATTATCATAAAAGATTTCCTCCAAAAACAAACTAAAATAAATGTCTGGAGTGCTATCATCATCATCACCAGATTCTTTAGGCAAGAATCCTGCACATCATAACTGTAGGATAGATAAAGGTGTTGACAATGTGGATGTCATTGTATTTATTAATTAAATAATGTATACAATTTTGGAAAGAAAAAATACAGGTGAAATATCCACCTGACATATGTTCTTATAGGGGATAACATAGTGTGCAACCTGTCTAGCTATCACAAGGACTGCAGCTGTCTGCTGTAGAACCAAAAAGAAACACAAAAAATATAGGGTTCTCATACCTTCAACAACTTTTATTATTAGAAGCAGGGGAAATAAAAATGAATAGAAGATCCTAGTTTAAGAATTCTTCCCTCGCTAAAAGAGAAAAGTTAGCCACAAAGTAGATCTAGAACTGTAAGAGAATTTACACAATGCCAGCTGGGGATCTACAGTTTATTCATCCGTGCAAGGTTATATTTTTGTGGAGTCGCAGTGTGTTTGAATATAGGCATGTTTTTGCATGGAGTATATGTGTGTAAATGCAGGGGTGTATATAAGTGTTTTGTTGGTGTATTAGTATGGGTGATTATTCACATATGCACAAACACTGTCACATACACAGCAACACACACACTGCCACACAAAGAACCACTCACATGTACAAATATACACTCACAGATATCAGACTGTTAGACCTTCACCGCTTATCGATCTCTGTATTCTGTTACAGTGTCTTTTGTATTTTATTTTAAATGACTTTTTACAGTAGCACTTTGCTGTCTGCAAGTACTGTATGTCTGTGCTAACCCAGAGAAATCATTGTTGGCTAATGAGGCATGTAGTATGCGTTTAGTCAGCCTACTCCTGATAATGAAAAGATTTAATGAGATAGACAAGGAATGGAAAATATCAGTCAGATATGATCTCAAACTGTTTCAGAATGGAACTAAACATTTTTCATAAACTTTTCAGCAATGGGTAATGTATTTTTAGAAACTGTCACACTATATGCTTGCATTTCATTTCTATGCTTTTTCTCCTGGTGCATGGATTAAATCTCTGAAAGGAGGAGGGCTGAATGCCATAACTGAGTTAAAACTGTATTATATACAACTGAAGGATTGTGGATACACTGAGAAGCCTTTCAGCAAAACAGAATTTGCAAATTCAAATTAGTAGCATGGTTAGTGAGGGAACAGGAATGGGAGACCCTTGATTATTCCTACACCACTCAAAAATGGTTTCCCACATAAGTGAAGGACTATGTCCCTAACAACTACAATGAAGTGTAGTGATTATTACACATGTCTCTTTAAGGTCGTCCCTGGATCAGGGACGGCCTGAACCAGCAGGATACCGGGAGATTTTCTAGTGGGCCGCTGCACCTGGGACCAGCAGTGTAGCATATGACACGTATTTTTTTCTATCATCTAACTTTGTGGGGCAGACTATTAACTAGATGGCTGCAGTGAGGCTTCCAGAGACTGATAAACAGAAAGAGTAAGCCAGCGAGTCATAGGAATGGAACCCGGTGTCAGGATTACAGTTGATCTGTAATCTTAGAATGGCCGGGCTTAACATACCAGAGAATAGTCGAAATACTAGCTGAGGTCAGGAACACAGAACGAAACACTGTTGCAAGGAACAGCCAATAGTCAAGGAACTAGAATTCAGGGAAGTCAGAACGAAGCCAAAGTCAATAACCAAAGAAACACGACCAGGAACACTCTCGGATAACCAGCAAAGGGAAACCATGACAGGGCAATAAGTGGAAGAAATGAGTGAGCTTAAATATCCCTCTTGTGGATCCGATTGGCTGTATCCATCCTTTGACCCCAAAACGTGAGCGTGCATCCTCTTTGTGCCGACACCCGCACGTTGCCGTCACTACTACCGTGGACAGACGTAGGGCTATATAACCGTGTGGGTTTGCAGCAGCTGGCATCCACTGGCATGTTGCAAAACCCCGGTCTTATGGTACAGGACCACCGAGCAGCACCCCTCTCACTTCCAGAAAGGTGACCATTGTTGAGCATAGCACATGGAGAGGATGTAAACGTGACACCCCCGGTCGGTAAGTGAGGAGTACCTGTACCCTGAAAGATTGGTTAAAATTGATCCTATACCAGATATAATGGGTCTTCCAGGTGGGTTATTGGGATATTTGTGAATTTTGGGGAGAAAATAAATAATTTGAATTTTTGGGTATGCCACATTGATTTAGCTAAATTCTTGTGAATTAAGAACTCCATTTAACTTGCCTTTATCTAAAGGTTTAGTTAAAAAAGATTTTTACTGTTGAATCGTCTCTTTGTAATTCTTTTATAGCTTCTCTTTCTTTTTTGTTGAGATTGAATTTATCATACTTATAATTTGTATTTAATTTTCTTAAATCCCTATTTACTTTCTTTTCAAAGATATCTAATGCCCTAGATTTGTTAAATGATGGGTAAAAGGTAGATTTGTTTCTTAAGGAACTATTCTTAAAGCCATCATTATTTGTATCTTTTTTGTTATAGTTATTTGATTCTACATTTTTGGTAAGATAAAAATGTGTGGCTTTTCTTACATCTATAAAAGCCTGAGAATTGTTAAAAGTCTTAGTCGGTGCAAATTATAGTCCTTTGTTTAAAACATTTGTCTGTAGGCTTGTAAGTACTTTACTGGATAAATTAAAGACACCATTTTCATTATTATCTCCTTGTTTGCTTAGAATGGGCCTGGTCTTACTTTTTTTATTGTGGTTATGTCTTCTTCCTGCTCTTCTTCCT
The DNA here is from genome assembly GCA_933207985.1 of Pelobates cultripes. Taxonomy (NCBI): domain Eukaryota; kingdom Metazoa; phylum Chordata; class Amphibia; order Anura; family Pelobatidae; genus Pelobates; species Pelobates cultripes. The sequence continues at coordinate 186,221,959 of OW240916.1, read as the reverse complement.
CTAGGGATCTTTTCCACCCTACTATAGCAGTGAATGGAAGGTGGTTTGTATGTCTCTTTTGGTTCATGGGAATTTCTAAAAAAGATGTCTCGTCAAGGTGTTCAGAGAAGGATAGGGTGTGATATCTATTGTTTCTCAACGGATCAATAGGTGACCTAGATCGAGCCTTTTCAAAATGTTTGTAGGTCTTGGTGTTTACCTTGTCCCATGTATATTTATCGTTTTCAATTTTTCTCCTTGGAGATATCTGTCGATGTGTGTCTGTGTGTTTTTGGTCTTATTACTAGTGGTGTTTTGTATTGTGATTTTGATCTATAGTGTGAAACATATGTCTTGTTTGTTTGTGTTTTTGGATGTGTTGTCTTTTTTTGAAATAAATCTTTATCTTGATTTAGTGTAATTTGTGTGTTTCTTCCTCTATTGCCACATGTGTTGGTAGGTTTGGGTGATCTTGTGTTTAAGCATGCAGGAGCATATTTTCTTTTGTTTATACGTGCAGGAGAATACTTACTTGATTGATATCGCTGGTTATTGTGCATAGGCTCATGATAGGACTTGAGTCTTTGTCTGTATGAGTTATCTCTGTAAAGTGTGTATATCGTTCTTTGTGTGTACTGTTGGTTGTAATTTTTTGTGTGGGTGTATCTTGCATTGTTATGGTATTTTAGTGTTGTACATCCTTACTTGATTGTATGAATAGTCGTATTTATCTCTGTTATATTTATTTATCTTTATCTTTTCTGTTTCACTTTCTGTTTTTTTCTATATTATTCTTTTTTATGAAGAGTCATAGAATTCTTTCTCCCCAAAATTCACAAAGATCCCAATAACCCACCTGGAAGACCCATTGTCTCCAGTATATGATCAATTTTAGCCAATCTTTCGGAGTATATCGATATAACCATGCTCCAACCATACATAAAACTGATTAAATCATACATTAAAGACACCGTAGATCTTCTTGACAAACTAAATAACATTACATGGAATGACAATTATGTTTTAATTACGTGTGACGTGAAATCCCTGTATACAATTATCGAACACAATAAAGGTATTTTAGCTGTGAAAACTATTTTAGAAAAGTACAAAGATATGAACCCTGCATAATTGATTTTATAATAGAAGAAATAGATTTCATTCTACACCATAACTAGTTTTTGGTTCGCAGACTCTTTTTATCTTCAATCAAATGGTACATCTATGGGAACCAGGTTTGCCCCCAGCTATGCCAACCTCTTCATGGTGGAATGGGAAGACAGACAAGTATGGGAGGGGCATACCTGGAGTGCAAACCTGGTTTCCTATTTTAGATATATTGACGACCACCTGTTTATATGGGAAGGCCCTACATCCACAGCTAAGAATTTTATAGATTATCTAAAAACACCAAAAGGATTTTTTTTGTCAAATATTTATTATTGAAAGGATTCATTTTTAACAATGCCACAAAAAAATAGAACAAATGCAGGCAAGCCTAGGATGTCTAACCAATCCTAGGCTGACTGCGTTGCCTGGAAATATAATATAGCGATGTAGCGTGCGAAAATATTAACTAGGGAATGTATCCATCTAATAAAAAATATATAAAATAGATATAACATAAATGCTAATATTCCTATGCTCACTAAAAGGGAATTGCACCAAAATCAAGACCTGGCAATATATCATGTAGATATATACAGGGAGTGCAGAATTATTAGGCAAATGAGTATTTTGACCACATCATCCTCTTTATGCATGTTGTCTTACTCCAAGCTGTATAGGCTCGAAAGCCTACTACCAATTAAGCATATTAGGTGATGTGCATCTCTGTAATGAGAAGGGGTGTGGTCTAATGACATCAACACCCTATATCAGGTGTGCATAATTATTAGCCAACTTCATTTCCTTTGGCAAAATGGGTTCAAAGAAGGACTTGACTGGCTCAGAAAAGTCAAAAATAGTGAGATATCTTGCAGAGGGATGCAGCACTCTTAAAATTGCAAAGCTTCTGAAGCGTGATCATCGAACAATCAAGCGTTTCATTCAAAATAGTCAACAGGGTCGCAAGAAGCGTGTGGAAAAACCAAGGCGCAAAATAACTGCCATGAACTGAGAAAAGTCAAGCGTGCAGCTGCCACGATGCCACTTGCCACCAGTTTGGCCATATTCCAGAGCTGCAACATCACTGGAGTGCCCAAAAGCACAAGGTGTGCAATACTCAGAGACATGGCCAAGGTAAGAAAGGCTGAAAGACGACCACCACTGAACAAGACACACAAGCTGAAGCGTCAAGACTGGGCCAAGAAATATCTCAAGACTGATTTTTCTAAGGTTTTATGGACTGATGAAATGAGTGAGTCTTGATGGGCCAGATGGATGGGCCCGTGGCTGGATTGGTAAAGGGCAGAGAGCTCCAGTCTGACTCAGACGCCAGCAAGGTGGAGGTGGAGTACTGGTTTGGGCTGGTATCATCAAAGATGAGCTTGTGGGGCCTTTTCGGGTTGAGGATGGAGTCAGCTCAACTCCCAGTCCTACTGCCAGTTCCTGGAAGACACCTTCTTCAAGCAGTGGTACAGGAAGAAGTCTGCATCCTTCAAGAAAAACATGATTTTCATGCAGGACAATGCTCCATCACACGCGTCCAAGTACTCCACAGCGTGGCTGGCAAGAAAGGGTATAAAAGAAGAAAATCTAATGACATGGCCTCCTTGTGCACCTGATCTGAACCCCATTGAGAACCTGTGGTCCATCATCAAATGTGAGATTTACAAGGAGGGAAAACAGTACACCTCTCTGAACAGTGTCTGGGAGGCTGTGGTTGCTGCTGCACGCAATGTTGATGGTGAACAGATCAAAGCACTGACAGAATCCATGGATGGCAGGCTTTTGAGTGTCCTTGCAAAGAAAGGTGGCTATATTGGTCACTGATTTGTTTTTGTTTTGTTTTTGAATGTCAGAAATGTATATTTGTGAATGTTGAGATGTTATATTGGTTTCACTGGTAATAATAAATAATTGAAATGGGTATATATTTGTTTTTTGTTAAGTTGCTAATAATTATGCACAGTAATAGTCACCTGCACACACAGATATCCCCCTAACATAGCTATAACTAAAACAAACTAAAAACTACTTCCAAAAATATTCAGCTTTGATATTAATGAGTTTTTTGGGTTCATTGAGAACATGGTTGTTGTTCAATAATAAAATTAATCCTCAAAAATACAACTTGCCTAATAATTCTGCACTCCCTGTAGAGGAAACTAAACTCCTATATACCAGCTTTAATAGAATACATATGCTAAATAGGAGAAAGTATACCTATATCTGTCTAATTGCCAGTGACTATCTTCTAAAGTGCAAAACCCCACAAATGCCTTATATCCATATATGTATATAGTAAACAACCAAAACGCCAATTTCTACACTGGGCACTGAATGGCACTTTAGCACTATGAATTGCACTTAATACTTTTTTCTTGCTCTACGTTCTAATATATTCCTATGCCTGTCTAGCTAGTTTACCAGGGAGAGAGGCTTTGATAACTTAATAAATATATATGGCAGTTTGTTTTTGACTGACCATTAGTTTATACAAACTTTTCTCTACTTCATATCTATATTTAAGAGTCTCTCTCTATTATTGACTATTATAGACCTCTTCCTGTATATTGTTAAGGTCTGCTGTCTTTTTAATATTTTGGTTTACATATGGCTGGACTCAATATAAATTAATTTTGCAAGGGCATATATTATCAGCAGCCATTTACTCTTTGGTTGTTTACTATATACATATATGGATATAAGGCATTTGTGGGGTTTTGCACTTTAGAAGATAGTCACTGGCAATTAGACAGATATAGGTATACTTTCTCCTATTTAGCATATGTATTGCCATTGGGTTTGGTTTCATATATGTGATGCTTGGTCCTTTTGTGGTAGACAGGATAGTAATTTGTGTTTGTCTGTTTGGTTGGATTACTTTTCGTTGTGTTTATGTTTTGGGCAGTTAGGCTGGGGTTGGTTTGTCTGGGGCTGTTCCTAGCATTTGTTTGGGGTTTGGTGGACTGGGGATATAACATTTGGATTTTCTTGGTTGTTTTGGGATATGGACATATGGATGCAGTATATATATAACAGACATGGGCGTGTTTAAGAATGATGGAATAGTCGAACGGACAAAAGAAACAGGGGGGGGGAAATATCCATCCATTATAAAATTGATAACATATGCTTCATGAAAAACACTTCATAGTGTCAAATAAGGTGTTAAAGCACTTTACACATACTGGCCATAAATAGTGTACAAACAGTTGCCTATACAAACAGAACAAGAGTAAAAGGAAAGGCACATAAACTACAATCCGGCAAAAATTTCATCATAAAGAGTATTTTCATTTGACATTATCCTCCCATATGTTCCAGTGGTAAGTTAATGATTCTATTGTGTTTGATGGCAATTTGAGGTGTATCTCATAGCACTTATTCTCTAAGGCCAATGTTAATACCTCTTTAATAGCAGGAATTACATCAGACCTCCAATAACGTGGTATTACCACAGCGGTCGCTATCAAGACGTGGCCTACCATTATCTTATCTAATTTGGTAACGTTTTCAGGAAATGACTTGAATAAACATAGTTCTGGAGTCAAAGTCACAAAAGAAGGAGTGATACCCCTGATTATTGTATGTAATAAATATTATATTGTATGTAATAAACAAAATAATTATAAACATGGACATTGTCACCACATATGGGAATATGTGCAAGTTTGCCCACAGCCATGCCAGCAGAGATTTGTAGAATTGGTGTATATTTTCTGGAGCCTGGATGGAGTCAGATACCACTGATATAAAACTTTATAGTGGTTCTCCAAATGAGCCGAACACTGTGTGATACCTTTCAAATTTAAAGAAATAGCCAACCAGTCATCAAGAGACATTTCTCTCTGTAGATCCCTCTCCCATGCGACAATGTAATCCAATTTGGTTTGGGGCTTAGCATTAATATAGGAATAGCATAATGATATCGTAAGTTTTCTTCCTGGGTTATTAATATAATTTTTTTCTATTTGGGTCTTTTCTAAATAAGTATATTTTTGGTCAAGTATTGGGACTTCAAATATCTCACTTGATCTGGTAACTACAATCTCATATTTAGTGGCATCTGAATCTTCTAAATCATGCTTTAATCTAAATTTGTCAAATGGTAACAATGAATGATTTGAGAAAAATCATCCAGATTATTTAGAGAGAGGGACCCCAAGAAATCAACATCAACCCCAGGAGTATCATATTTTAAAATGGACACTGGCATGGCCCTGGACCACAAAACCATTCCCTCTATCTGCCTAAACATTATATCCCAAGTCTTTAATGTTATCCTGGTTGTGGGAAGTATTTTCCTGATTTTAGGCCACAAATTATGAGGTAACTATAACAGTTCTTAAATTGAATATGGATGTAACTTTTCTTTTTCAATTAATAACCACTAAGGTAGATTGGCAGTCGGATTAAACTTAAAGGCCTGTGCAGCATTCATTGCTAAATAATAACTTTGGAAATCAGGTACACCCAAATCACCATTCGCCCTGAGATGTGGCAGTATAGATAATTTGATTCTACTAGGTTTGCCTGATGAAATATATTTTATTATAAGCAAAATAAGTTTCTTAAAAAAGGAAAGTGGGATAGACAGTGGGATGGCCCTTAAAAAGTATAGTATTTTCGGGAGAATATTCATCTTTAATGAATGTATTTTACCCAGGCATGATATCTCCAGCTCCCTCCCTCTGTCCATCTCCTTCTGTAGTTCTGGCCAGACTTTTGCCAATTTACACGCATGCATGTTCGACAGGTTTTTGGTTAAGCTAATGCCCAAGTAAGCCACATGTGATTCCCTCCACTCAAAATTGAAGACATCCCTCAGACCTTCCATGGTAGGTCGAGAGGGACTCAGAAACATGAAACATTATCAGGCATGGTCAGACCAATTGATGTCCAATATTTCAGATCTTATTACAGTATGCAAAGTTGCCTCATCCACCAAAAACCTATCAATACGTGAGCACATGTTATACTGCACTGAATGATAAGTATAGTCTTTTTCACTCTCATGAGTCACTCGCCATGCATCATATATATCCATAGGAAAAAGATATTGAGAACATCTCTGCCAAACTTTCACTGTCATGCCTTTCATACAAAGAAACTGTCTCTCTCATTATATCTAATTCATGATCCATCACAAAGTTTTTATCACTGCGCAAAATCAGTCTCCCGTTGCATTCACCTAAAACTTTCTTAACAATGTTCTTTAAAAATTTAAATTAGCCCGCATTTGTAATGTAAATGTTAGCCACTGTGTAAGTTATGTTGTTAAACTTTCCTACCAAAATAAAGAATCTGCCCTCAGAGTCATCAATAATTTTAAGAGTTTGGCATGCCAAATTCCTACTAAACAGGATTGACATACCTCTAGATTTGGTTTTATAGGTGGAATGAAATTGAACAGGGAAATGCTTTGCCATAAGGCTTGGGATCATACATTTTTAAAGTGTGTTTCTTGAACACAGGCAACATCTGTTTTTAAGGCGTTCACCTTGTTAAATAATAGTCTTCTCTTATGGGGTGTGTTCAGTCCCCGTATGTTGAAGGTCAATAACTTCAATGTCATCATGTTATACCAGTGGGTCCCAAACTTTTTAGGTTATTTTTCTTTTTTTTTTCAAGGCACCCCAAATCAAAACAGTTTTCAAGGTTGTCTATATATACAGCGCTGCGGCATATGCTGGCCCCCTGTTCGGCAGAAATGCTTGCCGTTCAGGCGCAGATAGAGAACCTAATCTTGGAAGTGGCACTGGTAGATTATTTAAAGAAACAATCCAGGCACGATAACAACTACATTACGTTGTAGTGGTTATGATGTCAGTAGTGCCGTAGTGCCCTCCCAGGGTAAGTAGTCAAAATGTTTAAGAACAGTTTGACAACTTACCTGGGGTCTGCCAGGATAGGGGCTGTAGTGTGTGTGTGTGTGTGTGTGGTACAATACGTGTGTGTGTGAATGGTGGAGTGTGTGTGAGGGTTGCAATGCGTGTGTGTGAGGGATGCAGTGTGCGTGTGTGTGTGTGATGGGTGCAGTGTGTATACAGGGGTGCATTGTGTTTGTAAAGGATGTAGTGTGTGTGTGTGTTGGGGGGAAAGGAGGGGTGCAGTGTGTGTGTATACGGGGAAGTTTGTACAGTGTGTGTGAGGGGTACAGTGTGCATGGGGGGCAGGTTGTGTGAGGGGTACAGTATGTGTGAGGAGTGTAGTGTGTGGGGGGGCAGTGTGTGTGTATGGGGCAGGCAGGTTGTGTGAGGGGTAAAGTGTGTGGGGGCAGTGTGTTTTGCATGGGGGGCAATGTGTGTGTATGGTGGGGTAATAGTGTGTATCGGGGTAGTGTGTATGGGGGGTAGTGTTTGTGTGTGTGTGTTTGGGGGTGCAGTGTGTGTGGGGGGGAGTGTGTGTGTGAGGGGTACAGTGTGTGTGTATGGGGGGTAGTGTTTGTGTATGGGGTAGTGTGTGTATGTATAGGGGCAGTGTGGTGTGGGGTCTGTGGGAGTAGGAGGGCAAATTAATAAATATAAACTTTATTTTTACCTTTGCATAGGAGGGGGGACATTTCCAGCAATCCCTGGGGGTCCAGTGGAGAAGCCCTGGTGGTAACCGCGGCATGTTAGAGCTCCCCCGGGTTATTTCTGCCTCCCTCCCCTACCGGTTGCCAGCATTACACTGCGAGTGGGCCGGAGAGGGAGAGGGAGGTACGGTTCCTGGTGCTATGATTATAGCACCGGGAAAATAACTTGTGGTGCCCATGTGTGCTTGTGGGGTGCCGCGGCACACAGTTTTGGGAACCGCTGGGTTATTCCATTATTCAGAAAGAGGCATTGACAGGAACCGAATACATCACCCACAAGAGAATACAAGTTCAGACACATCAGGTGAAAATATTGCAGACTAAATAAATACCGCCAGCACATATGATACACCATATGATAGCAGATCAGCATAGTTTTACCAGCAATAACAATATAAACATAAAAAGAAAAAAAATATAAAATGCAATAAAAATGCAAATAAATAAAAAGAAATAAAAAAAAACATAAAAAGAAAAAAACTGGGACGGAAAAAGAAAAAGGAAAAAAAAAGGTATATACAAAAAAAAAAAATCAGGCCAATAGTGAGCTCCTTCAGAGAAAAAAAAATAGACATTACGCTGTCAGGTAAAAACATATATATATAAAAAAAAAAAAAGATTTAGGCCCGGCATTTGGGGGGCATAGGAAAGTAAGGTGGTAGAGCTAAACACATAGTACTTACAAAGATTTGCAGCAAATTAATAAATACATACATATACACACACACACACACATATATATATATATATATATATATATACATATATATATATATACACAGGTATATATGTATACACACATACATATACATACACATGACACATCCTAAGCAATGAATACTAGAAAACACAAAAAACAGTAGTAAATCATTGTGGAATTAATCATAAAAAAAGCCTGAACATGTTACCACACTTTCGCAGGAAATGTTCTCTTAAATTTAACTCGCAACAATACTGTTATCTTCAAGAAGAAAGGGAAATCTTTGCAAAACACACTGAAATCTTTAAAAGAGTCTAGTATGACAGGGCATCACACCCTATTCAAACAAGAAAAATTAAGAATAAAAGGCATAAATCCTAATAGGTTTTAAGTCCGTCTTAATCTTACTAATTATTTGTATTCGGGAAAACCACATGTGTAATTCTTTCGTATGATAAGTCAATTGGATATGTAATTTAACATACAAACATATTTACTGATATTAATTCTTAAACAAAAATTCAAAGTATCATATAATCCTATATAATCTAATCACAGCAAAATGTAAGTATATGGAATATATAACATTAATTCAATTATTAACTATATCAATATATCTATGATTCACTAGATGGTGTGGCTTTAATACTGTATCACTATACACATATTTTTTCTCCATCTCTACATCTTGGGGTGCATTCCATGTATTTCTATTCATTCTTCTAAATTACCTAAACCAGTCGTTACCAAACTATTTAGATTCAAGGCACCCTTAATATTGCAATATTTTTCCAAAGTCAAAAAAAGTCTAGGTTGTATACATGTACAGTGCTGCGGCATATACTGGGCCTCTGTAACAATCAAGGCACAATAACCACTACAGTGGTGCCCTTCCAGCGTAAGTAGTCAAACTGTTTAAGAACAGTTTGACAACTTACCTGTCTGTGAATACTAACTGGAGTACAAGCATACGGAAATGTTATAAATATATATATATATATATATATAGATATATATATATATATATATATATATATATTTATTCCGCAATTCCGCCATTGACCCACTGATGCCAATATTGATATTCACATGGAGAACTGTCCCGCTTAAAGAAGTGTTCCCAAGCAGGGATACTCCCAGCACACAAGTGGCCTGGAGATTGGGAGTTTCTAGCACTGTAATACCCATGGGTAACCTGAAGCATGGGTGATAATTATAACAAATGCAAAACCACTATATGACACGATGAATTACAGGGCTGGAATATTTTTTTCCCCATGGCTGCTTTTTGTTCCCAGTCTGGCCATGCCCTGGATATGGGCAAAATAAATAGTTTGCAAAGTTCTCATTTATAATTTGGTCGTTTTTCAGTTTTCAAGGTTGTGTTGTCTATTATTGAGAAGCTGTGACTTACATCCATTTAGATTGGTATTATTTTTCTCATTATAGGGAATTTTAAGGTCAGGTAAAAAACAGTTCAAACAAAAGATGTGCATGCAAGAGGGATATCAGGACACATTTCACTTTTCAGAAATTATCTATACAATGCTGCCTGAACAATCAAATTTACATATATGTTTGCATACTTATACTGTGTTACAGATGATCAGACTAGCGACCAACACAGTTGTTATCAGTGTGCAAATGGTCTAAGGTCACTTTCTCACTACTATATTTTGACATGTTGGGACACAGATACCATTAACCCCTCAAGGACAGATGACAGAAATATTCCGTCATGATTCCCTTTTATTACAGAAGTTGTGTCCTTAAGAGGTTAAGTAGGGGCATGTATATCTTATGCTAGTTGTTTGCTTGTGGTTATACATACACAAGCTGTATTTACCTCTCATAAGAGTTCAGTTACAATGAGAGTTACACAGCATGAAGTAATTAGTTTTGGGTGTTTTTCACTGTGGAAGACATTTTGTTCTCTTTGTGTCAATAAATTAAATTCTATTGCTATTCTATTATTATTAACTATGGTAACTAACTAGAAGTTTTCCTATTGAATATTTTGGAAAATGACTAATATATTATATATCATATAATAGTAGTAGTTCTACATCGCTAAAATAATGGCACTGATTTGTTCCCTTACTTATATTCTCCTTTTTTAAACCACTGCAACAATATAACCAAGCACTTATTTCCCAAAAGGCTCACATATGGATATGTTCTACCTTTCAGTAATTCACTTCCTTCATTTATACTGTTTACTGGAGTTATTATGGTGCCCACAGACATCATTGTATATTAATGACATATAAAAAATTAGGTTCTTATAGCAAAGGTGACTTTTAGCTTGCATGCTTATCAGATTAAAAAGTACAGGATCGTTTTGATTGAAAATGTTAAAAGTTAATTCTTTTTTATGTAACATGCATTAATCTCTTATTTTATATATACATTTTGAGAACAAAAAGGTAAAAAGAATAAAACAAAAACTTTCATTACCCAGTGTTTATAATAAGTCTACAGTTAATGAAGTGTTTGAAACTGTTACTAATTCAGTTAAAAGCTGCAAGATCACACAAATGGAATTGCCTTGCAATTTTATTAAATTAAATAACTTAAAAATGATAACGTAGGGGGGCAGAGTGTGCAAGAGGCTTGTTCAGACGTCATTCCCAAGAGCTCCTATCGATACCCTACAAAATCGCTGATTAACTCCTTACCCTACGCCAATACAGTCTGCCCTAACCGGTAATCAGATCCTCCAGGGGGGCTGCATCGCTAGATGCCTTTCTTACAACCAACGAAACAGCCAAAGCTGCACTGCAAGGACAAGGCATACTTCCCACCTGCAATCCATGGCATGGAAACAATCCTCAGCGGGCCCACTGAGGAACTATCTCACCACCCAACTAGAATGTATGTCGGCTGTGGGCTGCCGCTCTCAAAATCCAAACACCATAGCTGAGTGCAGGGACATCGGGGCCATGCACCAATGGCCCGCACAACCCAGACCGACTCCCATAGATGACTCACACGGTGTTGTGCCACATCCCGCACCAGAGTGCCCAGTGTAGGAGGCAGCACCTGTCCCTCGGACTCCCGAGCCCTTCGACGGCTCAGCTCCCACTACTAAAAGCGACCTAAAGGTCCTGCTGGCAGACATCCAAAAGGTCTGGGCAGCTGATTTGATGCTCATCAAAACTGAGATCCAGGTGGTCACAGTCCACATAAGAGCTACTGAAGAAGACATAACAGAAATGAGGAGTGACATCTCTGACATGCAAGCCTCTATTCAGCAACTTCACAACCATCAGACGATCCTGTCACTCCAAATGACGACAATGGAGGACCAACAGCGCAGGAACCACATTAAAATATGAGGCATCCCAACTACGATCTCTACAGAAGAGTTACCACACTATACCCAGAGACTACTAGCAACAATTTTACCTTACCCTGTACACAAACGAGTGTCCATCAACGGAGTTTACTGGGTTGCAGGACCAACTAAAGCGCCAACTAACCTGACCAGGGATGTTATCCTCCGCTGCTTGACCTTCCAGGATAAAAGCCAGATCACATCTGAGAGGCAAAATGTCACTGACCTTTGAGGGTGCATCCCTGTCCTTCATCCAAGACCTCACCCGAGCTATGCTCCTATGGCGTATAACTCTGGGACAAGCTACATCAAAACTGTGAGCAGCAGGGATAGCATACAAGCGGGGTCCCCCTGGAGCCTTGATAGCCTTGCACGAGGGAGCCACTCACACACTCACCTCGATAGCAGAGGCATACAAATTCTTCACTGCACAAGGACTAACTGACCAAGCAGCAATCCTGAATGCAGCAACCTATGCGGAAACCTGGGACCCTGCCACAGTAATCCCATTTGTCCCGAAAGCAAGAGGATCACGAGACACTGTTACCTGAATCCATGGGGAGATGGCACTGCTTAAGAACTGTCTCAAACATAACGATCTGCAAATGTGTACATGTTCTGTTGTTTTTCCCTCTCTCTCTATACTTTTTACTACTACTACAAAAGGAGCCCTGTTTTCTCATGCATGTCCTGAAATATATAGAAATAGGGGGGTTGACAAATGCATTCTGTTACCTCTGCCCCTTTGAAATGGGCATCCTTAAAAACAAAAAGCATTGCAAGTTACAATACAACTGAAAAAAAAGAAAAAGAAAATCCCAAGCATGCAAAACAATATTATCATTATACCCTGCTTGAATTTGTTGCCCTTATGGTTGTGACAAACTAACCAATGAGATAACTATTATGTTTGATTTTTAGTGAAGCCCTAATTTTCAGGGTGTATGGGTTGTTACAAAGTTAGTTTTAAGGCTTTTTGCGTGTAACATACCTTGCATTTTTCTAGATCTAGCAACATGTAAACTAATCTAATAAGTAAATGTAGCTTTTTTCAGGTTTGCTAATTCTAATCGTAATTGAGCAGTGTAATATATCACACTTTCCATATGTTTATAGGCAAGAAATGCTATGCAATTGCAACCGGTAAATATTAAATGCAAAAAAAAACAACCCAATTGTGATGGCAATAGAATCGCAAGATAGCTAACATTATCAGTTCAGGGACTGGATTCCATTGCAAGAGATACATGTAACTCTTTTAACTGGATAGAAGTTCTCTCATTGCTATCTATGGGAATACTGCTATTCAATTATCATTAATGTGCACATCTCTTGCTAAATAATCGAGTCCCAGTAGTTTTATTTCACATCAGATGTAATATAATTGAGTCCATAATGTGTGTGTTTTTTTTTATTAACTTTTGTCCTACATTTACATATGTGCTTATTTATAACTGATACAGAGAAGAACTTTGTCTTCTTGCACTGTTTTTTCAGTTCTTTGATCAAGGTCACATTCATGGCAATGAATGGTCATATTCATTTTTATTTAAAAAATGTATAACACCACAAGAATTTTCTTTCCATTTTTTCTTTATAATCTCTATATATGTCTGGGGCAGAGGGTTGAATGTATCCAAAAATAGAGTGATTTAATTGCTTGCTGCTAAATAAAAAATACAGTAGGTATAAAAGAAAGCACAGGGACGTAACCTCTTTTAAATGATTGAAACTTTCCAAGGTTATATTCAGATACATCAAGTCTTATCTTTTCAATGATTAAATAAATAGCCCATGTACATCCACATCTTTATGCAGAGAATAAATCAACTCATCACACTCACTTAATTGTTGATTGGATTATCAGTTCACTGTGACATTCTATGTAAACATATTAGTTTTCAATATAATAAACATGGACATTTAACAAGCTTTAAACTTAATTAGTACTGGGAATATGCAATTTATAATTGAACAACCCAGCAGTTCTTAATATTTATTAAAGTTAATAAAATTAATATTAGCATTCATTAATGTGTATAATTGCAATCAATGTGTTTTCAATCTGCATTTTTTAAATTTGGGATTATGCAGTGCCATATGTTAAATGATTATGCTAAATTGATATTACTTCTAATATGACAGGTTATTTATATCAGAATGTCTTTATGTGTTAGTTCAGATAACTCAAGAGAAACTATTTTAGCAACACAAACCTGAATGCCACACAATAAAGTATTTACCTTGTTCTTCATCAGTTTTTCGAAGATATTTCATCATTATGCTATTTACATCATCCTCTTTGCCCTCTGCTTCTGGCCTTTTATTCTCCTGTAAGGTTTCTGAAGTTATAGGCTTTCCAGAATAGCCTTCTCCTTCTAGCCTTTTAGCCCGAGGTCGACTTTTGATGCTATCAGCACTTTTGCAGGAAATCACAGAACCAGAAGATGAAGACGAATCAGATAGATTGCCTAAATCTTCCCCAAAGCTTGCACTTTTCTTTAAGGCACTTTTTAAACCACCTGATGAAATACTAGGCTCACTTGTTGGTAGATCTCCAAAATGGACACTAAGTGGTCTCTGTCCCTCTCTTCTTTCCTTGGAATATTTGGTTATACTTTGAGTTGAGTGAGCCCTTCGAAGTGCAGGTAGGATGTCATCTGTGTCATCTGGCGATTTCCTCTCATAATTCAGACTTGGCACTTTCCAATTGGATGAGTTGCCATTATTGTCAGCCAAATTTGTAAAACTTTTATTTTGGAATATAAGCGATTGTTTCCCTAATTCATTTTCTGCAGCTTCTTCTAGTGGTGTTTCAAGACACCTTCTCCAAGGCTTTAATCTTACAGAATGATCAGAATTTGAACCTAATACAGAGGTACTTGCAACATTTTGAATTTGATTTAGAGATTCACAAGATCCATACTTTGCCATTCGTTTAACAGCAGGTGACAGCGTAGGATCATTTTTTTCAGATGGCAAACATCGTAAACTTGAGGATCGCATTAATCCTTGGCTTGTAGATGGTCTGTCATCTGAGAGTTTCCCAAGTACAACAGAAAAGTCTTCTTCATCATCATCTTTTAAGCTAGCACAGCGCCTAAGAGAAGAAGCACCAGTCGTTCGGTAAATGGGTAGTGAAGATGTATCCTCTAATACCAGAGATGCCTGATCCTTTTCAGATGCTCTTTTCTTTCTCAGCTCATCTAGAAACTCTGAGAGAGCAGATGAAGAACGAGAGAATTTGTTGTCTTCTTCTGGTGGAGTTTGCTTCCTTCTTAATGTTGGTGTTAAGCTTCCAGGCTTTACATCAGGTTGTTTTTCTGTGTTCTCATATCCTGAAGTACCCAAATTATTTCCATAAATCTTTTCTTTAGCACTTATAGGTGTATTGGGTCGGTTAACATCTTGATCTTTTGTGTTCCTAAGCCTAAAATGTACAAAATACATTTAGTTAGATGGTAGTGTTTAGCAACAATAACATTATAACAACATTTAATTTATAATCTTATTTATGGAAATTTCTTCCTAACACATTTCATTAGTATATTGGCAGAGTTCTTTGTGCTTTTGTTTACTTGAATTCTTAAGAAATAACTATTGGAAACTTATATGTAATCCATTCATTTTACCATTCATCCATCCATCCACCCACCATATGGCATAATTTTAATTATAAGAAAGATAAAAATAGTATGTTAATCTTTTAAAATATCTTGAAATGTATTGGTCTTAGTAGTGAGTTCTATAAACACTGCTATACTTTTAAGTAATATTATGCATTTATAGACTATGCATAATGTTTACCAGATACTGATGGCTCTCATAGGTAATAAACATTTTTCTCACACATTTTGCATCAAACCTATTCAAGGGATATGGAGCTACAAGGATATGGATGCAACTCCTCCAGTTTTATTTGTGAAACGATTTCCAAGCTGTTTTACAAAAACTCGAGTATTCACTGAATACTAAGCCTATTCCATCAGATGGTAGCTTTACTTCTATCTACACTAATTGATTGTCATGATGGGTATGCAATGGGTGTTCATGATTTGCAATGGAAGGCTGTGAGTATGGGACTTTAAGAGGATTCAATAGTGACAGCCCTTGGCAGCCCATTCAGGGCAGCTAAAATCACTATTAGTCAATTTTGGTGCTCTTGTACAAATATTTAAAAATAACAATGCAGAAGTAAAACATCCTCATTATGATGTCTCCAACCAAGGGTTAAGTTTAAGGTCATTGTGCAAAATCAAGTTGGCGGTTGCAACCTGAGCATATTTTTCTAGATGTTGAAATGCATGTTTATATTGGAGCAATAACTCCTGGATCTCCTGATGTGACCGTTTGTGCATCCTCATTTTGTTAATTTAAAAAAGCAAAAAAAAAACTAGTGCTATTTTAATTCTTAAGCAAAAACAATAGGGGGAGGCAATGGTCAATCTAATGATTATGAAATTAATTTTATTAGCATATTTCCATAGCTATCAGTTGATCCAAAACCATGTTTCATAATAAACTGTCTAACTTATTCATATATATGAACAGTTATGTTAATGTTATTATACTCACAGTGTGAAATGCAGTATGTATGTTTCTCAATTTTAGAACTTCTCCATCATTATGGCATTACATTGTTTAAAAAAAAAAAATACTAATATATAATAAATTTCATATTTCTTCTGTTTTTGGTTTTGCTGATTTCCAAGTAGAATTTGATTAACACTCTCAGTTTATTTTATTTAAATTATTGAATAAAAGTATCTTCCAATCTGTCCATTATGAAACTTTTCTGTATAACACTAAACACTGATTTTGATTTCCAAACAATTTGTTCTCAAGAATATAAATAATAGTAAGAATATTCACATGTTTTTTTCTTAAGGTTTAAGTCTATAGGGAGATATTAATTGTGGAAGAAGACCTAAGGTCTCCATATTTAAAGTGTGAATTATATGAGTCAGTGGTGAGTTTGTGATGCACAGTGTCACTAAAAATATATATTATAATCATGCAGATAAAAGAATAAAAATCATATTTATAAAAGTGAAAATACCCTAAACATGCTTATCTAGCCAATAATACAACAGATATACAAAATAAATATATGTATAAAAGAGTCAAATAAAGATATATATCCTATTTATCCTTATGCTCTTAACTTGCTGCTATGGAAATTATATATATATATATATGAAGTTAACATTATTTAAAAGGGTGGTAGGGCATTACTAGACCAATTTATTGAGTATGTTAAGTCCAACCAATATGGCCTGAAAAATTACAAGAAAATGAAAAAATAAATAAAAAGAAAGTAAGGAAAGAGAAGGAGGAAGGAAAAAGGAAAGGGAATGAAGGAAAAAAAAAAGACTAACCAAGGATGAGAAGGGTTAGGGGGTGGGCTTTAAAGCATAAGTTGTTTAAAAAAAAATTAATGATGACAGTGTACCAACGCCCATGGACTGGTTAAAATATACATAAAGTATGACGGGCTGGTGCAAGTCTGAAAAGTAAAAAAAAAAAAAATGGCCTGAAATTCACAGTGGAAATATGGGAGGATCGTATTAAGGGTCAACAGATAAGAATTTTATAAAGTTGTACTAAAAGAGAAGATTTTAAATAACATGTAGACATTTTAATGGCATTTTTGAACAGACATTATCCCAGAGATCTGTTAGTTGAGACCCAGAATGAAAAAGAAGGTTTGAATAGAAAACAATTATTAAAAGAGAAAAAAGGTTAATCATTCCAGTTTCAATAGAGCCTTTTTAATGAAATATAATAATAAAGCCAAGATGATTAAACACTGGACAATTTTCAACAAGATGGATATTTAAGAAATATTTTACCCAAGAAATTGAAAATAATTTATAAGGGAACAGAAAATTTAAAAATTATTTTAGCACCCTGTGTCCTTCCAAATCACATGGGGAAACATATATCTAAAGAGAAGAGTTTTCTCAACAAACAGCCAAAGGTTTTCTTTAAAATGTGGCAATTATAGTACCTGTAAGTTTCAGGCTAGAAAAACGTCTTTAAAAAGTTTGATTACAGGAGAGAAGTTTAAGATTCTATCAATTTATAAATTGCCAAAATACAAATGTGGTTTATTTACTCCAGTGTAATTGCTGGATTCAGTATATATGCAGGCCGATAAAAAAAATGACATGATAGATTTTTGGAGCATTTTAGAGGGATAAACTACAAAAGCAAAAAACATAGTGTAGCTAGATACTGCAATAATAGCAAAGATTTTAATTTAAATGTTTTATTTGTATTGGGATAGATAAGATAGTACCTCACTAAAGTAGAATATGATGTTGGGGTCATATTAAATTATTTAAATTAATCATTTAATGTTTGTATTTTTAGATGTTCAAGAAAAAAGTGGGCAATATCCCATGCATGACAGGATTTATATCTATATTTGATTAGTTGATTTCTTCTCTGTACCCAATCCCTGTTTATGGGGACCCATATTAAGGATGTTTCAAGGCAGGTTAAAGTATGGAACCTAATAGTACAGGACTTAAACTTCTTTATTTTTAGCTCTGTTAGAACACAAGTATTATGCTTTGAACAAATTGGAGCATATGGTTGTTAGATAGAGATGTAATGCAATGTAAGTTTTATAACAAGTCAATGTTCATTTCATTTTTTTACAAAAATATGCTAAAATATAATTCATTTATCTCAAGTGTTGGCAAATCTGTGTTATAATCCTGGTCACTGTAAAACTTTAAGCTGCTGTAGTATTGTGTGTTTAAGAATCATAACATCCTGATAAAAGCAAAGTAATTTACAGTGCATGTGGACATCAAAGGCACATCATTTCAAAGCTATGTATGTCAGCTTAGAATTAAAATCAGTCCCTGTTTTCTATTGTTCTATTTGTGGCATTGCTCCTAGACTTCCACACACCCAGAATATACAATTCCCATGTGTAATGACAATATTTATAGTGCAATGTGGAATTGCAAGAATGCATACGCCGAACACTATATTTCCTTCGTAAACAGAAGCTTTTCCTAGGAGCCTATAATCAAATTGAATAAAGCCTTATTCACAGGGGAACCATTTGGCTTTTTCAAATTAATAAAGGCACTCTGTCATGCAGATGGCTGCCCTATATTAATAACTCATTTTATTTTCCATTCATACATTATGTTTATTAATTATTATTGTATCTATCCAACATACTTCTGGTTAGTTGTCTTCTGTATAAATGAACATCTGTCCCATATGCCATAGCACTGAGATTGGAAAGGATTCCAGATCTGGGATATAGATACAGTAGATCATCAACATGACACTTTGAACAAACTTGGGGAAACTGGAAAAATGACTGCTGAGATGTGGGCACAGGCTGCTAGCGGAAAAAGATGGTTGAGTATAAACTGGTAGGCTGATAGGAGAGGTACAATAAAAAAAGACTGTGGATGTGGCAAAGATTAAAAAGAAATGAAACCAAAACTTTGTTTCTGATTAGTGGCCATGGCTACCATAGGCATTCACCTTCTAAGCCTGTAAATATACACATTAACTGCATGACCACTCTTTCCTGCTTGCCTAACTCCTGTTAAGTGTAGCTGACAACAGGTAGATCTTTCTTGCCTCCTCAACATTTCATTTAAGACAATAATATAACTGTATCCTGTATTGTGCATGGAGTAAAACTATGTGGGATGCATAGAGTTTTCAGGACCTAGGTCAGCAACATTAAAAATAATGCAGCATGTGTATGTGAAGATTGTTTGGTATAGACCTTTTTATAAATGAAATATTCAGTTTAGATATATTTGTAAATAGAGATTTACGCATTGGACACTTTTTTATATTTGTTTATAGTGTTTTATGCATGATTCATAAAAGCCAAATGAGTTTGCCTTTTAAATGCATATCCATGATCCATATCAAGACTTATAACAGGGTAACTGAACATCTAAAATCCCCCATGTCCCTATGGCATAGGATGGTTTGCATGGAGGGCCACCAAGGCATATTCCATTTGTAAGAGCCAGCCCTGAATAAATAAAATCAATGATTTACTTTCCTCCTCCTGCCCATTAGCTATAACCAATAAAAGATTTTTCTTCCTCTGCCTATGGAGAACCCGGTGCCAGTCACATAGTAACTCGGTTACTCAGCTCAGCTCAGTAACAGTTTGCTGAATAATTATTTGTGCAGCCTCTAGCAAGAATAAAATGTAATGATGACTGTGAGTAAACAGCTGACATTCAAATTAGACTTGCTGAATTCTTATAACTGAAGCAAAATCTGTTTGCTGAGATGTTTCTCAGGGCTGAATTTTATAATGTAGAATAAACAAGGTTAGAACCGAGATTCATAATGTTATGTTCTAGACTCTGCTGAACAAATCGGGACAATTGAATGCTTAATATGTAGAGAAGGTAACAGTGGCAGGTTTGTACATGCTTTTTCTATCCCTGTGAAAACTATATAAATGTAACCCCGTGGTGTGTCAATGACTGTAATGGAACAGGTTTAGAAGAACAAGAGAAAGACAATCAGACAGCTTCAATTTTTATCATCTAGCTTTTTATATTATTATTACAAAGAATTGGTTTCCTAATGTTAGCAGATTTTTTTTTTTTTCTGACAGCTGGAAAAAAAACAGAAAAAAAAACTTGCTTCGAAAAAGATTGTAAAAAGTGTTTATCATAATTTATTTCCAACTATTTTCTGTTAGGGCTGCATATGAAATGAAAAATGATTTACAATCTGCAAGCGAAATGAAGTAGGTTTATGAAAATCAGCCAAGAATGGCACGCTAGAAGCCAAATGTTCAGATTCAGGAAAAAGAAAAAAACAAAAAGTAAACAAAACCACCAGCTGGATTTTCTGTAGAAATGAGAGATATAACATAAGCTGTTGAAGGAACATAAAGAACATGCTGGCTTTTATGTGAATTTCCAAGAAAACAAAATACAACCTGCAATACCTTATATTATACATAACATAAATTCATTTTGCTGGGCAGAAAAAGGTATAACAGCTTTCTGTGCTCGATCATATTTTGTTAGATTACCAATCAAGCTGTATAAAAAAACATATTTCATTTTAAATTGCTGAAGCTGCTTATTGCATTCAAGGGGGAATATTTAATTAAAAAATTAGAATAAAAAAGTTAAAGTGCATTCTGTATGTTCATGTATATATTTAGAGAAAATATTTAAATACCAGGGTTATTCGGTAAAGTGAGAAAGGTCTGTCATTCAAGTTGAATTTAAAGTGAATTTCAATTTTAAGATGAAAATAACTGATCTGGAATCATCTATCTGTGAAATTATACATACACTTTCGTGACTTTGGCCTTCAATATGGAATTTACTTGGAATTAATTTAGCATTCCCTATTTTAGTGAATAACCATGTAAGAAGTGCACTTTTTAAAAAAATTCTTTATTTTTGTTGTGCTTTCAATAACAAACAGGCTTACAACGCCACAGCAGCAGGCGTAAGCAGCAAACAAAGATTAGTATCATGGCATAGATAAACAGCACAATTAAAGGTATTATAGAAGACAGGCTAAACATATATCGTAGCATGGGGTTAATTCACATTATACCAGCCAGTGAGTAGGAGCCTTAAGGCTGGGTAAAACAAGTTAGAGACACTGCTGGATTGAACCTCTTAGTGAAGTATCTTATACTTAGATGGTAAAGTGAATCTAAGAAGGGAATGGGCCACCAAGTGTGAGAGGTGATAGCCAGGCAATCTAGTGAGGGGGAGTATATCTGAAGGTCATTCAGGTATTAGGTAACAGGCTCTGCATGTTAAAATAATAGTAAAAACATAAAGTGAATGCAAATAATAATAACTGAGGAGAATGACACAGGTACAGTCTGCAGTTCAGTTTCAGCCAATACCACATGTATGAGGCAAACGGAATATGGCCGTTCGTGTTGGCAAGCAGTGTCGATCGAACCCACCTTCATCCACCGGTCTTCGTTGGGATTCCCCCGGAGTGTGCAGGCAGAAAGTGCGGCATTTCTGTGCCTCCGCCCCACGAGCCTGGGCTGGCAAGCACTCCATTGCCTCTTCATTGCTAGGCTCCCTGTCTTCAGTGACATGGCCATTCACCCGCTGAGAGCCCCCATCACTGACAGGCTCACATGGTTGTGAATGACTGAAGGACTTAAGGTTCATCCAGACTCTCTGCCCATATGAAGAGTGGTGCGTCTGGTCTACACTGGAGATCTCCCTAGGTGCAGGTAAGGCAAGGGACTGCTGTACCTGTCGAGCCTCAATTTGGGCCCAGAAGGCTGTGTTGAATCTGATTCCCCATAGGGGCATGTGTGGCACATAGGGTATAGATTCTCTAGGGTTCACCTGGTGTCGAGCTGGGTCAACAGAGGTTGTGATTCTGCAGGTCTGGGGCTTCTTCCCACCACAATGTTTCCTTAGCAGCGGCCATCTTGGAACCTCAGCAGAATGTCAAGCTTGCAGGAGTTGTGCTCCTTGTTGGTGTAAGAGGGCTGAGATGTCTTGATGGGGTCCGAGATAACCCTTACCGGACCACGGGGGAGGTGGGTGTACGGGCACCGGCTGTTTGTAAGATTGGCCCCTACAGGCCAGGATCGGAAGATGGGCCACTTCTCCTGCCCCGTCCACGGAAAAGGCTGCAGGTTTTGACCGCCAGTCAGCGTGGGCATAGAGTTGGGTAGTGCTTGCGTTGTTTCCAGGGATGCCAAGACTTGCCATGCATTAGCAGGAAGCCTGGTATGGGCTTGAAGTAATGATTTTGGGGCAATACAACGTTATTCGCCCAGGAGCCAATATGACCAGCGTCTGCTTAGCTTAACGGTCAGGCCTCACCCCCGTGCACTTTTTCTTTTATATGATATTTCACACAAGGTAAATTATATTGCAGTAATTGTAAAGACAATATATGAGAGGTACAATACATACAGTCATAGACATATTTTTAGAAGAAAGAGAAATAGAACGCATTCCGGTCATATAAATAGATAATGTTAAAGTACTTAAGGCACCCCGGAATGTTCAGCGGATACTCTAAGCACCACAACATTCTTCAGCCTAATAAAGTCGTTTTGGTGTATAGGTCAATATATGGGTGCATGATATTGCTGACCCATAGCCACTCAGGGAAAGAGTGGCTAGGGCTGTATAAACAGAAACAGGATTTAACTCCTTAATGGCAGAGAATTGAGCAGTAAGACTGCAGGGTCATTATTTATGTACTAAAGCCAACCCATTAAAGGGTTACTCCAACCACCATGACCACACCAGTGATTTGAAGTGGTCATGGTGGTAGGAATCTGTATGTGCAGCATTTCTGCTAGAAAGCAAAAAAAAACCAAAAAACAGCATATTAAATGTATTAAAATCGTATTGGTGCAGTTTAATGCCAACATTACTAAAGAACAGTTGTAATTAATACATTCCTTTCGTGCCTAGATAATATGAATTCCACACCGGGCAGTACTTTCAAGCCCAGTCTTGCAGAATTCATAAATGGTAAAAAATAAAAAAAAAATAAAAAAAGGTAAACTGGTAATCATAGGAGGATAGTCTGTAAATTAGATCTTAGGGTTATCAATATACTTAAATATGTTACCCAATGCCATGCTTAAATATATAGACTTTTACAGTTTCCAGTAAAAACTGGAAGAAAAGCAATATTGAAGTTGAATGCTATGTTTGGAAATATACGCGTGGAGTCTAAAAAGCTTGTTTATCACGAAAATAATATTGGAGATTACAGGAGACATGGGGCTGCATTTGTCACACTGCCTGTGACTGAAGGAAAGTGGAAATAGCCTGTGAAGTTAGAGCAGAGATACTTTACTGTTCAAAGCATCATTAAACATTTCTCAACAAAGTCTTAAAGTCTAAACAGGAAAATTGCATTTCAGGCGTCACAAATCATTTTTCCTGAGAAATAACTCTAAGCATGCACATGACTTCGCTTGATTTCTGTTCTGCTCCTTGGGTGGAAATTTATGGTGAATTTCTTCCAATAAAAATAAATGCCTCCCGTGGATACATCCAACTTTGTCCTACTTTTGATTGCATTTGAGTTTGCTAGTCTCTTTAAGACACATACTTGGTAAAGTATAGAAATTGAGAATTGCGTGGATAGTCAGCTAGCTACAGTTATATTTTATGTATTTTTTTGTATGTTTTCCCAATCTCTAAGCAACTTGTATGAAAGTATTTTAAAACATATAAATACGTTCAGTAATTTAGTGAGTTGTCTAGCTGAACGAAAGCCTTAACTGGATTTGCGTGTTACTGCCAGTTGATACGTCCGGATAATAAAATATTCATATAAAAGTCATATAAAAGTCTCACTAATATATCGGGATAAGGTAGGGGTACAATCCTCAGGAGTTGATCAGTCCGGATGGTTAAAATATCTGTATATGTGGAAAGAAAAAGGGGAAACACGACAAACAACCGATAGTGTAACATAGCCAAGATCCAATGGTAAAATGGTTAAAATTAAAGGTAATAAACTCACATTTGAGAGAGCTCTAACCAGCTCTGGCGTGTATCTCAATTTAGACCATTTGGTCTGGTTCTTATTGTTATAGACTACTGTTATTAGCCCTAGGCGCAGCCCTCACCTCCTTCACATTTTTTATCTGAAATGGTTGTATGTGAAAATACTGGGTGAACACATTACACATATTGAGTTGGGTTGGTCATTGAAGGCTGTCTTTCTGCAGAGGTGAACCTAGAGTACCTGAGTACATTGCAATATAACAATAAGTTGTCCACTTTGTCTCCTAGGTCCCCATCTACATTTTTGCATCACATTTGGTTTGCTCATCCTCTAGTTGAAGATAAACAGAGTGTAAAGATATATTGAGCCTCTTTTTATGATTTGTATTATTTAAAGAGAAATGTCACTTTCTTTATAAATAAGTTCTCCTTTTTTAACCTCAATGACCGTGCTGAAACCCTTGGGCAAGGAATACAGACTGGGAAAGTAAAAAGAACACTTAGCACTTCAGTGTTCCAGTGCAAACATCATCCACACCTGTATGAGAACAGAGTATCCTGTATTTCTGTAAAATTATGTATATAGCTTGGTATTTAAAGGATCTTTACAATTAGAACATAGCTTGATTTTCACATATGAGCCTGTTTCCTGTTTAGTTACTTCCCAATAAAGCCAATGGTTATTTTGTCACTGGAACTTTTTTCAGCTGATAAAAGTCATTGTTTAGTTGCATTTGGTTTGTAACCTCTTTGTCAAAATGTAAAAAACAAATGCTTGAAAGTTTTCAGAAGCGATTAGTCTTAATGTTAGTAAAACTTGAGTAAAAGGCATAATGCTTTTTATAAACAGTAATAGATTTCAAAAGAATCTAAGTACAATCATAAATGCATCATTGAACCTTAACTTGGTGGTAACCCTACCAGTCTTGGTTTTAGTAAGATATATACACCTGGTTCAGGTACCACCCAAGCAATATTTTTTGTCAAATTTCAAGTAGGCTGGGTAGCATGTTAGGCACTGAAATACCAGAATACATATCTAAATTTCTCGTAAAGATGTTCATAAATGTGTTTGAGGGGGGCGTGGCTAACCAGTCAATGGAGTAAGACGCACACTCTTGAGGATCTGCAACCTTAGGCGACAGAGCCCCTAATAATAAGCGCTTTTACTTTCCGAAATGGGGAAAACTCAACGCCTGACGACCCCTGTACCCTCAAGGTCAGGTTCACCAAGGCGAGCTGTGGGCCCCATGGGCGATTTTCTGTCCACCTCCGACACACGCGGCCGGCTGACAAAATGGCGCCAAACTCCCCAGGCATGGAAAGCATGGCAGGTTCTCTACTGTGCTCCCTGTGAGGTGAATTACTCATCCAGATCTCTGCTGAGCTGACCACGATCATGGCCAACAGGCTCACCATTGCTAACAAAACAGCCTTAGTAGCTGAGCTGCGCTCAGTGATCATGGAGGAAGTCCAGGAAGTGCACAAAGACCTCACCGCTTTCGAGCATTAGGTCACAGAGCTGGAAATTGATTGCCTGCAGGCCGCCCAACACTCTCAGGCAGCTGACAATACAACCTCTAGGCAAGGCTTCGTTCTACTGGAACTACGCAGACAAGTAGAGGACCTTAACAATCTTACCTGAGAGCGAAGTAGATGACCTTGTTGACACCCTGACACAACTATTTATGTAGATCCTTGGGTAAGAAGCCCAAGACAAATTTCATATTGAAAGAGTTTATAGAGCACTCTGGCCACCCAGGAGCAATGATCTCCTTTGTGATGTAATTTGCCACCTGCTGTCCTTCCAACTTAAGGACACCATTATGTGAGGTGCTAGGCTGCAAGCTATTACTTACCTAGATGCACAGATCTCTCTGCATCAGGATCTTTCCTCGCTGACTCTGTTCGCCCTGTAAGCACTGAGACCACTCACCCGCTTGCTCCAAGAATGGGGAGTCCCTTATAAGTGGGGTTTCCTATTTAGCTTGCAGGCATGTAAGGATAACTGCTGGCGCACCCTGAGATAACTGAATAATGTAACTGGGTTCTTGCGAGCCCAGATATTCCCAGTGGTGTCGGTCCTGAACTGGACCTGCACAGCACCCCGGCCCGCCAGAGAGACCCAACCGGCCCTACTTCCTCAAAGGCTGTGGTAAACAGCCCAAGCTGAGAGGCAGACCAGATGGTCCCAAAGAATAAGGCCCAAGTGACCGGAGCTGCCTTACCCACAATGTAAGTGACTGGGTTGTGTTCCACTCAGTAGGCCATGGCAGCGAAAGTGGCGCTGACGCAGCCCTGGGAGGGAGATTTTGGTTTTGGTGGGAGAACATGGGTATTGGGCCTCCCCTGGAATACCTGCCTGAAAAGGTGCTGCTGGGTATCTGGGAGTATCTGGCTCTGTTCGCCACAACAATCCATGAAATATGTTGTTGAGCCTGAGACTGTTCCCCGAGAGCATTCTTTCAATCAATAATGACAGCTATCTGAAAATTTGTGTGGAACCAGAGAGCACGCATTTATTCAGGATAACCAGGTGGCATGCCCAACCAACAGCTTAACTCTGGGTGCACTCTGAAAACTGTACAGACTGTGGGTAGGATCCCCTCGCTACTCTACCTGGGTGGCATGTAATTAATTTCCTTACGAACTGGTAACCCCCTGATTGATGCTACACTGAAGGTATGGTGCTCCCTTCACCATTCTCATCAGCTGACCACATCCCCCAGCCCACTGACACCCATCACTCATAAGCAAGATGTCGGCGGAGGCCTGAATCAGAAGACCTCCCCAATTTCATACAGACAGACTGGATCTCCATGCACCAATGGTGAGGCAGCAGCAAACTTAAAACCTTGACAGAAATGCTTCGCAACACCACCCCAGCTGGTCTAGATAGATTCCATCATCACCAAATCAAGACCTACTACTCTACTGCAGCTACTAAGTAACCATTTCCACAGAGATCCCACACACTTCAAGATGTTATGCACTGCCAGGCGACTTGTCGGGAGGGGGGTCTCTGTACTGTACCCAATGTACTTGTCTGGGGAAAACAGACCGCCATCCAAGTTCATTGAGAGATGGCAAAGGGAAACTGGAGAGACATTGACTGAGCAGGAATGGGACAAAATATTAATATTTACACACGATTGCTCAATTAGCTTGAAATTCCAAGAGATGGGCGATAAATTGCTGACTAACTGGTACAGGACTCCCGATGTCCTACACCGCATGAATGCCTATAACACAGAGGAGTGTTGGAGATGTAGGACAGACACTGGCACGATGCTTCACGTCTGGTGGTCATGCCCTGGCACCTCCCCCTTCTGGGCAATGGTGAACTCTAAAATTAGGGAGATCACAGACCTCGAGCTGCCCTTCCAGCCTTTGCCCATGCTATTGCACCGTACTAGTATGCCATTGAAATCCTACAAAACATCTGCTGACTGCGGCAAAGTCTCTGATACCCACGTATGGGAAACAGACAGGTGTGCCAACCTTCCAACAATGGATTGATAAGGTAGCAAAATATATGCCATGGTATCAATGACAGCAGCTCTAAATTAACTCCCACACCCCCCTTTTCCCTGGCCCCCTTTTCTCTTTTCTCTCTTACTTTTTGCTTTAACTCCTCTCTTCCTTCAACCACTACTCGCTCCTACTTCTGCCTCTCTTACCATGCCGCCCTAACCCCATACGATCCCTAAAATGAGTAATAACTCATCTGTGATACAGGCCCGAG
This sequence comes from Pelobates cultripes, assembly GCA_933207985.1. NCBI lineage: Eukaryota > Metazoa > Chordata > Amphibia > Anura > Pelobatidae > Pelobates > Pelobates cultripes. The sequence continues at coordinate 186,194,020 of OW240916.1, read as the reverse complement.
CTGAAAGGTTACGATTGTGTACTCAAAACATGGCTTCACATGATCACATGTTTAGTTATTTAGTTATTTCTGTCCAATTGTTAGACCAATCTATGCACTTACTTTATGCTTGTAACCTTGCAAGATTGAATGCACACTTTTGTTTGTCAATGATTTTTGCACAACCTACTTGCTTGTTGTATAGAAACCTCAGAAATTTTACTTTGCTCAAAAGCCAACTTGTTGTTACATCCCATATTGTTAGAAAATATTAAATATCAATACAAATAAAAATTGTCAAAAATAAATCTGTTTGAATGTATGATGGAATCTACACAATTGTTACCCACTACACACACTCTATAAATATCTACCATATTGTAAAGAGGGAACTCATACAATTGCTACCCACTACACCCTCATAATAAATATCTATCATACTTATAAGTATAGAACCTGCACAATTGTTACACATTACACCCTCCCAAATGTGCACATTTATTCACATGTATCTAAACATACACACATACTTTCATGAAACACAGACACTTACATAGGAGCACTTTGTAAAATACATAGGCACAGCCTTCCAACAAGACCTTGTGAGACCTCCATTCAATGGGACCAGATCCCAGATGTGGTGAGACTACATATACAATTTATAATTTATACGTGCTATAATGACAGCATCAGAAAGGGTAAAACTGCCTGCATTTGTTCTGACTGATTTTGTATGTGTTCTTAATTAACTACTTCCTTATCAAAGAAGCCACATGAGAGTCATGAGTCAAGACTCAAAAAATGGTAAGCACTTGTCCAGCACACGGTATTGCCTAGTCAAGTCACATGCCACAGCCAGGCATTACAGATTCTACAATAGCAATAGGTCTTCATATTACACAATAATATCATTGTACTATAAGTACACTGTTTTACAGGTTTACTGACCTTGAACTTTGAACACTGATATTATCAGATGTCGACTGCCTTGACAAGCGCCCATCCGCCGTGCTCCCAGTAGGTGATGCCCAGCTGGCAGATGAACCAACCCAGGATCGCACACTCTCTGTCTGATCCAAGCTTAACACAGAGCCAGCTATGGTTGACTGGTTATCTCTAGAAACAAAATAAAGGGCATATTTTGACATTCAAATACCAAAGTAAGTAATGTGATCTGCACTAAAACTGAGAAATGAACTATTTCAATTAACATTTCAAGACATTCATGCAGAAACATATTGCTTGGTTGCTTAAGTATAACCCTTTTCTCAATTATATATCCATGTTAACATTTTGACATACATAAGTCTGGAAAATGAATACATTTATATTAAGAATCTATTTTCTCAGTATTGAGACAGTTCATAATGTGTCCATACGATTGGGATTAATCTGACTTTATCTATTGTACTAAGATAACTGCCTTCTGAGGTGTGGGGAAAGGTAGGTTGCTTAAGTAAACTCTTATATAGATTGCTCAAACAGTTCCACAAAAGAAAGAGTTGAATCCTGTCAATGTTCTTTAAAGGACCACTATAGGCACCCAGACCACTTCAGCTCAGGATTAACCCTGCCTGCTGTAAATATACATTAGGATTAATCCAGCCTCTAGTGGCTGTCTCATTGAGAATGCTTTCCTATAGACTGACTGAATACGCGCGCGCGCGGCTCTTACGCATTCAGCCGAGAACGACCGAAGGAGGAGGACAGTCCCCAGCGCTGAGGGAGCCCGGCGCTGGAGAAAGGTGAGTGTTTAGCCCCCTTTCTCCCCCTTCAGCCAGGCGCACCCTCAGGGCACTATACTGCCAGGAAAACAAGTTTTTTTTTCCTGGCACTGTAGTGGTCCTTTAATAACACATAAGACCAGAAATAATCCAGGAAATTCTGAGAATTGTATTGTTAGGTAAAAAAAATACTTTTGAAAAGCTGATAACAGAAGCTAAAATATCTGAATCACATCAGATCTGAAATGGAACCTGGAAACATGTGACCAGAGAGCTACTGGGCAGTCCTAATACGGTAATAATACAGTACACTACGGCTAGCATAAAAAAATGTACCAAACACTTATCGATATGCATATATTAATATTCATGAATCTAAAAATGATCATATTAATAAAGCTTTGACCACTTACAGGCAAGAGGAGGTGAGAAAGTAAAATACAAATAAAATACAAATAATAAGTAAATTAAATAAATACAATATTTTAAAAATAATAATAAAAATTAAAAAAAATATATATATCTATATGAAATTTTATTCTAACTGTATTTTGATATTAAAATATATATATTTATATCAAAATACACTTAGAATGAAATTGTATATATATCTATGTATATATAAATAAATAAAAATAATACGAAATATACATATGTTCATATACAAAATTACATAAATAATTATATAAATATACACGTAGACTTCAAATATATAAATATGCATATATATTTAAATTCTACGTGCGTATTTATGTAATATTTTTACATAATTAAGTTATTTTATTAATTGCAATTTGAGGGACCTGCCTGCCAACCCAGGCCAAAAGTTCAGAGAATTTAATTTGCTAGCACTGTATTTTACCCTGTAATTGTTGTGATACGTTTTCCTGTTTTGAAACACTAATAATTGTGTTCAGCAAAGTCTCCCGAGTATAACAGTAACCCCCATGTACAGATTTTGAAAGTTACAGGGTCAAATATATGGGTCAAATATTTTTACATTGAAAATGGCTAGGTTGGTTACGTTGCCTTTGAGAGCGTATGGTAGCCCAGGAATGAGAATTATCCCCATGATGGCATAACATTTGCAAAAGAAGACAACTCAAGGTATTGCAAATGGGGTATGTCCAGTCTTTTTTTGTAGCCACTTAGTCACAAACACTGGCCAAAATTAGCGTTCAATTTAGTTTTTTACTTTTTTCACACACAAACAAATATGAACGCTAACTTTGGCCAGTGTTTGCGACTAGGTGACTACTAAAAAAGACTGGACATACCCCATATTGAATACCCTGGGTTGTCTACTTTAAAAAATATATATACATGTGGGGTGTTATTCAGAGATTTTTGAGATAATAGTGTTACAATGTCACTATTGATAAATTTGAAAAAATGTATGTTTTGAAACCGCAATATCCTACTTGTACCTATAGCCCTACAACTTGCAAAAAAAAAGCAAAAAAGTATGTAAACACTGGGTATTTTAAAACAAATTTTGAATCTATTTAGCAGTTTTTTTTATTCGCTTTTGTAGAAGAGTAAAAGATTTTTCAAGTAAAAGTAAAAAAAATGTATCTTTTTCAATTTTTCATCATATTTTTTTATTTTTTTAAATTAAATTACATGAGATTATATAAATAATGGTATGTAAAGAAAGCCTTTTTTGTCCTGAAAAAAACCCAATATATAATTTGTATAGGAACAGTAAATGAGAGAGCGGAAAATTACAGCTAAACACAAACACCATAAAAGTGTAAAAAGAGGCCTGGTCGCAAATGTACAACATCGCAAAAACAGTCCGGTCCTTAAGGGGTTAATATACACTGTTCATAATATGTCACCATCAACCAAGGCTATGTTCTGCATGTATCAGTCATCTAACTATTGTTCCAATTCTAATTGTTGGCCATCTGGTAGATGTTCACGTGATTATTGTATGACACTTTCCTAAATATTTTCAAGAAGAAATGGCACTCAGGTAAAACACAAAATAAGCATGGCAAGTAAATCTAATTGGCACATTTTCATCAGAAAATCATTTGGAAGAATGCCCGTAGTTTTCGAATCAAACAGAATAAATTAGAAAAAAGTACAGGGTAGCAGAGGCATGCAAGACTCCTATATTTTGCATATGCTGAAGGAAAACTAAATTGCCAATATGCCATCTGTAATATCAAGGAGAGATATGAGCACCAGAGCATCACTCGTATGAAAACAGGTGGTTAGAATGCTTAAAAACATTTTCTAGTTTAAATGTGTGAAATTGATCAGAATAATCTCTCTCCTGTTTAACTGTTTCGCTCACATTTCATCCAAAACCTGCTTGGTTTTTTTAAGAGTGTGCACAATCTTTCCTTAAATTTAAGACAAATTTGTTGCTTACTAATACAATTAAATTAACTATATGCCATGTTTAGACAGAAAATCAATAAGCACATTCATTCCAATTGAAACATAAAGACATAAATAAAACAGGGTGAAAGAGAAGGGTTGGATATTTAGATCACAGATAAAATATCATATGAAATGTGGCACATTTTTAAAGATTGCAATACTCCACGTTGTCTCAGATGAAAAGGCTTGACAATGACACTGACCTTCAACATTACTATAACACTACCAGGAAACAAAACAATGGAAACCAAGGGGAAGTATACTCATCTGCTCTATCATTAAATGAATGCTCCAAGCACCATAACCACTATATAGCTTACCTGCATCATCAGGTTTAGCACAGGCAAATAACTGAGATTGGTATTGGTGCCCATTGGGCTTTTCTAATCTACAAATGAATGACAACCCAGTAAGAATGTTTATTTTCCAGAGAGAGCATACATAACATAGATTGTATTAATGCTAATTACACTAAAACCCTTCTGCTGTTACATGCAGGACCGCTATCAGGGGCTGACAACCATGATGGTTAACGGGCCCGGCGGCCCTGGGCCCCATGTGTAACGGCGGAACTGCCACCGGTACACCTGCACCAGGGTCTGTACGCTGACAGGGCCCATCGGGTGGCCCAAGCATTTAGAATTGGAAGGCCAGCCTGAGGGCCATCTGATGAGCCCTATATCTTCAGGGGCCCAGTCAGCGCTGCGGCCGTGCAATCAGGGCCGGATTAAGAGCACACTGGGCCTGGTGCTGGCAAATATGATGGGCCTAATTACGGAATCTTATCGACCAAAAACACTAAAACAGTCATACCTCCCAAGCGTCATGTATCTGATGGAGATGGTGCTGGAGGGAAACTCATAGGATGCAGCTATACGAAAACACATACTCTATGCTAATCTCTCTAATTTATGCTTTCATCTTTCAAGTAAATCCATAACCCCTAACAGCAGTGCCCAGTGAAGCAGGACATCAATGGGTGGGGTAAAAGGGTGGGCCACTGGTGCGAATCATGTGACCAGACCTGCCAAAAGGGGAGAACATGCCCAAAAAGGGGGCATGTCTGTCCAAAGAATTGGAAGGCCAGCCTGGCATGAATGCATGTCAGGCTGCTCGCCAATCCTGCAGGCTGTCCAACTAAGGGCATACTATGCAGGCAGCACAATGAGCTTTACATAAATGCATCTAATGATGCGCTCACTCCGTGCTTTCTAAGGACTGTCCCCTAGCACTCGCTGGTCCACTTGTCTCCTTGCCTACTTACTAGCAGGCAGAAGTTCCTGTTATATAGTCTGAGACAGACAAAAGGTATATGTAGTGAGTGTAGAAGAAAGGGGACATGCCACAGTGTTAGAGAGACCAGCGTCTGCATTACCTAAACTAATTTTATTGTCAGCTAGTCCACACAAGTTGTGTTCCCATACATCCATCTTAAGCTTCCAAACTTAAAGGGACACTATAGTCACCAGAACAACTACAGCTTATTGTATTTGTTCTGGTAAGTAGAATCATTCCATTCAGGCCTTTTGCAGTAAACACTGTCTTTTCAGAGAAAATAACTGCACTGGCCACTCATTAGATGGCTGCTAGAGGTGCTTCCTGGGGCAGTACTGCCTAGTGTGCAGCACTGCCATTCAGTGTCTCCATCCTCTGCATGCAGACACTGAACTTTCCTCATAGAGACACATTGATTCAATTTATCTTTATGAGGAGATGCTGATTGGCCAGGGCTATGTTGGACTTGTGCTGGCTCTGCCCCTGATCTGCCTAGTTGACAGTCTCAGCCAATCCTATGGGGAAGTATTGTAATTTGCTCAGATCACCACTTCTGATGATGTCAGCAGACAGTGAATTCAGAGGCAGAGCCAGCAGCTGCAGACTTGAATACAAGTTATATTTTACTATACTTAGGGAGGCAAGAAGGGGCCAGGGTGTTGGTTTTAACATAATAGGGTCAGAAATACATGATTGTGTTCCTGACCCTATAGTGCTCCTTTAAGCAAGAGTATGTGAAGAGTCATTAGGGTTGCCACCTTTCTTGGAAAAAAATACCAGCCTTAATCATTTGTATAATCACAAGGAGTGACATCAGAGAAAATTCTGTAAAATCACCAACAAACTACTCACAGTTTGATTCTGCTGTATAGATGGATTGCTCCCAGTGTCTCAGTCTCGCAAGTCACCCAGTGTCTCAGTGTCCCTATGTATCACAGTGTCAGTGTCCCCATGTCACCCAGTCCCGTAGTCTCCCAGTGTCTCAGTGTCCCCATTTCTCCCAGTGTCCCAGTGTGTCCCCATGTCACTAGGATACTGGGGACACAGTGAGACATGGGGACACTGAGAGACCTGGGGACACTGAGAGACCCGGGGACGCTGAGACATGGGGACACTGGGAGACATGGGGACACTGAGACATTTAGGGAAACTGGGAGAAATGGGGACACAGACACTAGGGACACTGAAACATTTGGGGACACTAAGACACTAGGGACACAGAGACATGGGAACACAGACACTAGGGGACACTGGGAGACATGGGGACACTGCCTGGAAGACAGACACTTGGGAACACTGGGAGACATGGGGACAGTTGTGGGCATAGACATGGGGACACTGGGACATATAGGGATACTGGGAGACATGGGGACACTAGGCACACTGAGACACTAGGAACACAGACACTGGGACATATAGGGACACTGGGACACATGTGGACACTAGGCACACTGAGAGACACGGGACACAGACACTGGGAGACTTAGAGACACAGACACTAGCGACACTGGATGGGAGACATAGGGACACTGGGAGAAATGGGGACATGGTGTCTCTGTGTCCCAATGTCTCAGTGTCTCCCAATGTCTCACAGCATCCTCATGTGTCTCAGCATTCCCATGTGTCCCAGTGTCCCCTAGTGTCTCAGTGTCCCCATGTTTTCCAGTGTCCCCAAGTGTCTCAGTGTTTCCAGGTCTCCCAGTGTATGTGTCCCCATGTGTCCTAGTGTCTCAGTGTCCCCTAGAGTCTGTGCCCCCTAGTGCCTCAGTGTCCCCATATGTCCCCTAGTGTCTCAGTGTCCATGTGTCCCCTAGTGTCTCAGTGTCCCCATGTGTCCCCCAGTGTCCCCATCCCTCACTTACCTGAGCTGTAGAGCTGCTGTCTGGACTCTGTGCTGTGTAGCTGCTCCCCCACAGATCAGTAAGTAGTAGAGAGAGGCAGGGATATTCTGTAACTTCCTATCCCTGCCTCTCTCCACACACAGTAACCCCTACTGGCTTGTGCTGGTATTGTAGAGTAATCTCCATTTATTCTGAGAAAAATACCTGCACTTGTATTGCCGGTATTACTGCAATACCGGCATGGCCAGGCAGCCTCAAATACCGGCTGTGCCAGTAAAATACCAGTCAGGTGGCAAAACTAAGAGTAGTGTGTAAAAAAAAAATTTAAAAAAAATAAAGTTTTTTTTTTTTTTTTAAATGGGCCTATTCCATGGGCCTGGGCCTGCAGCTCCATCAGCCCCTATGTTAATCCGGCCTTGCCTGCAACAGCGCGATCGGACCCCTTTAAAAAATTGCATCCGCAAGTAGTGCTGGGAGGAAGTGCTGGGAAGTCAGTCCCGGCTTCTCTCCTGCAAAAAAAAAGGTAAGAAAAATGAGCTATGTGTGTATGTCAGTATGTGTATGTATATGTATGTATGTATGTCAGTATGTGTATGTATGTATATGTATGCATGTCTGTGTGTATGTGTTTGTATGTATGTGTATGTATGTCAGTATGTATATATATCTTTATGTATGTCAGTATGTGTATGTATGTCTGTCTGTCTATGTGCATGTATATATGTATGTGTATGCATGTATGCATGTATGTGTATTTCAGTATGCATGTATGTCAGTATGCATGTCTGTGTGTATGTATGTCAGTATGTATGTATGTATGTATGTGTATGTTATGTATGTATGTCAGTAAGTGTATGTATGTGTCTGTCTGTATGTATGTGTGTGTGTATGTATATGTTGATGTGTCTGTTTCAGTATGTGTGTATGTTTGTTTTAGTATGTGTGTCTATTAGTATGTGTGTGTGTTTGTTCTAGTATATCCTGCTTCATTCATCCTAGTGTAAGGATTATGGTTACAGTTAGTGCTATGTCTACTGCTAGCCACTGCCAACTTAGAATCATTAATTTACAGTTTGACCATCAGCGGTAGTGGCAAAGCCTCAGAGTCATCTGAACATCTCTTCCTCAGCCATAAGGTTGCCTCCATCATCGCCGCCAATACTATTAGTATTTAACCTCCTTTTTTGTGGGATTAGTAGCATTTCTGTTATGTCCAATTCACCACCCAGAAGGTGGTTTTATCTCTGCCTTTTAATGTTGCAAGTGATGACTCAAGTTCTAAAGTAGCAGAAAAATCTGTAAGCCTAGGAAGAAGACTTCAATAATGTATGCTGCTACTTCAAATGGCACAGCAGCTCCTTCTATATATCAGGTGGATAGAGACTAGTGTTACTACAATATCTTCATCAAAGCAAAGTTTGACATTACATTGCCAGCCTCTCAGAAAAGCGAACTGCAAAGTGTAAATTATATGGCAAGAAAGTGAGTAGTAGGGGAATGATGGATCATTTCATTAGTGGCAGTCATTTGCAAAAATAATATAAGTGTGTACTACTAAGGGATGAAGAGGAAAGAGAAAGGTGCTGCATCTGATTCCGCACAACAAACTACCAGATATTGAGCCTTGTGCCACTTGTCAAAACAAGAAGCTAATAAAAATCACTTGCTTGATTGTCCAGCTGATCGCTTCAGAGGGCTGCTTGCTTTACCATGATAGGAAAGCCCTTTAAGCAGCTGATACAGGCCCTTGCTCCAAATTATAGTCCCTCGTAATTCACTTTAGGTGTTTACATGTTAAGTTAACAGAACTCCTTAATACTCCCAGTAATGTGTTTTTAAAATACAATAAATGTGTTAAGAAATCATTCTAGGTAAATAAATAATTGTTCTTGATTTAAATTGAGGTTACATTAGTTGTTATTAAGTCACATAAAATTTATCAGAACAGTCCTGCCCTTGGCCACACCCTGATTCACACCTCTAAAATGAAAGGTTCCTCCTTTGTAATTTTGAATTGTTGGAAGGTATGTAGTCCCATCACTATAATGTTTCTATTGTTCCTACTATTGAAGGAGCAGCTGGTTCAAGGGAAACTATAGTGCCAGGAAAAAAGTTTTTTTCCTGGAACTATAGCTCCATATAGTGCCCCTCCCCATGGTGCAGAAGAGGTTAAAAACCCCTTCTGTCACTTACCTGAGCCCAGCGCCGAGGTACTCCGCCTCCGTTTCATCCCCGTTGACATCAGCACGTGATGGAACCTAATGCACATGTACGGCAATAGCTGCGCTGGCATTAGGACTTCCCTGCAGTCTGGGTGTATTAGCAGTCTGTGTGTGTATTCAGCAGTAGTGATGTCCCGAACGGTTCGCCGAAAGGTTCGCCACGGACGGCGAACATATGACCCTGTACCTCACAGTCAGCAGACACATTCCAGCCAATCAGCAGCAGACCCTCCCTCCCAGACCCTCCCACTTCCTGGACAGCTCACTAAGAATGCAGCTTCAAAATGGATGCTGTCCAGGAGGTGGGAGGATCTGGGAGGGAGGGTCTGCTGCTGATTGGCTGCAATGTGTCTGCTGACTGTGAGGTACAGGGTCATATGTTCGCCGTCCACGGCGAACCGTTCAGCGAACCGTTCGGGACATAACTATTCAGCAGTCTGTATTTATTCAACAGTCTGTGTATGTGTATTCAGTAGCCTGTGTGTATTTAGCAGTCTCTGTGTGTGTATTTGGTAGTGTCTGTATATTCAGCAGTCTGTGTATGTGTATTCAGCAGTCTCTGTGTGTGTTTATGTGTGTGTATTCATCAATCTGTCTGTATGTACTCAGCAGTCTGTGTGAGTGTATTCAGCAGTCGGTGTGTGTGTGTATTCAGCAGTCGGTGTGTGAATGTGTTCAGCACTCTGTGTGTATGTATTGCATTTGTTGGAGGTTACCAATAAATATAAGATTAGTTTTATCGAAAATTTACATTTTTATTCCTATTAGTTGTTGTGTAGAAAAAATGGAAGAAAGATTCAGGTACTCCAGGATACAAAAAGGCAAATTTATTGAACCCACTGCCACTCACAACGTTTCGACCTATATGGTCTTTGTCTACTGGTACTGGGACTGGCCTGGTTGCACCCAAATACATAATACTTGGTATTGTGTGCAGTTCCACATTTCTACTACAACTATATCTGAGTTGTTGTGTAGGCAGAACCCGAGTGCACTGCTTTGCCCGGGGGCCCATAATGTTGTTAATATGACATTGCACAGCATATCAGCACAAACACTTCATACCAACTGTCAAGCATGGTGGTCGAGGGTAGATGATTTGGGCTTGTTTTGCTGCCACAGGATCTAGAAACCTTATGGTCAATAAGTCAATCATGAACTCCTCTGTGTACCAAATTATTCTAGAGTGAAATGTGAGCTTGGCGGAATTTAGGTCATGCAACAGTACCATGATCAAATCTACAACAGAAGGGATGAAAAAGGCAAGTATCAAGGTGTTGCAGTGGCCCACTCAAAGTCTAGACCTCAACCCAATTGAAAAGCTGTAGCAGGACCTTAAGAGAGCTGTACATAAACAAATGCCAGCAAACCTGAACTTAAACAATGTTGTCAGTGAGTGGGCCAAAATCCCTCCACAACATGTAAGAGACGGATAAAGCCATACAGGAACTAATTACTTCAAGTTATTTTGCAAACAAAACAATATTTGGGAATCAGCTAAACATCTACAAAAAAAAAAACCAAATAAGCCAAACATAGTGTAATACAGTTGGATACAATGTATCTGTGCTTTTTTAAAATACACTCACAGTGTGCTGAGGAAAACTGCGAATTGGGGTTCCTCCCCTGGCATAGGCTGGGGAGCTAACACCTTCTCTTTAGGTTCCTCCCGGTGCAGGATTGGTCCACAATCAATTTCAGAGAGTCAGGATATTCAGCTCCGTGAAAGATTTATTTAGTACAAAATAAATAAAAACAATATAAAATGGTTGACCTATGTGTTTCTTCCACTTTAAGTGGACTTCCGCAGGGACAAATGTAATAATACAATTATACACAAAGTATAAAAAGTACAAAAATGCATAAATACACCCTTAGATGTCAAGCTGCCTATCCCCCCTCAATCCCAAGTCCTTTAAATGGAGCTAAATAAATAAATCTTTCATGGAGCTGAATATCCTGACACTAAAATTTATATCATGGGAGGCACCCCAAGGTGCAGTTTTCCTAAACATACTGTGAGTGTATTTCAAAAAAGTGCAGATACATTGTATCCAACTGTATTACACTATGTTTGGCTTATTTATTTATTTTTGTAGATGTTTAGCTGACTCCCAATTATAGTTTTGTTTGCATGCTATAAAAAGGTGGTGATTTGGGAACACTACCTGGGAAGCTACATCTTATTGAAAGTTAAGTATTTTTTTGTTGTATATTAATTTTGTTTTTTGTAGAGCTATACTTCAAATTATTGATGCTAAAGGTGCTTCTACAAGCTATTGAATTATAAGGTGTACTTAGTTTTTCATGCATGGCTTCTCCATTTTGGTTTTATTTTTGTTAAATAAATCATGGATACAGTGTAATATGTCATGTTTTGTGTTCATCTGAGGTTGTATTCAACTAATTGTAATACCTGTTAAGGAACAGATAATTGTTATTATGTCCTGATATGTAAAATCATAGAATTCAAAGAGGGTGTAATTTATTTTTCCCATGACTGTATGTACATACATACACACATACACACAGACAGATCTATAAAAACACATGCACAATACAGCCAATATACATATAAACACATGCTGCAGCCCCTAGTTACATGTACGTGCACACTTCAGCCCCAATACACACACACACACAGTACACATCCTATACACATACACACATCATAGCCCTTAGATACATACACACTCTACAGGCCCTATATACACACTCTATACCCAATAGACAAAGACAATCACTACTCCCTCTAGACACACGTTTGCTCTACAGCCCCTAGACACACACACTTTACTGTGTGTGTGTGTGTGTGTGTGTGTGTGTGTGTATATATATATATATATATATATATATATATATATATATGTGCTCTCTACTGGTATTATATATTTATATATATATATAAAGGATATTATGGCACTAGAAAAAGTGCAGAGGCGGGCTACAAAATTAATAAAAGGAATGTAACATATCAGCTATGAAGAAAGGTTAACAAATTTAAACCTATTTCGTTTCGAAAAACGTTGCCTGAGAGGGGATATGATAACATTATACAAATATATTTGGGGCCAATACAAACCATTGTGTGGAAATCTATTCACAAACCGGACTTTACATAGGACACAAGGTCATGCGTTTAGACTGGAAGAAAGAAGATTTTGTCTAAGGCAAAGGAAATGTTTTTTTACTGTAAGAACAATAAGGATGTGGAATTATCTGCCTGAAGAAGTCGTTTTATTAGAGTCCATACAGATGTTCAAACAGCTACTAGATGCATACTTTTAAAAATAGAATATTCAAGGATATAATCTTTCAATGTAGGGTAATAACTGCTTGATCCAAGGATAAATCTGAGTGCCATTCTGGGGTCAAGAAGGAATTTTTTTCCTAGCTTGTTGCAAAATTGGAAGTGCTTCAAACTGGGTTTTTTTTTGCCTTCTTTTGGATCAACAGCAAAAAACAAATGTGAGGAAGGCTGAACTTGATGGACGCAAGTCTCTTTTCAGCTATGTAACTATGTAACTATATATGTATATACTTTACTATTATGCGTAATATATATTTTATTCTTCATAATAACATCATACATTCTGCTTAAACATTGTACTTTTTAATAATGGGCTTTCTCGTGTATTAATACTCTATAAATGAATGCAAAGTTGCTTTTAGCTCTTGACTGAATCATTTCTATGCCTCCTCTTATTATCTTTGCTATTGCAATGAATATATAATCAAGAAACATTAATTAAACCAAAAAGATAATGACATAGTATAACAATTGCTGACCTTCCTTGCAAAGTAGAAACAATGTCCAATAATAATAATAATAATACCACCAGTAATAATCACAATTAGTAATAACAATGGTTCATAATGTACTAAAGCATCACAAATAGTTAACATGAGAGCTCACACACTGCAATATGTGGCTGTCCTTCCAGCTCAGATATTAAAATGAATGTTAAAAAATACAAGATATACTATGTCTGAATCCTGTAATTGGTGATGCTGCAGTATGCCACTCATATTGTTTTGTTGAGAGTAAAGTCTGGACAGAAAAGCAAATGGGAAAAGAGTTCAAACAGCAAGATATATTGATAAAGTTCTGCAGTATGGGCCACTGCTTGAAATTGCTCACAGTAACTAGAACTCAGAGCAGATTGTGGAATAAATGAAATGTGACATGCAAACACGGCCTTTTATTGAACCACTGAGCAATGTATTGAAAATCTTTAATCCATCTCCTGAAGACCGTTGTGCTCAGAAAGGGTAAAAAAAAAAAATCATGAACGGATTACTTTAATCTACAAACATATTGGCAATAAATTTGTTCCAGCACATAATTATAACAACTATTTTAGGGCCTTGTGGTTATAACCAAGAGCCAGTCACTTGGAGTTGAAACCTAAAAATTCTCTCTTATATGTAAACCCTCATGGCTTCTGGCTTCTGCAGGTCTGCAGAAGTTGGAAGCACGTCACTGCACCAACAGGGAGTGATCAAAATGTTACAATTCCAATAATTGTTAACTGCACTTTTACCTGTACTGGTTCTGTGAAAAAGGGGATTTCAATGACACATTAAAGGAACCTTTGGACACAAAGGCATCAATAATAATACTTAATATTTTTGGAATTTTTGTCAAATTATTTCAGATTTTTAGATAAACCTTTAAAATGATGAAATTTTTTTAAAAAAAATACTTTAATATTTTTATATAATGATATGCTCTTTATATATTATATATAAATAATTGTTATTTTAATATTTTGAAAAAAAGATTTTATCAAAAAATATTGAACTATTTGAAAAGCTTATCCTAATATATTAAATCGAGCCCTTAGATAATTAAACACCAAAAAGGGCTTGATAAAGTACAGAAACACTTTTCTAACAATTAACCAATATAAAGAAACAAAGTATGTACACATGAGCAGAGCAAACACCAAAACACCTCACCTTAGATGACAAATAAAAATACCAAGCATAAATTAGTTATTCCCCAATAATCATTTAAAGCAAATAAGATATAAATAAACACAGAAACAACAAAATAATATAGCAAAATTGATAACACTACAAATATTAATTCCTAAAAATGTATGAATAGAACATGTTTAGAGAAATACATACTCATATTAATTTCCATTTGGTCAACAGGTTAATGACACAAGCCACCTATAATCAGCACTACTGCACTATATAAGGGGGTTATAAAAGCAGGTTTGATCATTCACATAGATATATTTTGTTTGTCATTAGCCTCACCAACTTGGAGTCTAGTTATCATTATCGATATAAGCTGGTGATATTTTTGGGTCATGATCGCTTTAAAAATCTGTACGGAAGTCTGAAAATTGTATTGATCTGATAATGTTGTATTGTAATTTACCATGTATATATTTAATATTTACATAGTTGTGCATAAATAAATGTTGCCAAAGCATTGCGATTTTATTTTGTAGGTTTAATAATTTAAGGAAAATCTTTTAAAATGTCTTTCTTACTAAAGCATGTCATAATGCACCCATATAATATGCAATATATTTTGATTTGGTGAATGAAAATAAAATGGAATTCACTAGCTTCCTGGGCCAAACCTATCAGTGGCTTTTTATTTCAATGACACCACAGGAGATTTTTCATTCAGTTTGATAAGCTGTCATTTGAAACTATTACACACAGCTCTTATCACACTGAACATTTTTTTTCTATTTATCTGTATATCTTTGAGGAAAATGTCTGTCAAAACAGACACACAGAAAGAAGATAAAAGAGAGTGGGGGCAAAGACAAAACCACCACACTGAGGACACTTGTTAGAAAAACTGTACGATAAACTGCTATAAAAAAACAATTCCCTTTGCTAAAATGTCAGTTTAGCAAAACAATGTCATAGCAAATTCAAATGTTAGAAAACTCCTAGATACTGCTAGAGAACTCCTGGATAAACAGGTGGGCTTTGTCAGCCCGATGCTAGCAGCAACCAGTAATCATGCACATCATCAAAAAATGTACTTAAAAACACCAGTGCAAAAGAGAGGGTAAAAGAAAAGACCGTAAATGCATAAAATGCACAAGTTGTGATGATGATGTCACAGATTGCTACATTATTATTAATATTATTATTATATTGTTATTATTTATATAGCACCAACAAATTCCGCAGCGATTTACAGTGGGTGGACGAACAAACATGTAGTTGTAACCAGACAAGTTGGACATACAGGAACAGAGGGGTTAAGGGCCCTGCTCAATGAGCTTACATGCTAGAGGGAGTGGGGTAAAGTGACACAAAGACTAATGACAGTTGCAAGAGAGGAATCAGTCGGGAGCTATTAACAGTTTAATTGATACGCTTTTATGAAGAAGTGGGCTTTTAATGATTTTTTTTGAAGGAGTGGAAACTGGGTGAGCATCTAATGGAGGAGGGAAGTGAGTTCCACAGGAACGGTGCAGCCCTTGAGAAGTCTTGAAGGCGAGCATCAGAGGTGGGAGTATGGACAGAAGATAGACATAAGTCTTCAGCAGAGCGTAAGGGTCTAGACGGAACATACTTGTGTATTAGGGAGGTATAGATAGGTGGGAGCACCATTATGTAGAGATTTGAAAGCAAGAGCCAGAATTTTAAATTGAGCCCTATATCTTACAGGAAGCCAATGTAGGGACTGACAGAAGGGTGAGGCGTGGGCAGTGCGGGCGGACAGGAAGATGAGCCTGGCCATTGCATTCATTATGTACTGTAACAGCGCAAGTGTGGAGCATGTAAGACCTCTAAGAAGTGGATTACAGTAGTCTAGGTGAGAAAGGACAGTGGAATGGACCAGCACCTTAGTCGCATCTGGCGTTAAGCAGGGTCAGATGCATGCAATGTTTTTGAGATGGAAGTGGCAGGATTTGGCAATAGACTGAACATGAGGCATGAAGGAGAGGTCGAAGTCAAAGAGAACACCTAGGCAGTGAACCTGCGTGGTGGAGCTCATGGTAGCACTGTTGTCTTAGAGGGAGACAGACACAGGAGTAGCAACGCTTGAGGGAGGAAAGACCAGAATTTCAGTTTTGGTCCAGTTGAGTTTAAGGAAGTGGGCAGCCATCCAGTTAGAAATAGCAGAGAGGCAGTCAGAGACACCAGTCAAGAGGGACGGGGAGAGATCAAGAGAGGACAGATAGATTTGCGTGTCATCCGCATAGAAATGATTTTGGAACCAAAAGAGGCAGTATAGATGGAGAACAGTAGGGGACCAAGGACTGAACCTTGGGGAAATCAACAGAGAGGAGTTGGGGAGAAGAAGCAGAGCTAGAGAAAAAAACACTGAAAGAGCGCTGGGAGAGGTGGGAGAGGTAGGAGAGGTAGGAGGAGCACCAGGAGAGAGCAATATCCTGTAGACCAATATTGCAGAGGATGAGAAGAAGCTGTTGATGGTCAATAGTGTCAAAAGCTGCAGAAAGGTCAAGGAGAATTAGGATAGAGTAGTGACCACAAGATTTTGCAGCGAGTAGATGATTGGATGCTTTGGTTAGTGCCGTGTCTACAGTGTGCTTAGCGTGGAAACCAGACTGAAGCGGGTCTAGCAGAGAATTGGACTCGAGGAAGTCTGTCAATCTCGCATAAACAACTCTTTCAAGGATCTTGGATGCAAAAGACAGTAGCGAGATAGGACAGTAGTTGGACGAGGAGTTAGGGTCAAGGTTGGGCTTCTTTAGAATTGGGGTTACAGTTGCATGTTTGATGGGTGATGGAAATATGCCAGAGGAGAGAGAGAGATGGAGAATTTTAGTAAGAGGTAGAGAAAGAGAAGAAGACAGAGTACGGATTCGAGATGCAAGGGAATTGGATCTAGGGAGCAGGTGGTGGGGGTGGAGGACTGGAGCAGAGCAGAAACCTCTTCCGCTGCAACAGGTGCAAATGAACATGGAACAGCAGAGGGAGTGAGGTTAGGGGAAGTATTGTATGGAGAAGAAGAAAGATGAGAGGTCTCTTCCCTGATTGTAGAGATTTTGTCAGTGAAGTGAGTTGCAAAGTCTGGGGCGGTCAAATAGGTGGAGGAGGAACAATAGGGCGACGAAGAGAGTTAAATGTGTGAAATAGTCATTTGGGTTCGCGGGAGAGTGTGGTTATGAGGGTATTGAAGTAATTTACTTTTGCAGAGGAAAGAGCCAAGCTGTATGAGCGCAGCATACATTTATAGTGGATAAAGTCAGACGCACAGTGAGGCTTTCTCCAACAGCGTTTAGCAGTTCTGGAATATTTTTGAAGATATCGAGTCAGCTTGGTGTGCCAAGGTTGTTGATATGGGGCGCTTGCTGCGTTTAAATGTAGGAGGTACCATGATGTCTAGTTGAGAGGAGAGGGTTGAATTGTAGAAGGAGGTTGCAGAGCTAGGACAGGTGAGGTTTGAGTTAGGTAAAAAGATAGTTTTGAGATTAGTGGAGAAATGCTTTAGTTTAAGACATTGGAGGTTTCTGTGAGATTGATGTTCAGACGGTGGTGTCAATTGGGTCTCAGGTATGCTGATGTCAAAAGTCAGCAGATGGAATATTGGAGATATTAGATGCGGTACAGAGATTGGTGAAGGCAAGATCAAGAGTGTTTCCTGCTGTATGAGTTGCTAAATTGGACCATTGCATAAGGCCAAACGAGGAGGTTACAGAGAGCAGACGAGAGGCATCAGTGCAGTTGGGGTTGTTGATTGGTATATTGAAATCCCCAAGTATAAGGGAAGGAGTGCTAGATGAGAGGAAGTGGGGAAGCCAGGAAGAAAAGTGCTCAATAAATAGCCTAGGATGACCAGGGGGTGGTAGATGATTCTTAAAGGAGTGGGTTTAAATAGGCGGACAGTGTGAACTTCAGAAGAAGAAAAGGATAGGGCAGGGGGAGTTATAATTGGTTGAAAGGTACATTGAGGGGAGAGAAGGATGCCTACACCACCTCCTTTACAATTTAGACTGGGAGTGTGAGAGAATTGTAGCCCACCAAAACATAAAGAGGCAGGAGTAGCTCCATCAGAGGGGGACAGCCAGGTCTCTGTAAGTGCCAGTAGTGTGAGTGAGCTACTTTGACCTTATCGTATATGGATCTCCGTGGAATCCGTCAGTAACAGAGTTAGTCAATTTAGTCTTCTTCCAAGCATTGGAGCTTTTTGTTGGAATGCATATTGGATAAACACTTGTGGCACTGTTTTGGGGTATAATCTCCTTGGCAAACTGCGACATCCTGGCAACATTCTATACAAGTCAGAAAGAGAGAACCCTATGCACATCCATCGATGAGGCTCTGTAAATAGTGGCAATATTATCATGTAAATAAACCTGCTTAAGAGCTCCTGGTGCCAAATAACAGTCTTTTGCAGAATGACCATATAGGTAACCTAACATCACCTATTGGTGAAGAGATTCCTTTTAATATAGTCTTTCTTTGCTATATTGCTGGGATAAGGTGTCAATAAATAACACCCATAAAGCAACCATCTGGATTGGATTTTTATTGCATGTAAGCAGAGCAAGCCCTTGCAATTGAACTAACTGAAAAGTCACAAAGACAACCACTATGAAATATTGATAGTGTGACATCCTTTAATGTCATGAAGTCAAACACATATGTGTACACATAGCAAGTTGAAACCATTGCAAGAAAATGTTTGACTCTTTTGAGTTATTTATGTTGAGGTAACATGTTTGTCCATTGAAGCATCTGTCCATTGTAAAATAAACATACAATAAATTATACATTTTGATGTGGACTCAATAAACAGTAATTATAAACAGTAAATTATAGTAGACTACCTTTCAAATTGCAAAATGTAGGACAAAAAAGTGGATAGAGTTGCAGTATTTTTCTAACATGTCTATTATAGTGTATTTTTCAGTTTACTTATTAATTCAGCACAATTCATTGTATTGTTGTAGTTTGTTTTTATGTTATTACCTTTCGGTGTCACTGTCATCACTGGTATCAACCTCCTCTAATGCTGCCTGTAAATCTGCAATTCGCCGAATGGATGTCTCTAGATCAGCTTGCAATGTCTGCCTAACAGCTGTCAATTCATATACTTGTGTCTCCTGAAAAAGAATAAAAAATATGGTATAAAATATAAAAAGTGCAAAATGGAAATTTCCGGTATGTTAACACCATTGGTGCTACATGAATAGAAAGTACAACATATCCCACTGATTCAGGACAAACACAAAATTTATATCTTTAAATATCTCAAAGCTATTTAAACACACTTATCACAAGTTAAAAATGGGGAGGACTTGTTCTTACCAGTGTTATATGCAAAACTGTATCAAAGTACCCCATAGATTGGTAATTTCGTGTTAAAATCAGAGATAGACATGGTCACTGCATACCAACTACTTAAAGGGACACTACAGGCATCCAGACCACTTCAGCTCCTTGAAGTGGTCTGAGTGCAGTGTCACTGCCCAACTTAGTCCTGCAATGTAAATCATTGCGGTTTTAGAGAAACTGCAATGATTACATTGCAGTACTAAGACAGCCTCTTGTGGCTGTCAATCAGACAGTCACTAGAGACTCTTCCTGCTGGCTAGGCGATTTTTGGTTGCCTAACTGACACTGGACATCCTCACTCTCTGCATGAGGAAATCCAGTATGAGTTAAATCCCCATAAGAAATCATTTAATCAAAGCTTTCCTATCAGGAGGGCCTAATGAGCTTGCAGCACTCGCCAGACATGTGCATTAGCCCTCCGTTGGAGGAGGCAGAGCATCGACCCAGTGCTGACGGAGATCGTCACTGGAATCAGGTAAGTGATTGATGGGTTTTTAACTCTTGCAGTGCTGGGGAGAAAAACGCAAATAAGGAGGGGACCAAAGGAACACAATAACGTTATCAATACACTTTTGTATTCCTAACATTATAGTATTCCTTTAAACTTTCCAAGAATCTACTGTCTTCCTTTGTGGCCATATGAAGTGGACATTTTTCACTTATTAAAGTCCGAACAGCCCCATACCAAATATGGCAAAACCATTCGGATGCATACAGGGCCATTTGGACAGAAAAATCTGGACATTGTTCACAGTATTTAATAATTGCCAGATTTTGCAATTCAGGTTAAAAAAAACAGCCCTTTCCTATTCTTCTCATTCAGTTCAGTCTGTGCCGGACCTGTGCTGACTAGCACAGAGATAAGAAGGCTGTGCTCTGGTATCAGGGAAACCCTCCTTTGGCTTTCTTCCCTGCTTAAATACAGCCTAACAGAAAGCTATGCCTGCAAGGGAAGCAAGGATGTGGGGCAGGCTGTGTGTGAGAGCGTCAGCAAGGAGAGAAAGAGCCAGAATGATTTATTGCAGACAGGTAATCGTAGAATGGTGAGACCTGTGCTTCCCCAACAGGGGTATGCTAGAGAGATGTATCATACAGCATATGTAACACCCTCTGATAAAATAATTGATGCTCTCAGTAAGAGACAGGGCTAATAAATTACCCCCTTCCCGACCTCGGATGTACCAGGTAAGTCCGACAAAAAACGGTCGTTAACGACTTCAGATGTACCTCAGCAGTCCCCCTGCAGCAGCTCTGACCTCTCCAGCACTCCAGAGCCAGGTGATCATCATGATCACATGGCCACAACAGGAGTCTATGGAGCTGCCAGCAGGGGGACTGTCTGAGCTGTCAGGCAGTCCCCCTGACTCCTAAAATAGTAAAAAAATAAAAATAATATTAAAATAAATATATTATACATATAATATATATGTATAATATATTCTAAAATAATAAAAGCATTTTATAATATATTATACATATGTAATGCATATATATGATTGCATTATAAGTGTACTTTGAGATATATACACATATATCTCAAAATACACTTATAATGTAATCATATATATGCATTATATATGTATAATATATTATAAAATGCTTTCATTATTTTAGAATATATTATACATATATAGGAAATAAAAGTTTGTGTTTTATTTATTTTTATATTTGTGGTCGGGGCATCAAAGCCGTAATGAAAGCATATAAGAAGTAGGTATGTAAGGTCCCTATATGAGACATAGTAATATGAAAAAGTCAGTTGAGGTGTGCCGGAACCGACGTTGCGGTGGGCCTGTAATAAAAGAGGTAAAGATAAAGATATGATAAAGATAAAAAATACTAGATAAAGATATGAGAAAAGGGAGTGGTGGGAGGGGCAAATAGCCAGACTGAAATGATAATGGGGAGCGGTCTGGCGTCCATGAGAAGGGTAACCATGTCTTTCCTACAACTACAGGCCCAGCTTTACTATTTGTGGTTGGGGCATCAAAGCCGTAATGAAAGCATATAAGAAGTAGGTATGTAAGGTCCCTATATGAGACATAGTAATATGAAAATATCAGTTGAGGTGTGCCAGAACCGATGATGCGGTGGGCCTGTAATAAAAGTGGGCAAAAAGAGTATTCCATACAAGATTATACAGCCTACAAAATAAGCATATAACCATATTACATATACATATTACGGAAGACTTGGCGTATTTAAGAACAGGATGAAGTATGTGTCTGGATTAACCGGAGGAACTCCATCGTCACAAAGTCCCAATAATATGTACCGGAATATACCTGGAGGTATAGGTGGCAGCACCAATGTGGAAGGAGTGACCTGCTTAAAGACCTTATCTGACTATGCAGTAATAACCTTAAATAAAGTCTGAATTTACTCATCAATTAGAGTATTGCCGTGTAAGGCTAGTAGGAGCTGATCAGGGGAATCTTGAACAGAGGTTAGGACGTACTCCAGGATTATTATTGGGCACCACCCGATAATGTTAGGGGAAAGGGGTTTTGGCTAAATTTGGTATGACTGAAGGGTAATACATAGTGGTCTTGTATCTTGTATTTGAGATATCTTAGTGCAGTATAGGGGAGTGACGTTCATTAAAGTAAGTTCTCTTGAACTGAGAAACCAAAGGAAGCTGAAGTAAGAGGCAGTAAGAGGCGGTATTTATGTCATGATTTGTGTGTGTTTTGAGAGGGTGCCGCATCGATGAGACAGGACCGTGACCAGAAAAGGATAGGTAAGCTAGAGGGTGGAAAAAAATAGAACTTGAGATTTAACGCCTAACAACATTATTCTAATTTAATAAGATGGCAGAAAAATGAATAATACCATATTGTATTGAAAAGATATATAAGTAAAGGTGGCAAAAAAAAAGTAAAAACGACCGTTGTACACCAGAAACTTGTTTACAATATTAAATACCAGCCATAACCGTACAAAAATGTAGATTCCCTGCGAAAAGCCTGTGATCGAGAACAAGACAAGTGATCAGTGACAAAGTCGTTAATTCCTGGAATATGGGCATATATTAGGAAAGTAGTTATTAGCAGCTGACCAAGTCAGTATTCTCATAAAGTACATCATAGTCAGGAATGCAGCCAGTTATCTGAGCGACATCTGATAGTTGAACTGCCTACAACACGCCCAAATTGTAAGGAACTTGATGGTAAAAAGGGGGTGAAAACATGCTTCCCTTCCCTTAAGAAAAAAGTTCAACTATGTGCAAATAGGAGGTGGCATGTTAGTCAAGCGCCGTAAGGAGGTTATCGGACAGAAAGTGAGTAAGTTAAGTAATCTGGATATGAAAGCTTGACCTTGTGGAAAAATTCTCATCGCAAAGTTGGGGGAACCCAAAAGAGAATAGAGTTCTTCATGATCACATTGACCAGTATGCGGATACTTACGATGTACAACAAGATCAGCTCGAGGCACATGTAGATACGCTAGATATGTCAAGTGAGCAAGAATAATCGATGACCTTGAGTTATGAAATAGGAACTGAGGATAACTTATATGCATAACACCAACATGACAGTGAGCCAAAAGAGGCATGCTGTTATGATTGATGAAAAGCCAAAAGCACTAGTAGGTCTTGAATATGATATGAACATGACCGAAATGCAATGTTGAATACCAAAATATAGCTATTGCTCTTACCTTATGTGCCAAAACAAAAGTTCCGCTGTGATAAGAGGTTACAGTCCGAAGTCTAATAGAAGCAGGACTAACCATGACCCCTGTGTGACATAGTATCAGACTAAGTATAAGTGCCGCTCAGGGACAGGACTTACACCCTCTAGTTGTTAAAATGTGTGAAATAACATGAATTAATTGTGTGTACCTTAATAACGTACTGGCTTACTAGCAATTGCAAAGTGGTGAAACCATTAAACTTGGTTGGTGACGGGTGAGGCCCTGCTAGATGCCAAGTGGCTTGAGAGGCTCTCTCTATGCATTGGCGCAAGGGGATTTTGTGGCCACCGAATGTTGTGGCGGGGTGTCTGCCTCTCGGTGACTTGTAAAGCATAAGATAGAATGTGAGTGACAGGTGAGGCCCTCTCTAACCACCATGCGAGGCAACTAACTATGAGTTGGGCAGATATGCGTAGTACCTCTGAGTATGAGGATGGCTGTTGACCTCGCGGGACCACTAACCTAAAGCATAGAGGCCTGAGAAAATGTTAGCTATTGGACTCCTGGTGCCCTGTCAGCCAGTAATGAAACTAACTAAGGGAGGATGGGAAATGTCAGGTTCAACCATAAGCAGGGGGTTTGCAGTAAATCGTAAATACCTAGCACCTAAGATATGATGATGTAATGTACAAGTGTGAGAAAAAAAACCCCATGAGAACTGAGAAAACATGAACAAAAGCAAACAGGCGTATGAAAATCAGCAACGCACCAGTCATAAATAACCAATAAGAATAAAAAAAACAAAAGTGAGACGCAATTAAGAATAGAACCAACACTGTGAGAGAGATGCAATATGAACAAGGGCCACTAGAGGGCCTCCCCTGCTTGCCTCAGAACAACCGATAAATCAGGAACATGTGCCACGATACATTCATGTAAATGGTAGTGAGAACCGAATTAAACAACACAAAGGGAGCATTCGTTTGAAAATTACGCAAATGTCATGTAGCCAAATTTGTTACATGGAACATCCAACTGTAAAGAGACGAAAGCCCTACAACTACCGAATGGTATTAGGCATGGAATGCAGCCCCTTTGTGCATATGAAAAAACATGTCAAACTAACCTAATTACATTCTACGAAGAAGTAAATAAAAGTATAGATCAGGGTGTTGCAGTGGATATGATCTACTTGGATTTTGCCAAGGCATTTGATACAGTTCCACACAATAGGTTAGTCTTCAAACTAAAAGAAATTGGTCTAGATGATTATTCTTGTTCTTGGGTAGAACATTGGCTTAAGGATAGAGTACAACCTAAATTTTCAGGCTGGACAAAAGTGGTAAATGGTGTCCCTCAGGGTTCTGTTTTGGGACCGCTTCTATTTAACATATTTATAAATGGTCTTGAAAAAGGCATTGAAAGTCATGTTTCAGTGTTTGCAGATGACACAAAACTTTGTAAAGTAATAAAATGTGAGCAGGATATTGCTTTGCTGCAGAGGGATTTGGATAGATTAGGGGACTGGGCACTAAAATGGCAGTTGAAATTTAATGTAGAGAAATGCAAAGTTATGCACTTCGGGGTCAAGAATGCACAAGCAACTTACACCCTAAATGGTAGTGAATTAGGGATAACCACATACAAGAAGGATTTGGGAATTGTTATAGACAACAAATTAGGCAGCAATATGCAATGTCAATCTGCAGTTGCAAAGGCCAGTAAGGCTTTGTCATGTATAAATAGGGGCATAAATTCTCGTGATGAAAATATAATTTTGCCTCTCTATAAATCACTGGTATGCTGTGCAATTTTGGGCACCTGTTCTATAAAAGGATATCATGGCACTAGAAAAAGTGGAGACGAGCTACAAAATTGATAAAAGGAATGGAGCATTTTAGTTACGAAGAAAGGTTAAAAATTTTTAATCTCTTTAGTTTGGAAAAACGGCGCCTCAGAGGGGATATGATAGCATTATACAAATATATTCGGGGCCAGTACAAACCATTATCTGGAAATCTATAACAGGGCTATACATAGGAGACAAGGTCACACATTTAGGCTGGAAGAAAGGAGATTTCATCTAAGGCAAAGAATTTTTTTTTTACAGTAAGAGCAATAATGATATGGAATTCTCTGCCTGAAGAGGTGGTTTTATCAGAGTCCATACAGATGTTTAAACTGCAATTGGATAAATACTTGCAAAAACATAACATACAGGGATATAATTTCTAATTAGTTGGGTAATAGCTGCTTGATCCAAGGAGATATCTGACTGCTATTTTGGGGTCAAGAAGGAATTTTTTCCTAGTTTGTTGCAATATTGGAAGCGCTTCAGACTGGGTTTTTTGCCTTCTTTTGGATCAACAGCAAAAACATATGTGAGGAAGGCTGAACTTGATGGACGCAAGTCTCTTTTCAGCTATGTAACTATGTAACTTTCTCCACGTGCCTACGGAAGCAGCAGATGCTCTATGAAAGAGTGCTCCTGCCTTCCCCATTTCAGCTCATTGATTTGGATAGGAAAGCTGTGATCACGTGTGGGCTCATGGTTCGAGCACAGAGGCTTTTCAATGAGAAGTCTCTGATTGGTGTATTCCTTGACACAGACTGAAAGTCTGTGCTGAAGATAAAGACTTTTTTTTAATTGGCTGCATGTATAAAAAATGTATGCATTTTTTCTTTGGAAGTATATCTACTAAATTGTTTAAAATACATATTTTTTTTGCTAATGGAGTGTTCCTTTAAGATTCAAGAACCTACTGCACTCATCAAAATTTGTTGCTAATAACTAGAAATACAATCTACAGATTGACAGACAAGCATAAAAATAGTGAGACAGACAGACAGACAGATAGATGAAAGAGTTAAACCAAGGCAGTATCTATTTCTAGATCAATGTTTTCATTACTAAATGCCCTCTAGAAAACGTGTCTTCTCTTTTATTACTATGCACCACAGACAAGAGGATGCCAGCAGGCTCATTAGCCGCAAATACATTCATCTTCAGAGACATAAAATTCATTAATATTAGAATGTAGGTATTGTTTTTTTCATAGACAACACGTCAGTTCTAATAAAGCTAAAATCTGAGCAAAATTAAAGTAAGTAAAAAGGTCAGTTTTATGCAGTGAGCCAAATAATGAAGTTTCTTTATTTTAGATGCTAAACTCAATCAATACTTATAGCATAAAGTACACACAGCTGTGTTTAGTCCACTGGGATAGGCAACATTAAGTAATTATTCATAAAACACTGAATTATAGTGAACTGACAAATAGTAAAATGTAGCCCAAAAGAGCTGAATGGTGCAAACAGGAGAGTAGTGAAGGTGGTTTCCAACTCAACTATTTTAGTCTAAATCTTGCAATTCATTTCTTAAAAAAAGAAAAAAAGCACAATTTAGTATTCAGTGAATAAATCCTTTTTTGTAAAATCTATTAAACAAACAAACAAACATATATTTTTATTTTTCACATAAATATATTAGCTGTAGTTTAAAAAGTACAAATCAACATCTAAACTGTCATTCAAAATGATGCAGGTGCATTGTTGGTCAAACAAGTATGGTGTGAATATTCTTTACTTCATTTCTGGATTCCTAAATGACAATTTATAACAATAGCTGTATTTGCATTGTTGCTTTGCACTCCTTTTTCTTAAACAAAAAAACAATAATCTTCTGGAAACAACAGAAATTGGAGTAAGAGCAGTTGGTGAAGCTCAAAAGGCACAGCTCTCACTTAATTTACTTATTTACTTTCCTACTGCCCTCACTGGAACTAAGGGCTCTGGGTTACAAAATCCCATCTTGTCACCTTCAGTCACCCCAAAGTGGAGATATGGGACAAAGCAGAGTGAGTTATATTTTAGCATAACAATGTATTAACCCCTTAAGGACCAAACTTCTGGAATAAAAGGGAATCATGACATGTCAGACATGTCAGGTGTCCTTAAGGGGTTAAAGCTACGGAATACACTTTTTCCTACGAGTTTAGTTTTATAATTAATTGGGCGGTTTAATGTACTATACCCATATTATACTAGAACTGGGTCCTCTATAGGAATTGAATTTGTCCCCCTCATAATGAAGCAGTTTTCCTTATTTTTTTGCAGAATTAATTTCTTAGCCTATGCACATTGACAAGACAAGGTCAATTCAACAAATCTATGGTTAGATATTACCTTACTTTCTATTCACAGTCAGGAACCATTTAGCTATAAGGTATGCATAAATCAATGTCTATATTGCCTTTCTGAATTCCAGAAAAGAGTGTCACTGACACTGTATGGAACCTGTAGAAATAGATATTTGATGCCTATGAAGGACATTCAACTTCAGAAAGTAAAGGTTGGAACTTAAAGTCTACTATATGGCTTATTTTATGAGCTTCAATGACACTGTACAGATCATATCACCAAAGTAGTATTTGTGTTTTACTCTCTGGCCTACAAGTATGTATTTATAAATTCCATGAAAGCAGTAGTAAAGTGAGAAATCAGTGATAATACATCTCAGGAAGATAGGGAACAAGGTCAGTCAACAATATACGAGCAGACTGCAAGAAAGCAAGAGATGAAGGTCAAAAATGTACAAGTAAAGGTTCAATGCTCTCACTAGGCTTTCTACACTCAATAACCCCTTCATGGCAGATTCTTTTTCGCATGTGCTCTGAAACCATTTGTACATTCAAAGTCATATATAAAAAAAGAAGTCATGAAAAAAAGCAAAAATGTAAGATTGCAAAAGAAAAATTATTTTACACTTTTTTTGTTGTTCCTGAAGTCAGCTATAGTATTGCATTTTTGGTGACTGAAGTGTTATAAAAGGATACTACAATCACCCACCCCACTTAATCTCAATAAAGTAGTCTGGGTGCAGTGGCCCTGTGCAGTGGCGGAACTACCGCGGTCACAGAGTTATCACTCCAGGGGGCCCGGCCGCCCTGTTGACCCCTGCAAGTGTATCTTTTAACCATGACATAGTTGTGTTGCTAAGGCAGGGCAGGCTCTAGATGCTCCGAGAATTATGGGCTATAGGGATCGTAAAAAAATGTACTGCTTTGCGGCTCTACCAATCACGTCACTGCAGTCTCCAAGACTCCGCCTCAGTGTAATCTGCAAACTCTGAGGCGCTCTCTTAGGCCAATGTCTCCACGCCGAGTCCTCAGAGGACATAACAGCGCCACGCTCACATCACCGGTGAGGGGAAGTGTATGGGAATTTTTGCAGAATTGAGTGCCTGTGTGGTAATGACTTACAGTTGGTCCACTACTAGGTAATTGTCAGACATATTTTTACTCCATAAAATAACCTACATAATGGCTTTCACTACATCCGATAAAGGGTGATTGAACACTTGGGAGTGACTCTCGCTCTACTCAAGTTGGATTAGTGGCCATGTAGTAAAGACTCACTGGTCTGAATGACCAGCCCAGCTGAAAGGGAAGCCTGCACCTCCTTCACTCATTTATTGCTGATGGTCATTGAGGTTTTATACTTTATAGTATTTCATACTGCAGTAATGGAGTGAGCAAGGGGTTAATGGTGCTCTCTCTAGCTGATGAGTACCTGGGCCTTGTCTTTTTACTTAGGCTATCCTGCTCTGCTTGAGAAACCTCTAAAGTGACCATAGCTAGAGACACTGCCATGACAGCTAAGCTTTAGGCACTGTGCCTGCTGTGGACATTGGTGGATCTACCATGATGATCAGAGCAGCCCCTCTAGACCCAAAAGCAGGGAGGCTGGATGGACCTCAAATAAAAAAACAACAAAAAAAACCCACAGAAATAATATAAATTTGTGAGGGAATGTGTGTATGTTTGAGTGTGTCAGTATCAGTGCGTCTGTCATTGAGTGTTAGATTAGTTAGTCTGTGTCTGCCAGTGTGTATGTATCTGGGAATTTGTGTTTGTCAATGTGTGTTAGTGAGTGTATGTATGTATATCTGAGAGTGTGTGTCTGTCAGTGAGAATGTGTGCTAAACAGTATGTGTGCCAATGACTGCTTGTCTGTCAGTGAGTGTGTGTGTATCACTGAGAGCATACATCTGTCAGTGAAAGTATGTGTTGGGTAAATAGTGTGTGCATGCTTAAAACTGCATGTCTTGTCAGTGAGAGTATGCCAGTGTATGTGTATCAGTGAAAGTGTAAGGGGGCCCTTTCTCTGATTCTTGCACCGGGGCCCTATGGTTCCTAGTTACACCCCTGGCCCTGTCATTTTAACCCTGTGATATAAAACTTATATAATTTTTTTTAGAAATTTAAATGTTTACAGGGCAGTTTTAAATCCACCTCTAGTGGCTGTCTTCCTGACAGCCACTAGAAGCGCTCCTATTACTTTGACCAAGTAAAAGTTGATAATGTGACATAGCAGCTCAAGCACTGAATACGGACCATGCTATGAGGAGCAGTGGGTTGTATCATCTCCAGAGGAGGCCATACCTCCTTGATGATGTTGTTGGAGGTGGATAGTTGAGCAGTGCCAAGAGAGACTCATCACTGATAAAAGTAAAACCATATTTTATGCATTTTTATTGCATACGGAGGGAGGACTTATATATAGCTAAGTTAAGGGGCATTATTACTATAGTGTCCCTTAAGATAATACAGAAGAACTACAAAAGCAACATGCCAAATACATTTAGTACAAAGAAAACTGTGTGCAAAGAAAACTTCTATGTCCATGTATAGTATGGGAATGCTGAATATAACTATTGTTCTTCTTATAAACATATTTACAAAAGCTGAGCTGGAGACTAAATCACAAATCTAAACTCAAAAGGGAGGCATCAGATTGATACTTTGCTAAAACAACAACCCTTCCACATGTCTTATCGTTAGAGGGTGTGTGGAACATGTCCTTATTCCTGGAGACAGGAGAACTGATTCCTGAGCAGTTGTTGCCTAACAGAACATATTAATTGCTTGACAGAACTTCAAAAATAAAGTTGCTTTGTTGCTGTGCGCAGTATAAAATCAGCTAAAGCAGCAGGATAATTTGTATATGTAGCAGACAACCTTGGCTACATAAGAATAAGATATTTCAAAATAGCCCATAGTCGCATGGACCAAATTTCAAACACAAAAATCATTCTGATTATTCGTGACATAGAAATCATTTTTATAACTCTTGAAAAACTCCTGAAGTCAATGGAAAAAGTAATGTTTAACTCTTCATATTAGAAAGACTCGGTACCCCGATAAAATGATGCGAGGGAGGGTACAACTAGTAAAAGCGGTTGTCACCTTTTACACAAGATAGAGCATCACATATAGACAAAAAAGTAGCAAGTGATAATATAATTGCTATTGCATATTATAATAAATACATGCATAACCTACTAGACACTGGGAGTGATATGAAAGTGTGAGCCACATGAGGCAAACTATGAAAACAACTTACTATTGACAGTATAGTGAGTCCGGTGCTCTCCAAATCCTTGTAGAATCGCCCACATTGAGCTGATCTCAATCCAGTGGTGTATTTTGGTTTTGTGCTGCCCTAAGCATGACTAAACCTGGGCACCCCCCTAAACTAAATTTGCCGAAATCCACCCCTTCCTGATAAAGAACACACCTCTTCCTCTTTCCTCTTTCCTACTCATTTTAAAGGAATACTATATTGTTCTCCCTCCCCCCCACTCGGCACTGAAGGGGTTAAAACTCCTTCAGTCACTTACCTGAATCCAGCGCCAATGTCCCTCAGCGCTGGGTCAGGCTCCTCCTCCGCGCTTCCATTAGGCTTTCCCATAGGAAAGCATTGTATCAATTCTTTCCTATGGGAATTTAGTAGACGATGGACGTCCAGCATCAGTTAGGAGGAAGGAGTTAACCCCTCAAGGTAATTATTGCAGTTTCTGGAAAACTGCAATAATTAAACTTGCAGGGTTAAGGGGAGTGGGTCTGAAGTGGTCTGGGTGCCTATAGTGTCCCCTTAAGGACACACTCTGACAGGCACACACATATTAACTGTCAGACACACACTGACAGATACACACTGTCAGTCACACACACACTCAATGACAAACACACAGACATCTCTGACAGACACAGACTCACTGATCTGACACACACTCCTTCATTAACAGACACACACAAACACTAACAGACACTCATTGAAAGACACACACTGACAGTCACACACAGACTCAATGACGAACAGACTCTCACTGATTTGAGAGACACACACAAACACACCCATACACTCACATGCACACACACTCATACACTCACACTCAAATACACTCATACATTCACATGCACATACATTCACAGACACACTCATACACACACATACACTAAGACACACACACTAATTATTAATATTATTATAATACTAAATTTTTCACCCAGCCTTTCTACCTGTCGTTAGGGGTCCAGTGGGGCTGCTGTGAGAGCTGTGTGTGTGGTTGTGTTAGAATCAAAGGTGGCGAGAGAGCTGTGATCTCCCTGCTCTGCTCCCTCATGCCTTGCAGCCCATCTACTGATGCTGTGAGCCGGAATTATGTCATATTCCGGCTCCCGCAGCATCACCAAATGGCGCGCGAAGGAGCAGAGCAGGGAGATCACAGCTCCCTTGCCGCCTTTGAATCTAAAACAGCCGCACGCCAGAGGGTCCATAAGGTGGCCAGCAGACCACCTTATGGACACCTCCATACCAGGGGAAACATCAGGGATGCCCAAGTGGGCGTTTGTGGCCGCCCAAGGCAAATGCCTAGTTAGTGCCGCCCAAGGCAAATGCCTAGTTTGCCTCGGGCTAAATATAGCACTGTCTCAATCTATAACTGGAATGTAGATCAAGTGAACACTCAGTGTAAGGAATTTAGAAAAAAACACCCCTGGTGTACATGTGGAGCACTCAAAAATTTGACCAACTCACCCATATGAGTTTGCATACAAATGTATAAAAAAGGTTTTGAGGCAGTGTATCTGAAACAAATATAGATACAAATGGTGCAAGTAACGTAGAGAAAAAAGCACAATAATTAAATAGTCTATATAGAACCACTCACATATAGCTGAGGCTCAGATCTCAGCAGCAGATGTGTACTTATGGCGACACAAAACCCAAATCGATTGGGTTTTGTGTCGCCATAAGTATACATCTGCTAATGACATCTAAGCCTATCCTATAGGGCTCAACTATATGTGAGTGGTTCTATATAGACTATTTAACTATTGAGCTTTTTTTTGCTATATATATTCACTTCATTTTAAAAAATAAGCGCCTTGTTAACACACTATATTTTTTTGCATTTTGGTCTATAACTGGAATGTGCTAGACTTTCTGATAAATCTTCCCAGCTCAAAAGATAGGCATATATGAACTTACAAGTAGCAACTCATGTGTACTGCTCTTAGAATACAGACCATTAAAAGGACACTATGCACTATAAGTCTTTAAAACATTTCAATATAGTGGTGAACAGATTCTAACACTTTTCTGAGGCATGGCAATGTGTACATCTGTCCAGAAGTACTCTTCCAGAAGCTGTCAGATACTCTTCTAGTGACTGTCTAGTGGATTGTTAGACTGCAGCAATTGCTTTTCATGTGCTGTAGTTCCATACTATTCTGTTTGGACCAGAGATCACAAGAATTTATTATATATTACCATGGGCTGAGTTGGCTGCAGAGATGTCTCAGTGTGAGATTACAGATATGTTTAATTTCTTTTTTACATTTTTTTTTTACAAAGGGGAGGAGTAATCAAAACCTACTAAGGGACACTTTTATATTATATTATATATATATATATATCTATATATATATATATATATATATATATATATTTGTGTTAGGTGCTTAAGATAGTACAGTGTGAAATACCATGAATAAGCGTAGGATGATAAAAGGAGCAAGTCGGTTGTGGTGTGCCGAAACCGACGATGAGGTAGGCCTGAGAAAGAAGAGGGCAAAAATTAAGTAATCCAATTTATTAACAGACAACCAATACATATACATTTATCAACCAGACATGTTTATGAAAGCATCTCTTAACTCTTGTACTGGGTTCGGTATGTACCGTGAGTAAGCGGATGACTTCCAGCGCCCCAGTGTTTTGATAACATGAGTTGGGACGTTGAAACTGGAGGCTGTGGACGCGGCTCCTATACGAAAGGAGTGTCCTGAGTAATTGTTTGCGTTGAGGCCCAGTTGTGTGAGCAAGGACCTGACGTAGGTCATGAAGGTTGTAGTGGTGAGTACTGCACCTTGTAGTTGTAATAACGGTTGCGAGGGCAGTAAGTGATGGTGCTGTATGTAGGCATTAAGAACCTTGACGGGACACCATCTGTTGTGCGTGGGGTAGTACGGAATGTTTACAGGTATGTGCTGGCTGGTTTTGGAGTGAGGTAAAGACAGGATGTAATGATCCATATGTTTTGTCAAGTGGGAATAGAGGAGGAATGGAGTGGTTTGGGTCGTGGAGGTCGTAGTGAATTCTCTGGGTCGTAGAAATCCATAGAAAGCGATGTATATTGCTGTTTTGATGATAGAATTCGTATTAGTGTCAAACGGTTTCAGGTCGAGTAGGTTAGATAAAGCTTTGAAGATATGGTTATCTATGGGTAGCCTCTGGGCCAACTGTGTGGGTTCTGATTTTTGAATACCTCTGAGTATGGTCTTAATTTGGTGAGAGGCCATGAAACTGTTGTTATTTGGGTGTAAGATGAGCATGTGGTGTTGAATGCCAGTGAGATAGAGTTTGATGGTGTTATATGACAATTTGAGTTTAAGGTGGCAAAAGGAAGCAAACCCCAAAAAAGATGTCATAACAAACGGTTGTATGATGTTATGTTCCAGAAGGAATCGTTTGAATAGTGTGAAAGCCCTGTTGTATGTTTTGTTTGTATTGTGTGAAAGTGCCAACTGAGACAATGTCCTGCTATGCTGCATGATGACGTCTAGTCCAGTATGAGTTGTTGAAATGTTGGAGTGATGGTGGCTGTGGGTGCTGCTGACGGGAGTGCTTGATGAAACTCCTGAAATTTAAAGCGAGACAAACTGTCAGCAGCTGTGTTGTATACACCTGGCACATGGAAACAACATAGGAAGAAATTATGACAAGCTGCCAACCAAGTGAGTTTCCTCAGAAATCTCATAATCGTAAGAGATTTGGAACGACCTTTGTTGATGATGTGACAGGTTGCCTGGTTGTCTGAGTAACAACGCACTGGCGTATTAGCCCATAAATGACCCCACGCTACGGCAGCCGCCACTATGGGGTAGATCTCAAAAAGAGCTGAGGTAGTGGAAAAACCTTCCAAATCCAGAACTGCTGAAGGCCAGCTGCCCCAAAGCCATTCGTTCCCAAAAATTGCTGCAAAACCAGTGGTAGATGCCGCATCTGACCAAATGGTAGGAGATGATTCAGTCAATTGAGGGAGGAACATACTTTTACCATTCCAAGTGGTTAAAAACCTCTTCCACATGTTTAGATCTGCCGTAGCTTGGGCATCTAAGGACAACCTGTGCGTGTCATGTAGAAAAAGTGGGAAAAGATGCAATAGTCGTGAAATAAAGGAGCGGCCTTGAGGTATGATGCGCATTGCAAAATTTAGTGACCCCAGCAGGGACTGTAGTTCTTTGCGGTTGCAAGTGCCGAGCTGTAGGTAGTTGTTTATGTAAGTGAGAATATTGTCTATCTTTTCGTAAGGTAGGCTTGCTTGCATTGTGGCAGAGTCTAACTGGATACCCAGAAAAGTGATAACCGTGTCTGGCCCTTCTGTTTTCTTTGGGGAGATGGGTACACCTAGTTGCTCAAACAGCTTAGTGGTAGCTTTGAGGCTAGTGGGAGGTGCAGTATTCTCCTCGACCAGTAGGAAATCGTCCAAGTAATGTAATACTGTAGGGCATCCGGCTATGTTCAATAGTAACCAGCATAGTGCTTCGGCAAATGTGTCGAAAATAGCTGGGCTACTTTTGGACCCAAAAGTTAACCGGGAGAAAAAATAGTAGTTCTCGGACCACTTGATGCCATGCAGGTGCCACAGTGTGGGGTGGATAGGGAGTAATTTGAAGGCGTTAGTAATGTCGGTCTTACTGAGCCAGGCTCCCACCCCTGCTTGTATGATGGCTGTAATGGCGTGATCTATGGTGGTGTATTGCAGAGAGAATTCCTCAGAGGGTATGAGGGAATTAAGACTGGGGTTGGCCGATGAGTGGGGAGCCGATAAGTCAATGATGAGTCTCTGTTTTTGGGAAGATTTCCCTGTGACAATACCAATAGGGTTGGTGCGCCATTCTGTGAATGGGGGAGTTCTAAAAGGCCCCAATACAAAGCCCTCCTCCACTTCTTGGTTTATGAGGGTGTCAACCACTGTGGGGTTGTGTTGGGCGGATTGTAGGTTTGGGCATTCCAGAGTGCCAGCTGGTATGTGTAGGATACCTGTGTGGAAGCCTTCTGTTAAACCAGAAATAAGAAAATCTACCAGGTGTCTAGATGGGTGCTGAGACATCAATGCTGTGAATACTGGCATATTAATGGACGTAAGGTAAGGCTTAGAATACATTTTATTTGGACACATGGTCTTAGCATGTGCCCTAAAACATTTTGAACAGACATGCAATAGTCTACATCCACTGTAATTACAAGACCCAACATTGAAATTATTACATATCTGGGACTTGCCCAGAAACTTGATTGGGCGTCCCAATTTGTCTTTGGATAGTTTCCCTGGATCCCCAGAGGAACTAGTTCCTTGTGTGGAGGCATGTCCGTCTGCCGTGTTGGGACAAAAATTAGTAGTATGGGCTGTGGAGGAGCAGTATGCACAAGCTGGTGTTCTTAGACCTGCAAAGTGTCTGCAAAATAAGACGGTATCAATCCTTCCCCAGTTGGATCGTGTACCGTACTGGGAGAAGGCTCCAGCCACTTTTGCAGAAAAAGACCTATGGTAGTCATAGAATGCTGAACCACCATATTTGTTGCCCAGGTCTACCAGCTTGTGCATATAGAGATCAAACTCCTCTCTTCTGTTGGGATAAACCGCACAGATGACATCCCTGTAAATACCAAACGCTAGTACAAATTCAGGGATAGTCAGTTTCCTGTTCAGGCGGGCATCCCTAGATCTGACAATAACAGAAACATCATCATAAGCATACGTCTTATGTTCCACAATGTCCTGGGAGGCAATCAACAGGGAAGCCAGGTTGACGTCTTTACCTTCCAGGATATCCCTTTTGATATGCTCAGGTATCATGTGGGCCGGGCTAACTTCCTGGTCATCCAGGGGGCTGGCTGGAGCGACTAATGGCAAGGCTGGTGTTTGTACCGCAGCCGCGGGTGGCCCTGCTAGAGTGAGGGCCGTGGTGACCGACTCAAGTTTCTCCAGCCTGGAGTTGACCTTGCCCATGGATGCCATGAGTGAGGATAACATGGCATGTATGTCCCCTGGGTTGGACTGGCTAGATCCTTCCCCGGCTTCCATGTTATTGGTTGATGTGCGTAGCAGTTTGAAAAGTTCTGCCTTCCTTGCTGTAGCGGGGTAGGGGATTTGTCGTCTCCTTAATTCCGTGGTTATGCGCGGGATTGTCCAGGATCTAATTGATGCTGGACTAGCTAGCTCTCCTCCTTGTGTGGGAGTGACAGCTCTAGCCGGGGTGCTAGGCAGGGAGAAATCCTCTACCCCTTCCTGAGACATACTATAAATAAAACAATAATTAGTATATAGAACCACCAAATTGTACTGGCAGGCTAGCTAGGCCGGATGGCGAAAGTATTATGCTTGTTTGGTGACAGGTGAGGCCCTACTAATTGCCAAGCGGCTTGAGAGGCTCTATCTATGCGTTGGCGCGAGGGGTTATTGAGGCCACTTGACGTAGTGGCAGGAGTTTTAGGCCTCTCGGTGACTGTACGACAGAAAACAGGGGAAGGGAGTGACAGGTGAGGCCCTCTCTTTGCAACATGCGAGGCGGCTAGCTAACGTGTGGCCCGATGGGTGTTTGCCTCCGAAACGTTTGAGGCGGGGTGTTGGCCTCGCGGGACCACTAACTAATGGCGACAGCCAAGATGGGGTAAATACCTATTGGGAATCCTGTGACCCTATTGCCAGTACTCTAAACTAGGGGGATGAAATGAAATGTATGGTAGAATACCATATGAGCAGGTGTACGTACCTGGTAGTATGATAAATCACAGGAATAAACCGTGTGGAGCAATTATATAAGCTCGACAGCCTAAAAATGGGTAAAAGAGAGTAGTACGATGAGTGTGGGGTGTAAAAAGAACCAGACTTATAGTCTGTAGCAGCAATGTATAAAATTATGTTGATACCATGGGAATAGCTATGAGTGGCTCAGAAATGTTTGCATGCTTGAATAAGACATCTGAGGGAGGCCGTGGCCTATGTACAAACAATCTATGTGTTACGTGATAATGGTGTGTAAAGGAAAACATGAAACGTAGGTTATATACATATGTATATGACTGTGTAGGGGACGTATGATTGGTTGGATCAGTACGTGTGATTCAACCCGAGTATGCATGCAAAAGGATTTAAGCCTTATGTGTCATCGTCATGACAGAGAAATGAGGCCTGTAATGTAGGCTGAGTAAATTGAAATGAAATGGATAGTTATAAAACTCCTGGCGTGGGAGTTCAATGATCTGTACCGAAATGTAACTGGTTTTATAGAAAGGGACATGGATGAGGTCATGGCCTAATTAACACAGCGTTATGTATGATATGTAGCAGAAAGACCAAAGGCAGGGATACCCCAAAATGATTTAACATGATGTAAAGTGATGTATATCTATATGATATGTATGTATAGCAAAGACGTATCAACCCGAGAATTATTGCTTAAATGAACCTATCCTTGTATATGTTGTATTAATAACCCAGAAATGAGGCTTGTAACATAGGCTGAGTCCATTCGTATAAATGGATAAGTAATGCAGACCCCTGAAAGCGTGGGAGTCAAATGGTATACACAGAGAAGTGGACTTGATTTGTGGACGTAATACAATACTGACAATTTGTTAAAAGTAATCAACAATAATCTATTTAAGCAAGCAATACTTTAACCGAATGTTATATACACATGAAATGGTGAATATAATTCATGAAAGGATTATACGTGAACACACAGAACAGCCGAAAGCAAATGTGAGGGGAACACAGAAGTTAGAATAGTTTAACCGTATGATTTATGCGAACCAAAGCGTGTATGAGCGTATGTAAAATTTGCCGAACGGCAAAACAACCGAATGAACATTCGTTTAAATAACATGAATAGGATATGCGAAATGACTATTGAACGATTTAAAACATGTTCAGCCGAATGACCGTACGAATGAAAAGCCCGCGAATGGCTTGAAACATTCGTGTCATAACCAGGGAAAAGCCGTAAAGCGAGGACCCGTGCTGTACCGTACGCCGTGGGAACCAGTCCTGGCGTGACAGGAAGGTCTGACTTACGGTTTAGGAGTCCCTGGGACGCGATCTACAACGGAGAACGGAGTCAGAAGAAGCTGGACGGGCGGAAAGGCCTGAACAGGATTCCTGGACACAGCTTAACGTGGTGAAACCTCCTGGATACTGAAACCAAGATGGCGTCTGAGAGAACCCGGAAGTGGATCCTCATTCAACGCTGACCTCGAACGGTAAGGAGCCAGGCAAGGGGAGTGCCTTAAGTAGGCTAGGGGTAGAAAACCAGCACCTCCCACAAATGCAGGCAAATTGCCTTAATACATATATATATATATATATATATAAATTGGAATAAATGTGAACTAATAGATGAATCTGAATCAGTCCCAAAATAAAAATAGCAGGGTTACTAGCTGCAGCCCCAGAATTATAAATGATGCTATTCTTAAATCCTTCAACTATTGTTGATGTACATTTACCTCCAGGTTCTAAATTATAAGAAAATGTATGTCTGTGTTCATCAAGGTTCTTCAAGGACCAACTCTGGTAATCAATAATGGATCTTTAAATTGAACTTGTAATACTCACTCGGAATGCCCAACATAATTAAAAGAATTGTCCCCTGAATACTGTAGGTTGCATTTGAATTTGGGAGTTCTTGGCTCTAACCTTGACTAGAGTAGGTGGGAGCTGTAACTGGGGCTTTATGGAGGGCTTAATAATTTGTCATGAGCAGAAAATCACATTTTGATTTAAGGTTGTCTTTTCTTTTTATGGAACTGACAAACTAGGATGACTAATTGGATTGTATTTGTAGTTAAGGCCTGAGTTTATTTATATACAGTGCTCCCCACTTAATACAATAGGGAAATAGATCAGCAGGTTTGTTAACAACATGCTGAATTGTGAATTTTTAAGCTGTCAGGGATGTGTTCAGCACAATTACAGCTGAATTGTACTTGATTTGTCCTAGATTACACCTACCTACTTTGATAACTAAAACTCAGAGATTTGTAAGCATAACCATAACAGCAACACTATTTTGATTGCTCACTATAACCCAACTACTTTTTTTTCTAGATAGGCAGCATACAAATATAAATTAGCTCTGAGTTATGTAGATAATTTTACTCTAAAAACATCCAAACTTATAATAATCACAAATCATACAAAAAATGTTCAGATCTGGGCCAATACTAAATGTAAATAAGTCAAATAGTTACTTTATAGACCATTTTGTTTCTTGAAAAAAAATTGGAAATGTCAAAGATTCTACAATTTAAAAATCCTTCTCATGATTAACTCGTGAGTGTGATGTGTGGTCCCTTGTAAGCAGTCTTACTAAATACTATATATACAGCAAAATGTACCCTGCACATTTAACATGATTAAAGCTGCCAGCTGTAAAATTGCCATCTCGGTGGTGACAGGGTGAGAGATGATTTGCGGTGCATACAGCGACAGCCCTGGGTGACGCAGCCAGCAGACTGTCAGAGTAAATAATGCAAACACTGCTACTGGGGGGTGAAGAGGCTCGAAGGGAATAGCAAGCAAATTCATAAACACATGCAAAATCAATCTAACTATCTATCTGTCTATCTAGCCATACAGTTCTACTGTCTTTACTGTGTACGTAATATACATTTTTATCTCTTCATGCTGTCTACCTGTAAATGCACAAAAAACTGTAATATTTTGCCTTTTTACTACCAAGCAGTTTACAGAAAAATCCCCTCCAGATTCCAAGTATTTTAATATATAAATTTATTTTTGTTTCAATATGCCTAAATAGTGCATTATTTAATGGAAACAAAAACAAACATTTTGCCTCGACAGAAAAACTGGTAAAAAAAAAAAAAATGTATCATTTAATTAGTTTACCCACAGGAAAACAGAGTTGTGAATAATTTACATTTCTCAATATGTAATATAGACTTTTTTCCTAACATAGTCTATAATCTTCTCACCTATAATAATATGCAATATGCACTCATTTCTGTGAGTGTGTGTGTATGTGTATATATATATATATATATATATATATATATATATATATATATATATATATATATATATAAATATACCTATATATCCCTATGTATATTG
This sequence comes from Pelobates cultripes, assembly GCA_933207985.1. Taxonomy (NCBI): domain Eukaryota; kingdom Metazoa; phylum Chordata; class Amphibia; order Anura; family Pelobatidae; genus Pelobates; species Pelobates cultripes. The sequence goes on along the minus strand of OW240916.1, from coordinate 186,153,171 downwards.
TATATATTGCCACATTACCATGACATTACCCATACTGAATCACCCTCACATTGCTGCCATACACACACATACACACATCTTTGCACTTTATACATTCACATACAGTATCTCACTTTTTTGATAATGGTTTAGACATTAATGGCTGTGTGTTGAGTTATTTTGAGGGGAAAGCAAAGTTACACTGTAATACAGGTTATACACTTACTACTTTACATTGTAACAGAGTGTCATTTCTTCAGTGTTGTCACATGAAAAGATATAATAAAATATTTACAAAAATGTGAGGGGTGTACTCACTTTTGTGAGATACTGTATATACACTCAATATATACAGGAGGAATAATGTGACCGGGTGCATGAATGGGCAATGGGGTGATGTGACAGGGTGACTGTTTGTGTATGGGGAGGAGAGGCTAAAGTGACAGGGTGACTGTATGCGTGTGAAGGGGCAGGGGTCAATGTGACAGGGTGACTGTGTATGGGTGGGGGGAGGCAGTGATATTGTATGTGTATTTGTGGGGGAAAGGGGTGATGTGACAGGGTGACTGTGTATGGAGGAGGGAGTCATATAACATGGTGACTGTATGTCTGTGTGGTGGGGAGGAGGTGATTTGACATGGTTACTGTATTTGTGTGTGAGGGAGAGAGGATGATGTGACAGGGTAAGTGGGTGTGTAGATTGTATATGGGCTGTTCATTTTTTATTATTTTTTTGTTTGTTTGTTTTGGTGAGCCACCACCTGCATACCTTTCTGCCTATACGCTAATCCTTAATCCCTGGTGGCCCAGTGGTTTCCCTGGCTGCCAGTGGAATCTGCCCTCTGACTGAGAACAGGCCCCTCGGAATGCCTCCTTCTTGTCTCTAACCAGTGCAGTGCTGTGCATCTCTAGATATCCCTGCCGGCACATGTTGCACGGGTGGAGGGATCTGCGGGGGAGCTTAGCAGAGCCGAGGCTTGAAAGGTAGCACCCGTTCTGCTATCAGCAAGATCATGGCAGACAAAATTAATTTGCAATGAACAAACTTTATTTGCAATGGTTGTACTACTGTATACACAATTGTGTGGTATGAGTGTATATCATGTGTATACGAGTGCCACATTGAATGGGTTAAGTGCCATTTAGGGAAATCCTATATCTAATGCTTAATGTAAATCAAAGATGCCAAAATCCTTATTTATATATACTGTATACATTTCTGGACTTGTAAATTAACTCTTTCATGACAACTTCATACTAGTCATAAAATTATTCCATCATTGCATTGTTACAGCTTACTGAAGGTGCTTATTTATGTGTACCTCCTACCGGAAATTTGATGGCATTATGTGGTTCCCTTTCAGGTTACCTGCATTTATTATTATATGTTTAAGAGATTGACATTGAATGGGTCCCTTATGTGCTATGTCCTCTAGAATTGACTATTAGTCATGTTGCAACAGTAGCATTCAGTAATACTTGACATTCCACCACTGAAAGCACATGCCAAGTCTAACCCATATTTTAGCATAGCATGTAGTCCTGACTCTTTGCGCCCTAATCCCCACTGGATATACATGGGTCACTTTGAAAAGGTGCCAATGCCAATTTAGCTGGAACAAAATCCTCCTCCTCTCCTCTCCTCTCCTATAGGCAAAGGAGAAAAATGATATCTGAAAATGAAATTGCCTACAAGCTGACATCTATAACTTGACACAGTCTAAAATAACTACACGGCCAAGAATCCATACAATTTAAATCAGTCAAACCTCTGGACATAACTCTGTTATGGAAACCTTACTGTTGATTGTTGAAAACCAAGTCACTCTTTTAATAAGGAGAAAATGGATTATGTACTGGTTCATGATACTGTATTTTGTATATAAAGGTGTACACAGAAATCGATATACACTAGCAACAGAAACTATACACTAGCAACAGGAAAACAGTAATTATTTAATAGAGTCTAGCTAAGCTGAACAATACTAGCAAAATTCACTGTAGTTTTTCTAAAGTTGTATGCTCTCAAATTAACATGTTGTCAAACAATTAACAATGTGTATCACTGATAAATTTCATATACAAAGACATTGGTTTGACATCCCATAATTGCCTATTATATCTTATTATTTAGGCCATGGTTTTATTGTAGTGGGAATGTTTTGCCTCTATTACATTTGAAAATGGGGCAGAACTGCAAGACTGGCTATTCTATTCAGCAGGTGCTTGAACTGCATTCACCAGAAGAGGGAGGTACGTGGTTGTCAGGTATATCAAATTAACTATGTTCCACTGGTTCTACTAATATGTTAGTGCACACTGGTTTAAAACCAATGTGCTAGATTTCTGTGGAAGGATATATATGTGGACAGGGACAGACAGGATGAAACATTATTATTTGATAAAATACCAAGAGACAACAATTAACTGGAAAGGGGAAATATTCAGATACATATGTAATGGAAGTGAAATACATATCAGGATAACCTGGAGCAAGCACTAAAAAACAGCCCCCCAAAAATATGTAGACATATAACACTAAAACAATAATTAAAATATACATCCATGAAACCTAAAAATTATTAGTAAAGGACTGATCTTTGTTTTATGTGTTACATAATACATACACTGTTATTGTTTACAGCCGCTCTTAGTATGAATAATAATATTCATCTTAGTATGTACAGATGGATGTACAGTGTGTGCTCATTTTTATTTTTTCCATAGTCAATATGATAGAATATTGCTGGAAGCAAACTCAACAATCCATACCAAAAGTGCAATAACGTTCTATTGCACTTGGAAAATGTTTTTGGAAAAGTATTTTTTTTTTGTATATATATATATATATTTATTTTCCCCAAAAAATCTGGTTGCAATATATATTACATTATTTATAATTTGCATGCTATTCATTAGACTAAGTTATAAAGAAAGAAAAATAAATCCTATAAATGGTAATTATATCTCCAAATGTCATGATAGGAACTGGGAAGTCGCTGATCCCATTCAAATATTATGTACACAGTAGTAAATATGATATTGCTAAACAAAAAAAAAAAGAATAAACTTCATTTAAACCCTTCCTCATAGATGACTTCAAAAAACTGAACATCAAAGGGTACCAAACATTAGTGTACAGTATTAGAAATATGTACCAAAGACTTATACACAGATCTGATACATTAAAACTTCAATGGGATATCTAGAAAACTGAAGGAGGGAAAAAGGCATTGTGTATGATTACCACACACCCCATAGAGAAGGTATTATAAGGTACCCGTTGTAAAAATTCATGCAGCTCTGCTGAATATTGTACACATTACTGAACTTTTTATTTATTTTTTACTTTTATACTTTCTTTCACTTTTTGATTTGTATTTAATGTACTATATGTTCATTACATGTTTGGTTTAAAAATTATATTGTTATGTTTTATAAAAATGTATCAATAAAAACTATTTGAAAAGACATACACACAGAAAGACTTTTTGGAGACTAAACACACTATTTAGTAGAAATTCCTCGGTCCAGATGCTACTGTTTGTTTAGTGAATATTCATTAACAAAAGTGAAGAGAAGATAGATAAAAAAGATCATGGCACAATACATGTATTGCTCAGAAAATGAATAAAAGAAGTACAGGCATACCCCACTTTTAGGTACACAATGGGACCAGAGCATGTATGTAAAATGAAAATGTACTTAACGTGAAGCAATACCTTTTTTCACTTCCCAATGCATGTACTGCATTGCCATAGTCATTTACAGGCATAACGGATACTGCATCTCCAGATTTCCAGTGATTTATTTAGTGATTTCCAGTGGGCTTTTATTCAGTTAAAACAAACAGTAAGAAAAAAAATCTCATTCCAGATTGTACCATTTTTCTTTAATGTTTTACTCATCTGACAACCTTCATTTTTCTGTCAATACAGTGCCAATTTGTATTTGTTAGCAGCTTAGTTGCCCACTTTGTTTAGAAACACCTCTTCATCACTTTAAGCATTTATGGTTTAACTTTAATCCTCAGAATTGTGGCTAAGCTGCTAAATCATATTTATAGAAAATGGCAGGGTAAACCCTTTTACTGAATGGCAGCTGATTGCAGAATATGGACAATGTATGGGCAGAAATATATATATATGTTCAGCTGGGAGTAGGCATTAAAAAATTTGTCCTAACATGTTTGAGGTTTACAGATCATAACCCAACCCATAAAACAAAAACAGAATGAGATGATTAACCTGTGTGAAATGTTTTTGCCCCAAAGACACTGAACTGAGCTGGTCCGGGCGAGAAAAGAACCTTCTATTTCCTGTTCCCTTGCTGACAGAAGAGGCGCGGGAATGTCTGTACTCGCGAGGCACCTTTACATACACTGGCGGGTATGTCTGTTATCGCACGTGTACGTAAAGTGAGGATATGTAAAGCGGGGTATGCCTGTATGCAAATACACTCACAAAATTATATGAACATACAAAGTGTAATTTGTAAAAACTACAGCCACAGTGGCTGTAACATACCGCTTGTCAAAACAAGATATGCAGTCATTGGGTCTCTCGACCACTGTGGCAAGGCGGTTTTTGTACATTACACCTTGTGTGCAACACTCACTGGTGTATGTGTTTTTTGATTGATTGCTCTGTTACTGTTTTAGGGATTTTGTTTTTTTTCTTTTATGTGTTATAAATGACTTAACAGAACTATCATTGCATAGAGAAATATTTGTAAAATACCTTGTTAATAAGGGGTTAATGCAGGAAGAATAACATGAGATTTAAAGGATATTTGAAAATAAAATAGAACAGTTGATGTACTGAAATACAGAGCTGTGGTATAAAAAATATATATATATGCAGTATTTTGTTGGAGGAGAGAGACCCATTTGTGTGACATCAAATGGCCATAACAAAACTTATTTCAAATAAACATCATACTGGAAAAGCATCTGATGTTCTTTGGGAAGGTCTAAGATCAGGACATGGGGAAAGTGGGAATAAAAATAAAGAAGTAATATCTATTATTCGCTGTCAGTTTGCTGAATTGCAATAAAACTGAATTGAATGGGTGCCTACTATTCCAAATGTTTTTTTATGGTGGCAGTGAGATTCTTGTGAAAATAACTAAGCTGAATCGCAATCAAATTGAAACGTAATGTCCATATTATTAGAAAACAAACAGATGCCTCTAATTAAGGGAAGGATTTGAAAAGGATTAGGGTAGGGGTATAGCTAGGATGACTCAGGGTTTGGGAAGATAAACATGATGGGTGCAAGGAATCAGATCAAATTCATGAATAGGCTTTGGTTGAAGTTTGGTTGCCGCAGCCGTATTAGGAAACCTATAAAGAGATAAGCTGATTCTAACAGCAGCTGGAGAAAAGCACAAACATACCTTAAATGTGAATGGTTTTCACATAGTTAACATTTGTTGAAAAGAACTGAATTTGTACAACATTGCATCATTCAAGTGCTGTTTGGGTTTTAATGAATAGACCCCTGAGGAAAAGCTTTCCATCATATTCTTACAATCAATGGGCTTCGTCAGTGAACTCTTCAGATGATACTCAAGACTATGCTCTACCTCTCTAACTAGTGCACACTCATTCTGCAGAATAATATTAATATTTGATAGCTTTTCCTATGGATGTTAACTAGATTTATTCATTTTTCCTGTCTAGATGAACCGCAAACTGGTACTTTTCACTTTTAACAAAAATTCTCAGTGACATGTTGATATTATATCTGTAACTCATCTTATTATTTAAATTGACACTCCATGCACCATAACCAGGTATGTTATATGGAACTCCCTGCTTTCCTCTAAATTTCACTTTCTTTCTTCCTGTTCATGATCTAATAGAAGCCATATGGTGACTACTGTCAACTTGCCAAGTAGTTTCCTATTTTTATTTATACATGGAATTTGGTCTACCACACACTGAACAGCTTTTGATAGAAACTGGACCGCTAAACAACATCTAATGAACCCCTGCCGTTCAATGTTCAACTAAAGGAATATTTATTCAGAGTCTTCAGGAAGGAAATAGCAAAGTTCTGTTGTTGAAGACTGCGAACATACCTTCTTGGTTATAAAATGTTTGGGAATATGGAATTGGTAATCTTCCAGAGAAGTGGATATGAACCATATTATCAAGAAGAAAGGCATCTCTATATCTGAGTATTAATTTTATAGCATGGTATTACAATTGAAATCATGTGAAGGACAATTAATTTCCTTATAAGAGGATTTAAATATGATTTGTTTTAGAAGAAAGCACCAATTTTAGCATATAATATTCATCATAACTGATTAATTTGAAGTCCAAATGGAAGATCAGGGTCTAGCCACATGCCACCATTTTTAGATTAATTAAGTTAGGATAATGTGTAATTTATTGTTGGCTTTGATGTTTCATAGGGCTTGTCTAATCTAAATAATGCCAGCTTTGTTTAAAGTATGAGTGAAACAGATTTTTTTTTTCCGGTTACTAAAAATAGTTTGTTTTTGAAGATTTATCTATCAATTTCTGACAGATTCCCCTGTAATGCTATCTAAGGTTGTTGTCTGTTGGATAGTAGTGTTATGTAATTATGCAATTGTGCATAACCATTTATAACTTGGAAGACAGAATGAGCACAAATATATAAACCTTGGAAATTCCATCAATATCTCAGAGTGGCTGGGAAACATAGTTGGCAATGAACATATTTTTCAGAACATAACTATTTTTAGTGAGAGATCACATAGTGTCTCATGTTTTGATCTTATTTATTTAAAATAGCATGGTTAACAATATACACAGATATAAAGATACTAATACTAGTAAGTGAAAAAGAGCACTTTAAAAACACCATAACCACTACATCATACTGCAGTAGTTATGGTGCTTGGACTGTTACTTTAATTTATTAATTTTAAATCAATATTAATTAATAATTAATGAATTTAATGAATAAAAGCCACATTAAAGTACAGTTAAAAATGTACACTTGGTAGTGCCTGAAAAGTTTAACGTCGATACATGCATTAAACAGTGTAGCTTTTATCTTTAATGGATTAAGATCTGTAAACTGTCTAAACTAATACAGATATTTTGTAATTATGGTGGATATGCTGTACGAAATCAACAAGTATGCCACAAAATCCAATATTGCTAACTATAATTATACTAGTGTAACTACTCATTTTAAATAAGATCATTGTTCTTTCTTTCAAAAGCAAACAGTATAACTAAAGCCTTCACTGAAAGACGAAGGTACAATTAAAATCTCAGTCTGACAAATGTTATTTTAATTGAATGCAAAGTGTGCATTCTACTTATTTAGCACTAATTAAACAGGTCTTTTGTAATCTGTCTTTTGACTGCGGGTTATTGCTGAATGCATTGCTATAGCCAAGGGCTGAGAAAAAGAATAGAAACCCGCTGACAGAAAAGGGCCATTTATCACGGTCTCTTGGCTGTAACACTGAAGCACGACACAAACAAAATCTCAAAAATGTTAGAAGGATTATTGTATGATTTAAGCTTTTGCCTGATTTTGCAGCCAAAAGTACTTTTATTTAACACAGCAACCAGGCAAAAAAAAAACAGTACTAACAATCTCACTGCGAGAGACGTCATCAAATAAATGTACTGTGATTAAAATAAAAATGATTAACTGTATAATGTAACTAGGGGATATATATAAGGTTAAATACCATCAGTGCAGTGGAGTACACAATCATTTTTTTTTCTTTATAGTTTCCATTGGATCCTAAGTTTGCAATCATTGTAAAACAAAAGAGTTCATCTGAAAATACCTGGTTTAGATATAAGGTAATATAAAATAGTAGACAATCCCCCCCAAAAAGGAATTATCGAATGTAAATACACAGGATGATTTAGTATTTTGCCCATAGCCAATTGTTGCTATCTAAATGTGTACGTACTTAAATCAATAATGCAAAAGTGTATGTTTCAGGTTATTTTGGCCGCCACAATAGAGTGAGAAGCTCTGGTTTTATGTTTCGGACATCTTAATCTAGATGGATTGCTTTCAAAAGACTTCTTGCACCATAACTACAACTATAAGTTATAGTGTTTGGTGCATAGAGTGTCACTTTAATCTTCCCTTAATGCAAAGCAACAGTAATGAGAACATGTGAATACTATGACTGGAGACATAGCAGGTCTAAAGAAAGCAAAAACAAGTGGCTATGTGCTATAAGAAATATTATGTGTTTTTTTGCCATTACAGATTTATTTAGAGTATTTGCAAGTACTGTACTAGTAACAGTCATTGTTAACCATGTTCCCTAAATGACCTCTGTCCATGGTTGTGATGGGAGGGCTGGAGAAAACAGGGTAGCTACTATTCCTCTTCTGAGTCAAATACCCATATTTAACATTCCAAAATAATAATAATAATAATTAAAAAAAAAAAAATATTCAAGAATGCCTATTTACAGGGTTCAACCTAGCACAAAGTGAGGGGGTGCAAAACACAAATAGTTAATACTTAGAGTTGTGGAACCTCTTGTTTGTTCTGTAAATGACAGTAAACAAATACACATTGCATTATACTGTATATAACATAAATTGTTGAATAATAATGGTATTGGATCACTCACATTCTATAGAGCCTATAGAAGCAGGCTCTAGCTGTATCAGCAATTGAATTGCTACTATACCACTCAGCGCCAAACCACCTGTATTTTAGCCTATTTTTAGGTTAAATATCTTCTTTATTCTTGTACTATTTACAGAAGTACAATTGCTCCTGGTCCAGATTACCTATAATAGCAGTCCATCAAGGCATTCGAACTGCAAAATCCAGATATTGTTCTCCAGATTTACCAATGCCTGAATTTTGCAAAACAAGTTCTCAATAAGATTGAATACAGTGCAGGCTTTCAGATTATGTGGATGCAGCCACATGGCTGAAATGTGGAAGCAAATTATGAAAACACACAACCAAACAGAGATAATAAGACAGAACCGGTAGCGGTATGACTGCAAATCCATTTTAACAAAATGTTATTATTTGGACTGACTTTGCAGGCAGACAGTTGCCAACTCTAATAGAAGCTATAAAAAAATCTTCTCATTAGCTGTCATTATGGCTAACTTCATAAGGTTCATTTCAAATAGGGGTCAAAAATACCTCAATAATTAAAACATGTTTAAGCTACAACATGTACATTATATTGATAATGTATTCAGATTATGCATTAAGTTTATAATATTTGATAAATGACAGTGTGTTGAAGTGGTTATAGTGCCTGGAGTCTGTACATGCAGTGTTTTTCTATGAAATGCTGCACTTACAGAGTTTAACCTCTTTCCTGCCAGAGGTGTAACTCCACATTTGGCATCACCACTGAGGAACAAGACTTCCAAGCTGGCTAATGTCAATTGTGTACATATGTACCTGCACAGAATGTCATTTATTGTCTGAACGCAATCAGCTGACCCCTTCAGGCAATGAATGGAGACAGGATCGGCCCACAGCTTCAGCAGCTTTGCCCACTATACTGTAAAAAGATGTAGGTTAATAATACCCTCTAACCAATGTAATGAAATAGATGTCTCACAGCCTTATTATACATATACATATGATACAAACAATATCCCAAACACAAAAAGGGAAAATATAAAATAATATAATACAAAGTATTCTATGAAGTACAGACAGTGGTTAACAGTTATCAGTTCCACCATGTTTTTGCAAGTCTGACATTTTAAAATGGCATACCTGTATCCAGAATTACTAAAAGCTGTATTCCTTTTCCCTTTGTGTGTTTGCTCTTTTACATACAACGTTCTCTATACTAAATTGCATCCATCCAATTCTTGAAATAATTGGATGCTGTGCACATACAATGTGATCATGCAGTGATGCTTAACCTTGGCACGTACATTTACCATGATTTCTAGTCTGGCTAATTATCAAAGGAAAAGTTATCCACATAATAACATGTCTGTATATACAATGTTGGAAGAGAATAGTGAGCATCTTCAGATTAAAGATATTTTCTTTAAAATGAGAAACAAGCTGTGGGATAAAAATTGGTTCTTTAGTGCTGTTATACATAGGAATATTTGTCTTAATTAGAGATAAATTTTAATTTTCTCTCAGTATTTATTTTGGCTAGATTTATATTTGCTATAGGTGAAGCCAGCTTTGCATCAACCTTTTATTATACCCTAAAGGCTTATGAGATATCCTATAATTACATAACAAGACAGCACCGCTGCCTTCACGTTCACATTTCCCAGTTTCATTGGTTTTCCTTAAGATAAATGCTTTGGTTATATCTGAAGGAAACATTTATTCTATTAGCATGGCTCATGACATCATATCTTGGATTAGTGATCAAATTCCACCTTATTCTATTTGACAGTTTAATTTTTAACTATTTCAAGAGGTTTTGTAATAACTTGCATTCCTCTGTTATGTGAAACCTGCCTTGAACATTTCGAAGAAGGTTCCAATGATTAATTAAACAAAAGATACTTAAATGAAGACTCCAGCCCACATAATACCTTCATCTCAATGAAGTCATGGAGCTGGAGGTCCTGGATGCCATCTTACTTTAGGAAATCAAACAATTTTTTAATGTTTTAAGCCCTAAATTGTACTTCTGGTGCGATCTATTCCAACTCTATGTCTACATCTCTGGCCCTGGCACTAGTAAGGAAGATTGTGTCTTGGGCTTTGGTAATGGTTGAGAGCATCAGCTGATGCTCTAAGTCTATCATTGGCTGCCCATTGAGAGGAATGTTTTAGAAACATATGTAACAGCTGTAAAACTTTGTATCATTAGTGGATTACAAGGACAACTAAAAAGATCAGCAAATGTCATGATTCACAAAAAAAGGGCATTCCATGTTATCCTCATTCTAGGTGAATTCAAATTTCAACTTTGGTTTCTATTAAACTCATTAAGGTAATTAAAATTGTTAAAATGTCTTCAATCCAGGGATTGTGAATATCCCCATAAGAACCCTGGTGGATTAATCAGTGGATTAATTCTCCCTTAACTTGGCAAAAATACAAGGCCATAACTAAAGGGTGTATACGTCATGGAAATTTTCCTGACTTAGTTCAAGATGGCATCTTAAAGTCTGAACATCTTTATCTACTTAGGGTTACCTTAGTATATTATGTACTGAAAGAGGCATAGCCTTGAAGCTTGTTTATGCATTATTGTTATTGTATGTCGTCTGGGACAAAATGGCGTAAACATATTATGCACTGAAGGTAAGTATGAGGTTATTGCTTAAAGAAACAGTTATGAAAAACAATATGTTCCATTTCTAACACCTTGTCAGTTTGCAATATCTCTTAAAGACAAAGTACACTTTTTAAGAAATACAATATTTGCATTTTAAAACTTAACAAGTTAGTTAATCATTCTGTTGGGTTTAGGTTGCTAACTAAACAATTAAATTAATCCCTGGAATACTCTCCTTTTTTATTTACTGTTGCATGCATATAAATCGAAAATACTGCACCACATTCCATATAAAAAACATACATATCCATGTATTTCCAATTTGAAAATAAAACTTCACAGTAAATTTATCAGGTAGCAAGTGAATTGGTAAAAAAAAAAAAAAAATGCAACAACCTTTTACATGAGTATGATGTATCAAGGGATGCATCGTTCCTGTGGAACGTTCTTCCCTCCTCCGTTAGATGCTCACCCAGTCTCCACTCCTTAAAAAAATCGTTAAAAACCCACTTCTTCATAAAAGCGTATCACTTAAACTGTTAATAGCTCCACACTGATTCCTCTTCTGCAACTGTCACTAGTCAAATACTATCCTTACCTTTTTGTGTCATTTTACCCCACTCCCTCTAGCATGTAAGCTCATTGAGCAGGGCCATCAACCCCTCTGTTCCTGTGTGTCCAACTTGTCTGGTAACAACTACATGTCTGTTCGTCCACCCATTATAAAGCACTGCAGAATTTGATGGGGCTATATAAATATCATAATAATAATAATGTCTGGAAATATTTCCTTAAAATCAGTCCTGGCTATGAAATGTAACAAAACATGTATTACATAAGTAAGTATTCAGCATTTAAAAAAGACATAAATAAAAAAAGTTACCTGCACTCAGATCATGATGCACATTTAAATAACAGAGGTTTTTAATGCCACAGCAATGGGCATTAAAGTGTAAGCTCACCAGCCAACACCAAGCGAAACTTCTTAACTGAGTTCCATGCTAACAAATCACCTTGTTGTCCTATTAAGAGTTAATTCATTTGTAGGGACTAATAAGAATACCCATGTCAGTCTCATTAGCTATTTTGCCATTTAGCTGACAGCAATGTGCACAGGTAATTTTTTTAAAGAATATTAGTAATTTGAGTACAGAGAATATGTCTGTGTTTCTATTCAACATTTTCAGCCAGAGACATTTGTTTGTACGGTTTCCTTACAGCACAGTCCTTCAATATGGATAAGAAGAGCTATCACCCCTATTGATTTCACTGATAATATAATTGTATTCTCAGTATGAGTAATTCTTTATCTAATTCAGAACAGTTGGACTCCCAATGAATTTCATGAACCTTTAGGAGACATGTTTGATCAGCATGAAAAATTGATAGACCTTCTTCCAGAAGTATATGGTTTAGAATTATAAGCGTTTATTTGAAACTAGACTGAGAAATCCTATAAAATAGTGCGCATATAATAGAATATATACTAATTGTGATAACTCTATAGTGCTAATTGCGATAATTCTATAGTGCTACTACAATGTTAAATGTACTTAATCCATATTAATCAATCAATTAAGATCTCTACAAACAAGATTGCAAAACAGCAAAATGTGAAAGTAGCATTTCCTAAAAGCACACAACAATGCATTAGAGAAGGTGTACTACAAATAGAGATATGTGAAGTGAAAAGCCATATCTTACATTATATAGCATTTTCTGCAGTTTTAAAACAATAATTGGCTCCAACCAAGCTTGACTGCAACTAAACCCAGTAAATGTGAAGTGTAAGTTATTGTGCAAAAGTATTCCTTAGACAAACATCGATAAAGCAGTGAAATACTTTTTTTTTTTTTACAATGTTTACTTAACACTTTTTTTTTTGGAAAGTAGTTAGACAAAGGATCAGTGTTTACAAAAAATAACAATGCAAGACATACATCATATCTTGATGCTGCAATCACTGTACCTAAGGATACATCTGCGATTGTATAATGTAGGTAACTGAGTGGTTGGAGTGTCGCTTTTTTTTCCCCCCTCTTCTTGACAATCTCAGTTTTTCATTTAAAATGTTTCTCAAAAGTATTACTACATACAGTCATAGCATACAGGAGGGAATCGGTTACAGAAGTAGGTTGATCCCCCCCACTGCGAGCATTACTACTCCCCTGTGGTTCCTAATTTGTGTTTGCAAGAAGAGGTTCAGGTCTACCTATATCATCATACATGTTCAAGGGCGTTGTTTACGCTTGTGAAATACTTTATTCTCTTATAGGGAGCTACACATGTGATATTCCTGGACTTTTACTTAGGTCAATTTAAAATCATGTATCAATCTATATCATAATGTTTTTTTATGATGGTCATTTAAGCAGATTAATCACGTAAAGTGTTCTTATGTAAACTGTAACAAAGTGCCCTTTGCCACTTGGTCCTGGAGAGGCCTGCTTGCCAGCCTCCTCCCCTGTGACTATGACTCTTTGATGTATTTGGATTTAAAGCCCCTATTCTACCTTCAGACAGACTATTTATGTAGGTTGCTTTATTTCTCTTATGTTTTAGTCACCCTGTACCCATTATAGGTGCAGGGTGTGTGTAATGTAATTGTTTATAGTGTGTGTGTGTGTACTGTGTAATGTATTGCCTGCTCTCTGTACTGCTGAGGTTTTCTACCAACTAGGTGGGTTTGGCTATGGAGCTTGTCTAGTGCCCTCTGTTGGTAGCAACAGCAATATGCACTACCTGAATAGCAAGACTGGTTCATTTGCATATTCAGGTAGATTTGCATATTGCTAATTCTGCAGACACGTGAGATATTTTCTGTTAAATATTGTCTCCCCCACCCCTTTAAAAATGTGTCATTGTGTTGTGATAAGTCACTGTGTGTTGCCTGCTATGGTTTGACTGTTTGTGATTTTATTGCGTTTTCACAGCAATGTTAATGTTGTGACCCTATGTTGAAATATTTTCTGTTAAATATTGTCTCCCCCACCCCTTTAAAAATGTGCCATTGTGTTGTGATAAGTCACTGTGTGTTGCCTGCTATGGTTTGACTGTTTGTGATTTTTTTGCATTTTCACAGCAATGTTAATGTTGTGACCCTATGGGCTGGTCCCAAGGGAAATAAAGGTTTAGACAGTTCTTCTTGATCCCTCTAAACGTAGCCTTGTCTCGTTATTGGAGGGAGCTGTTATAATCACACTGGGGATTGCTATGCTCTGCATACTCCCCTGAGCTTGAATCACTTAGCTCTTTTAAGAGCTTGTTCCTGACCCGCTCTCCTTGGAGGAGAGGTCTTCACCACACAGTCCTGGATGCTGGAGGTTCATACAGGGTGGAAGGAAGAGGTCTTTCCCACATGGTCCTGGAGGACAGAAGCTGATCCAGGGTGGAAGGAAGACGGCGAGACTCCAGTCAAGCTACAGCGGTTGCAGAGTCTGTGGTGGTTGTGGTGTCTGCTACAGTGCTTGGAGTCCTCAGGAAGTGCTAGGAGCATCCTTCAACGGAGGTACCCAGTCGGGGTGCCAGGTGATCCGTTACATAAACCATAACATTTATGGATATAAAGTATTTTTCACAAACGACCTGTGATCTAAACATGGTCAGGTGCTCTTAATAGCTTATCCAGAAAGCCCTACTGAATTACCATTAAGTCAGTTTGTTCTGTGGTGGTAGAAGGTAAGGTGAATGGCAAATCTATTATTGGATGGATGGATGGATATTATTGGATGCAAAATGTGCATCTTGAAATTTAGCCAAGCACATCATATGGGTAATTTGCACAAACATGAAGTATATTTAAGATGGCTGGCATGTGATATTTTTTGTTAGGGAATTTGTCAACCTCCATTCAATATACGTGTATTGAACATTACAAAGAGCAAACATTTTAACACTTTAAAAAAAAAAAAAATACAGGATTATTTGAAGTAGTTTCACTTTGACACACAATTGTTAATTGGAATAAACCTCTTTAGCAAAATGAGCCACTTATTTGTATGCAAGACTGAGTTGGTTCAACTATTTGGGGTTCCCAAACAGAATAAAGACATATTGTTTGTCAGTCAAACCAACCAGCGAACCATGAGACCACCCAGGGGGAGTCGTGTGCCTCCAATTGACTATATTCACAACAAGAAACCGCAAGCTTCTAAATGGTCGGATGGGTGGCCGCCGTTCGTATGACCGAACACGTGGCGGCGGCCATATTTGCTCAAGAACATATAGCGGCGTTTGGTCATCGAGCGCATGGAACTATAATCGGAAACTCAATGGCATGAACACCGCTGAATTTCAGTCCTTTCGTATGTCCGTTCCCCTTCACCTATACAGAGCAGCATTCAACTGAATGAAATAAATTAACACAAGACACACGACCACCTATTATACAAACTGTTGCATTTGTTTGTTTAATGGTAAAAACTCCCGAAAGTAGACTGGTCAAATCATACAACCACATGGAACTGTTTTGGGACTTCACCTCGTGGTTGACCAGTCTACACTTCACTTGACTGGCATTCCTATTCTACCGAACGGATCCGAGCGGTAGAGTGGGCGCTCAGATCCCTGCTATTCCGTAAAGTATCTTTCATGGAGTTCTGACTAATATTATGGGAGTTATGATGGTTTGAAAAATTGTCTGGGAAATGTGTATTTGTTCCCTGTCCCCACCTAGGTCCACCAGGGGAAAACCCCTGTAATGTAATTAAAGAAAACCATTTGCATGGGGAATTGTATAAAAGCCAGCTGTGGCTCAATAAAAACCAGTTGACTCGCAAAGCTGTGTATCATCCGATTATTGGGGAATTTGGATAGGATTGCCGAGCTACGCGTTTCTTGGATATTGTACAAGTCTACCAGCGGAGATATTGATGTAGATATTGCAGCTCCGCTACAACTCCTCTTATGGTGGGTGGGGGGTGGGAGGGGATGATTATAATCTGTATTTAAAAACAAACATTTCCTGCTACCCACTAATCATTAGAACAAACCTCATGTATACAAATTTAAAATTCTCTCTCTCTCTCTCTCTTCCTCTCTCTATATATATTTTGAGATTTTTTCTGCTTGATATCTTGAATGTCATGAGTGCATATATATAATGGCACTAGCATCACCTGCACATGCAGATCATGACATGAGATGATTGGCTGAAATTATTCAATCATTTCCTTGTTCTTAAGTAGCATTATGAGACATTATTTACCAAGGAAATGTTTAGAGGAGGAAATTTATTTATATACTTTTCTTTTTTTTTTTTACCTTTTTAAATATATATATACGTAATGCATTATCTCCAGTCTGTGCTGTCCAATTAATGTGGCGCTATGTTGTAAATTGTATAGACTTAGAATGTAAGGGTTCCTTGTATGAGCTGCATGGTGCATAGCAATACTGCAAATCTTCCTGAAGGAATTCATAACCTTTACTGACCTCTAATTGTTATGTCATTGGCTGTATATTTGATCAGGCTTGTTTCTGTATAATATGCACACTCAGCTAGTTGTGCAGCACAAATTGAATTGCTCTCGGCTTTCACATAGTATATTATTTTAAGTTGAAAAATATTGATTTACCAAGATTCCCATGGGAACCAATATTACATTATCCTATTTTGATCATAATTTACAATATGACTGTCTTAATTATAGCGATAAAACCCATGTACAGTAGAGGTAAATGATTACTGAAGCATGTTTCTGCAAGGTAAGCACCAAGGTCATTTAGGCTAGTGGAGGTCAACAGCAGTATAGTGCTTTCTCCTACCAGATGTTGCATACTCATTAAGTACCATTAACTAGAAAACATAGCAAAACATTATGATACATAAAAATTAAACAGTGATTCGACTTTTCACCCTTCAAGGAAAAGAAAACACACAATTATTGCTCACAATTTAACTCACTAAACATCCATAATCTTAGATAAACAGTAAAACACTGACTATATTTTGACACCAATAGGAGAAGATGAAAACAGATTATCGGTATTGTGCAATTAGTTTTTAGTAAAACATCCACAGGGAAAATAAACGTGCACTTGGTATCATACTCCCTTAAGACAAGAATGAAGAAAGTTTAAATATTTGGTGTGAACCTTTACATCCCACATTGGAATATTCTATTTTATTATAGGGAATTTTGGAAATATTTTGTACATTTCATGGATAGAAGTATGTGGGCATCTGCCCATAAACCATCTGCTTTTAAAATTATGAACATAAATATGGAATGGTCCTAAAGCAGCTCCTGTCCCATGCTCACTCTGAACAATTATGTTGTGTATATCCCCCACCTGGTTGTCCTCATTTTAATACACTATTATTTAGGAGTACACTGTGGGTTGCTGAACATCAGAGTACTATTACCACCTGGTACCAATATTTTAATGCATGTAAAAACTGTTTCACTCTAAATTTCTGCCTCACAAAACTATGGCTGTAAATACTTGATGTCTGCTCTTTCTTCATCCTGTTGTCGAGAACAGGTTAATCTATAAAGTATGTAGGTCAGCTCCTCGTAAAATCCATTGTTTGCTAAATCAAGTTATCTCTGCTCTTGTATGCTATGTAATCCAGTTGTATGCTTCCTTAAATAAGTTATATTTCCTGGTCTATGGGCTTCTATGAAGCAACTTGATCCTTGGAATGCCAAGTGTGTTTTAGTATCATTAAAAAAAAAACAAAAAAAAAAAACAGGAGCTCCAGGAGAACCTTCTTATGGAATAATGGTATTCAAACAAAAATAATAACAATGCAACTTGCTAAAATTATTAATTTACAACTAATTATGTGAGTTTTATAATTAAATATTAGTTTGAGCAAATAAAATGTTGTACAATGTCTCTTCATAAATTATGTGGGAGGCTTGGAACTTTTAACTTGTAGAACATTTAAGGGTATTTTTTTTTTTTTTTTTATTCTATGTGATTTGGCTGGAGATAGCCACTAGGGATAATATAAAAGCTATTTAAATATAGGGCTTTTGTTCAATACAGACTTGAAGCAAAGAACACATTTTATAGTGGCTTTTTTATGCAACTCTGGTAACATTTGCACCTATGGTATATTCTGAAAAATAAAAACAGAAATAAAAAAACATATTGTACAATTTATTCACAAGGGCATGAGAACAAATTCCTGATTGAATTTGGAAGCAACAGTCTAGTTGCCATGCCTACAGATTCACATATTACAGAACTCACCTCCCCTAACAGGCCATGTAAAATAGATTTACAAAAAAAAAAAAAAAAACTGTTCTACTAATGATATATGGACACGAGCAGTGTTATAGTGCTGTTCATGTCTATATAATATATGCAATATTTCATGCATCACAACAGTGATGACAGTCACTTGCCAAGGGTGTACTGACTAGGCAATTGCCTGCCTGAGTAGGGTGGACTTCCCTAAATGGATTTCAGCGGTCCTGTTTGCATCTTCATGATTTGGATAACAATGAAGAAATTGAGACCTGTCCCTGTATACATGTTCATATATACAAATATGTGTTGGCGCATTGTCTCTATCCCTGTGTATTCCAGTGCAGCTGATATTTTGAGATTTCACAAATGAGCTATCTAGAACTGTGTTCATATTTTTTATAGGGAAAACACATATGTACGCAATATGTGTTTGATCCCTAAAAGCAAAATTTACAACTGGAAAATGTTTCTTTAATTAGAATATCTTTCCATATTCTAATTGGAATATGATTCCATATAATAAGTAGTGAATAAATTATTATTCTGTGTTTATACTGAACATGTCTATCAAAACTGAGTCCAATTTTCTCTTCAGAATACTAGTTGTTTTTTTTTTTTAAATTATAATTAAAACATGTTTTGGTTTTTTTTCAAATAAGAAAAACAAATGTAATAATTTTCACTGTGTGCATGTCTTTTATATTTTCTGAACAGGACTTACAGATAACTGAATTCAATGGGAACAATACAGATTATTTTGAAAGAATTCATAACAAAACGACTAGCATAATTTTATCAGTAAATGGTAGAGAGTTGGGAATATGAATACAATGTTCTTCCATGGCTCTTTAGTTCTATTTATTTTGATAATCATTGATTTACTTGATATAAAGTGCTTGGCATTTAGTCTCCTGATTGCGTATTCTTCAAAGTACAAAAAGGTCACAGTGTTTTGAAGGCAGAAGATATAATTTCATTATAAAAACTTGTATAATACTGCTAAATAATAATCCACTAATGTCCAGATAAACAGTCGAGAATGGCAGTTATGCTAAATTTAGCTTGTTTACGAGAGGGAGGGGAGGGATGGAGGGAGGAAAGATAGAAAAGGAAAGGAAAGAAGGAAAGAAGGAAGGAAGGAAGGAAAGAAGGAAAGAAAAAAGTAAGAAAGAGAAAGAGAAAGAGAGGAAGAAAGAGAGAGAGAAAGAGAAAAAGAGTGAAAGAGAGAGAGTGAAAGAGAGAAAGAGAGAGAGGGAAAGAAAAAGAAAGAGAGAAAGAAAAATAAAGAGAGAAAGAGAGAGAGAAAGAAAGAAAGAAAGAAAGAAAGAATATAAGGTAATTTATAGATTAATGCATATATTTTAGTGATGACAATGGCTTGGTTATCTTTTTTTTATATTATTTGTAACATAACATAATTGCAATACTTTCAACGTCATCAGAAATATATTATTAAAAAAATATATATAAAATGTATAATGTTCAATGTAAACTATATTACTAGCACAAATATATGCATACATTTGTGTTATCTGTGGTTCTTTGTTGCAGATAGAAAGGTTCAAGGAAAGTTATGCAGAGATATTGGGCCCGAATAATTGAATCTCTTAGAAAAATCTATAAAGGAAGATCTATTCTGACACATTCCGCTTCAACTGTGCAGGAAATCAAAATGGATCACGACAGCGCAATAGAAATCTCACTGCCATGCAAATAGTCCTTTGTGTGGAGAATTGTACAGAGGAAAGAAAATAAACTATTTTGTTATATAGTACAATGAATCAAAGTGAGTTAGGAAGATATAGTTGAAATTCTATAGAACTATTTATCAACTTGAGTTGCTAATATCTATCAATATTCTATAACTATGCTGCCAATGTAAACCCTTGTGGATTATGCCTTTCAGCATGTGCACTTGGTATGGCTCACATTTTTCAATGTCATCAAATTCCATTTCATGTTCCTTAATCCCATTAGGAGATTAAAATAAAGTGAAGTATATCAGATCTTGATATACAAGTTACACACTTGTAATGGCATAGAATACATACTGTGAGAAAGATTTAAATAATAGTCATAGGGTAATACTGTAGTGTAATCTGTGTAACCTGGGTATCAAAATGGTAAATTGCCATTTCCAAGTAGCTTCAAAGTACAGGAAAACACTATAAGGGTTATGTGTAAAAAGTGGGAATTCTGAAAATTGATGCAAAAGTGGAAAAGGGGTGGAGTCAGCAATGCAATATTCCACCGATCTCAATGGTGATTGCTTCCATTTTAGTGTAGTAAGCCAGATTTTCATATAATTCCCTATTTCTGTTGATCAAATCCAGCTGTACCTGAACTGGTAATGATTTTAAAGGATGATGCAAATGCTTTTTTTTTTTCAACCTGCAGATGTGAAGTTGTTTTTGAGGTGGTTTTAGTGAATATGCAACACATATCTCAGACTTAACCACATATGTGATTATTTTGGCCCATTTTGTTTAATGTGGTTTATTACATAAACCTCAGAGTGATAAATTGGTGAGTTTTGGGGGATTACCTTCATATTTCATTGATTCAATATGATAATAATAATGGCATTATAAGAGAATGAATACAAGGTGGAATGCATATAGCATATTTAAATTATTTGCAGTTGAGACTCCAGTAAAATTAAAATATTACAATAATTTAGAATACATGAAAATCTGTGGTTATTACTGTAATGCATTTGCGATGTCTCCTAATATTTGATTATTTATTTTCTAACCGTGAGTACAGTATGTTTTGTACACAGACAGGCTGCTTTGAGATAACTTCTGAGTTACATGTAAAACTAAAAAACATCCTTAATGTGTCCTATGGCTTATGAGCAAAATTCAGCACCACATTTCAAAGCTAAATGAAATGCTATTATGTGCTTACTGCATAATGAGCTTAGTTACATGATTTACAGGGTGAAAGAAAATACAGCACCTCGAACACAACTAATCTAATTGCTCGGAGGGTCAAATAAAAAATTTGGATTATATGAGGAGGCTCCAGGACGCACACTGCAGCAGAAAGCAGTGATGTGTGAAGCATAACTTGTTTGTGTCCTTCAGGGCCGAGTCTCAAGTTGATTGGTTGCCTCTGTCTCAAGCAGAGAAAGGATAAAACATGCAGCTCAGGACAAAATTATGAGTCATTCCAAATATCCAAGGGGCAGCCTATAAATAAAATACTGGAGAAAATATGGTACCTCAGAGGATGGTGTGCCTTCCAGACTGTAATATTTTTATACTGGATAAGGAGGGGCACTTACTGCTCCTTGAAGTCAGTTTGTGCAATTCTATTCATGCAAAGAGGCATTTTGTTCATGGATATTCTATAGTGTTGTAGTTTTGGTACTTTGCATTAGTGAGTGACTGGAGATTGACAGTCTATATTCTTAATGATAATGGAAGGAAAATTGGTACAAAGCTACAAAGGTGTTTAATCTTTAACACACACACACACGCACACGCACACACACAACTATTATTTATATTTTTTTCTACTAAATAAATAAACTAGTGTTTTGTTGTTCATTTTATATTGTCTACTAGTGATGTGTGTGTATGCTGCGTGACATTGTATGAGACTGCTAGGAATTTTATATTCTCCAAAAGTGAGTCTATACAGCTAATTATTTTATCAACTTATCAATTTGTAGATGATGTCATATCTGTGCTTTTGAGAATATACATTGGTACATTTAGATTGATCATAGCCATATGCCACATGAACCTTTAAACTCTTTTTGAAGGCTATGGACGATGAAATCTGTATATTTATCACATCATTTTAGTGTGTGCCTCTGCATATTTTGATTAAGACATGAGTGTGTTTTCTGGAGTACAGCTCTCTCTGACCCTTATGCTGTTTATTAAGTCTGTCTTTTGATAAATGTACAGACACACTCAGAGATACTAAATAAATCAATAATATCAGCTGAACATGTGCAGACACTCTCTTGTTTGTGATTTTGAATTCATATGTGTATATACACTGAAAGGAGGGGAAACGAGAGCAGGCAAGCATTAAGATTTCGAGTCTTGAGCATGATTCTTAAATATGCTGCCAGGTAATTATTTTTATTTTTGTAAAAAAGATCAGAAGAGAGAACATCAAAACAAAATTTAAAGACACAGTGATGTTGATTACATAAGAGCAAAATTTTACTTAAAAGAAAAAAAAAGAAAAATCCCTAAACATATGCTCTTAAGGGAAAAGATTCCTGTATTTGTTAGGAGTGCTCTTCATAATATGCTGGCTCACAAAAACATCCCTCATTGTTTCTAGTGGCATTTAATAACATGACCTATTATATTCATGTGGAAAGGGATAGATTTGTAGATTGTGTTTATTATTATTATTACTATTATTATTATTTCCAATTTCAGGTGCAGCTTAGGAAGGGGGATTAAAACATACAAGGTATAAATGAGGGTTAAATCACTTTAAGGAGCCAAACGTGGAACACACAGGGGTTTATTCCCCAGATGATGAATTAGGGAGAATCAGTCACAGAATTGCAAAATTTAGGCCAATATGGTGGAGGTAAAAAACCTTTCCAATTCAGCATTTTCTTCATTTTGCATTCAAACTTATTAAAAAACTGGATAGTTTTCCCTTTATAGTAACAGGGCTAATTAGCTGTTAAGGTAAATCTAACAGTGTTATTCGTCAAAGTAAAAATTCAAAGTGAATTTCATACTAAAAGTACACTCCAGGCACCTAGACCACTTCTGCCCATTGGAGTGGTCTGGGTGCCAACTCCCAGTACCCTTAACCCTGCAACTGTAAATATTGCAGTTTTCATAAATTGCAATATTTACATTGCAGGGTTAACTCCTCCTCTAGTGGCTGTCTACTAGACAGCCACTAGAGGGCACTTACGGGTTTATAGCACACATTTCGTGTGCTATAGCATCGCTGGACGTCCTCACGCTATGTGAGGACCTCCAGCGTCCCTGAAATCCCCATAGGAAAGCATTGAAAGCACTAAGCTCACTAAGAATGCAGCTTCAAAATGGATGCTGTCCAGGAGGTGGGAGGGTCTGAGAGGGAGGGTCTGCTGCTGATTGGCTGGAATGTGTCTGCTGACTGTGAGGTACATGGTCAAAGTTTACTCAATGATGAGTCCGCGGCGAACCGTTCGCGAACCGTTCGGGACATCACTATTGGTTACTTAATCCACCAATCAGAGTGTTATGAGTCAAATTACACAGTGTAAAATGACACAGAGCACTCTGATGGTGGATTTCAAACCAACCTGTCAGTCTCTTCATTTAACTGTCAGAGCATTCTGATTGGATGGCTTAAACCCACCAATCAGAGTACTCATTATTTTAAGGGTGAGGGGGGCAGGTAGGGGGTTCATTTTGTTTGGGGGAGGGGGTGACTAGGGGTTTGGGGACCCCTAGTCACCTGGGAGGGGGGGTTAACATTTTTTTAGGGCAACCACCCGCCGGGGTGGGGGCCAGGGGGGAGGACAGTAGGTTCCCCCCTTATTGGTATTTAGGGCCCCCACCCGCCGCTCATTGGTGGGGGCCAGAGGGGAGGACATTAGGTCCCCCCTTATTCCAATTTAGGGCCCCATCTGACCCTCAGGGGTGGGGGCCAGGGGGGAGGACTTTAGGTCCCCCCCTTATTAGTATTTAGGGCCCCCACCCGCCGCTCAGGGGTAGGGGCCAGGGGGGAGGACATTAGGTCCCCCCTTATTCCAATTTAGGGCCCCACCCGCCACTCAGGGGTGGGGGCCGGGGGGGATATTAGGTCCCCCCTTATTATTGTTTAGGGCCCCCACCCACCACTCAGGTGTGGGGGCTTGGGGGGAGGATATTAGGTCCCCCCCTTATTTTACTGTAGGGCCCCCACCCACCGCTCAGGGGTGTGGGCCAGGGGGAGGACATTAGGTCCCCCCCTTATTAGTATTTATTGCCCCCACCCACTGCTCAGGGGTGGGTGCCAAGGGGGAAGGACATTAGGTCCCCCCCTTATTATGATTTATGGCCCCCACCCACCGCTCAGGGTCGGAGGCCAGGGGGAGGACATTAGGTCCCTCCCTTTATTCTGATTTAGGGCCACCACCCGCCGTTCAGGAGTGGGGGCCGGGGGGGGCAATAGGTTTTTTTGTTGTTTTTTTTTTAACAGTGAGCAGCCACAGGCTGCTCACTGTTTAATAGACATGCCCCTACTCGTGGTATAGCGAGTAGGGGCATAATTTACTAATACTAAGTAATCTTTACTTAGTATTAGTTAATTTGGCTGAAAGACCAATTTAGGTCTTTCAGCCTTTTAGTAGATAGCTCCCTAATACCGTGGGAATTAGGGAGTTATCTACTTATTCATTCCTGTCATTACATTGACAGGCTAAGTAACTTACATTTTATATGAATGTATGTTACTTGATTGTTATAAGTGTTGCAAATGCCTACAGCTGAATCCTGGCTATGTTTGTATACCCTTTATTTAAAATTGTATACAATGTAACATTCTTCTTCTTTCACTGGGTAAGTATATTAGTACTTAGGCAATATGTGCTTTGGCAACTTCGGCACTTCGGAAATTCGGTAATTTCGGAACTTCGGGACCTCGGCAATTCGGACATTCGGAAGTACCCAAATGTCAGAATTTTCCCGAAATTTGTCAAAATTCATATTTGGACCGAAACGAATTGCACATGTCTAGTGAAAATGCATTGCAGACAGAGTCTATGTCAGTAGCAGTGGCTAGAAAGACTAACACATAGCCTCCATCTTTTGCAGAAGAACAGACAAAGGATTCTCCCCTTGCGGCTTCAACCTCTCGGGTTGATCTAAAACCTCCATTTGTTCATGAGAATTGGGTTTTGTGTTATGACCAAAATGGAGAACGGTGTTCGGTCATGCCAGAACATCTAAAAGTGTTATTTACACAATATAATAATGAAAGTTTAGGTCATATTGAACTCAGAGATATGTTTTATTGGGATAACATGGAAAACACTGTACAACAAGTTGTACAATCATGTTTGATATGTACACAAATAAATCCAAGATCTAAAGGACAAAAACCACCTATACAATGTATGGCACCTGCAAGCGGTCCTTTGTCTACTTTACAAATTGATTTCATTGGGCCATTACCAACAGGTAAGAATGGATTAAAGTATGCATTGGTAGTGGTGGAAGTAGTTCCAGTAACAAAAGATGATTAACAAAGGACAGCTGAAGCGTTATCGACACACATTTTCTCAAGATTGGGATTTTCTAGACTTCTAGTGTCAGACAGAGGTACCCATTTCACAGGGAAAGTCATGCAAGCACAGTGTGCTATTCTAGGCATAGAGCAAAGATTCCATGTTCCATATCATCCAACATCTGCTGGGATTGTGGAATTTATGAATCAAACATTGAAATCTAGACTTTTAAAAATGTTACTTGAGAAAGGCAACACATGGGTACAGGAACTTCCTGCTGTACTTATGGGTATTAGTGGCACCATGTCTTCAGCTATACAATACACTCCATTTGAATTAATGACAGGCAGGAAAATGCAGTTGAATTTGAACCATATTTGTCTACCCCACAGAAAGATGCAATTGCTAAAAATAAATGGTTGCACATGCTGAAGGAAAATTTGTAGCAAATCCTTCCACATGCAGTTACTCGTATGTGTAAACAGACACCTCCTGATTTTTAAAAGTTTTTAAAGGGGGGTATGGTCATAATAAAAACATTTAGGAAAACTAGACCTTGAGAGGCAAACTGGGAAGGTCTTTACAAAATAACAGATACAATGGGACAAACAATGGGACAAGTGCAAAGACCTCTTAATGGTTCACTGAATAAACAGAGGCAAAACATTTTTGGGTTCATGCAGATCAGTGCAAATACATAATTTGATAATATATTGATACTGCTTTGTTTTTCATGGTTTTATTTTAGATAATTTGTAAGTAGACCTACAGAGGAAAGTTGGCCGGTGACAGACGATGTGTTCGCAAAGACAACCGTGTAGCAGAAAGAAGTTGCTCGTCAGAATCCTGCTAACATTGATGACTACAGTTCTTGTAGTAATTATATTTAAAATGAACAAAACAATTTTCAATCAGGAATTAAAGAATGACATATTGGGAAATATTAGAAAAAAGAGAGACAGTGAACATGTATTAAAAGGTCATGTTTGTTTTGGGACAAAAGATAGCTATCTAGAAGTATGCAATGTGCGAATTAATTTCACAGGAGATAGTGTTATTAACTGAAACATTACAATAGGTCCTAATTAGAGTCGGGTTTGTACCGAACATTACGTTTTTGGACCCCGGAAACGTGTATGTTCGGGTTGGAGTTCGGTGTTTGGAGATTTAATGGCGCATTTTGAAAGGCTGCAGGGCAGCCAATCAACAGGCATTTGACTTGTGTGCCCTTAGAAGCCATCACAGCCATGCCTACTAATGGCATGGCTGTGATTCGCCAGTGCAGCATGTGACCCAGCCTCTATATATAAGCTGGAGTCATACAGCGCTGCACGCACATGAGCTCTTATTTGTGTAGGGAGAGGATGCTGCAGCTGTTAGGGACAGATTAGGAAAGAATTCTGGTGTTGAATCTGCAAACTACAGCAATTATTCAAACTACAGCGATTATTTTTGTGGCTGCTATAATACTAAATTTTTGTACCCTGCCCTGAGCCCAGTGCCACAGAGAGTGCAGTGCACTTGCAACTGCATGTGTGCCAGGCACATAACTTTAATCCTGTTCTGGTAGCTCAGTGGGCAACATCTAGGCATTTTTAAATATTGCCATTTTTTTGGTGCTAAATAGTACATTTGCGCAATGCATTTCTTGCAGTCCAATAAAACCCTTAAATACTACTGTTACATTGTTGGTTTAAAAAAATCTAACTTTTTGGTGCTGAATAGTACATTTGCGGCCTGCGGTGCACTTCATATCTGAGAGTCAAATAGAACCATCAAATACCATGCTTACTTTGCAGTTTTAAAAATTCTAATTCTTTAGGTGCTAAAAAGTAAATTTTGTGCCTGCACTTCATATCTGAGAGTCAAATAGAACCGTCAAATATTGTGCTTACATTGCAGTTTTAAAAATTCAAATGCTTTAGGTGCTAAAAAGTCAATTTGGTGCCTGCACTTCATATCTGAGAGTCAAATAGAACCATCAAATATTGTGCTTACATTGCAGTTTTAAAAATTCAAATTCTTTAGGTGCTAAAAAGTCAATTTGTGGCGTACACTTCATATCTGAGAGTCAAATAGAACCGTCAAATACTGTGGTTACATCGCACTTTGAAAAATTCACATTTCTTTGGTGCTAAAAAGTCAATTTGGTGCCTGCACTTCATATCTGGTGTATGTGTGCAACACTGGCTAGTTACGGCTTCTCAAGAAAGTCTAAAGACTTTTTAAAAAAGTGAAAAATAAGTGTTATTGTGATCGCTTCATTTACAGAAGCATTAATATACATTTCTATATTGTGTAAAGACACAACTACAAAGTTAAAAACCAAACACCAAAACAATGTGGAATGAAGGTCATGCGAGTGAAGTGTGCAGTTTGGAGGAAGAGGCACTGGTTGCACAGAGGCACCAGCACAGGATAAGAGGGAGCAGAGTGCAAAAGCAGAGCGGCCGTCCCCTAGCGCTCGTCGGCATGTATTATCTTTAGAATTCCCACAGTAATCCAAGTAACAGATGGAGCGATAAAAGGAACCATAACAGATTTAACGAGCCATTCACAGTTTCGCAGTCCGGTGACCGGGACCCAGGGACTGTCTAGGCAGTGGTCGGACAATTCGGGACCCAGTATGCGTGATTGATCACAAGCGTTTGTGCGACCACATACCAGGACCCTGATGCAGCTTCAGCGAGCAGCAGCAGGCGATAGTGAAGTTTCAGCTGCAGCACACACGGGTCAGTCGCTCTGCACCAGACTTGCCCTCCAATTGATCCAAGTTAAAGGATTTAAAGTGGACTCATTACAATTACAGGGCCTCGAAAGAGTAGTGTATTTTTATTTGTCGTCACTATCTCCCCTCATCGGGAGTGGATAATTTGCGCGCCTGCTGCCTTCCTTGCATGTGATAGCCGTTTCTCAGGCTCGCTCTCTGGAATCGAACCCTGATTCCCCGTTACCCAAAGTCACCATGGTAGGCACGGAAAATTGCATCGAAAGTTGATAGGGCAGACATCTGAATGCGTTGTCGCCGTCATGGGGACGTGTGATTGGCACGAGGTTATCACAGACCAGCACAGCTGCCTGTCCACGGCCAACGTGGACAAGTTCACGTTTATTAAAATGAACCAGGCATGGATCCCACCAGACTTGTCTGTACCTTGTGCAGAATAGACATTTATACCGGCCTCACCCAGCCATTGTTATACTCAAGTGCACTTATTCTTTGGGTTTTTTTTTATATGTCCCAATATTTTGGGAGCTACCCCAATTAAAAAAAAAAAAATAAAAAAAAAAAAAAACAGTGTTGGCTACCTCCTCCTCCTCCACCGCCGCTTCCACCTACACCACCACGGTCACCACCTCCTCAACCTATGGGCCACTTAGAATAAACTATGTACACAATAGCAGAGGCTTGTGAAGGACTTTTCTCCATGCATAAGGAGTTGAGCTCAGTTTGAACAATGAAAGAGAATACCCTGCACTCCAACCCTCTCTCAAATGGATAATTCTGGTGATCCTCCTGACAGCCAGGCTTTAGATTTTGATTTATGTTCTTCCAAAGCTAAAATCAAAGATTCCATCTAGTGCTATTTTATGGCTCAGCTATATTTTTAATTTTTAGGTATTTTATGTTATTTTAAGTGATTTTCCTATCCACATTTGTTTGCAGGGCACTTGTCCTACTCTTACCCCCATGTTACTTCCTTTTGCAGCCCTCAAGCCCTTTCCAGGACTTTTTTAGAGCCATTTTTGTGCCCAAAAGTTCGGGTCCCTATTGACTTCAATGGGGTTGGGGTTCGGGTTTGGGGTCAAGTTCGGGGGCCAAGTTCGAGCCCGAACCCGGACTTTTTTCCGAAGTCCGGCTGAACCGGCCGGACCCGAACATCCAGGCATCTGCTCAACTCTGCGATTTATTTAGTTGGACCAAAGGTTCATTTGTACAAGATAATGTAAAAATGGGATCATGGGAATTTAACATATATTACAAAATGCATATATCATGATTGTAGTTAATGGAGAGGAAATGGTAAATTGGTCAGGTGACATGTATGTGAACATTGCACAAACTTCAGTAACAACATGAGGACCAGGTGGTGAGATCCTTTATACTATTCAATATTGGCTTATACATTTAGAACCAGAATTCCTCTTAAAAAATAATACTCCAGGTATACCTTGGATATGGGAAATACGAGCATCTAGAGAATCGTTGACAGTAAGAGTTAACATGAAGTTTCTGGTAACTGATTATGTTATGTCAGATATTATGGTGAAGCCTAGTCTTGTAGATATCCAGGAAGGAAAGGAAAGACTTAGATTAACATGTAGTACACATATAATTTTACTTCTGAGTCTGTAGTGACTGTAGGAAAAGGGAAGGAAACTTTTTGTGTAGTATGTCACATACAACGCCAAAGGCTTTGTTTTCTATCTAGACAATAGTGGAAACTATCAATGCTGTATAATGTTAAGAAATCATCACGAGAGATGTGGTGATGTTCCCAGAATGGTAGAATTAAAAAATAAGGTTTTTAAGTTATCAAGTCCCTTTCAATTGAATCCTTTTCAATCAAAGCCTTTGTTATAAAATGGGAAATTTGCAACAATAGTTTGGCATTTTAATGTTTCTCAGTCGAAAATCTCAACTAAATTTCCACAATGTAAGAAACATTTATTAAATATGGAACGAGGCTTAGAACATTGGTTTGGAGGAAATAAAGTATCAAACAGGAAAAAAAGAGGTATAATAGAAGGAATTATGGCTGGTTGTGGTACTATAGGAAGTATCACTAATTCTATGGATATTTAAACATTAAAGAATTATTTGGGAACTGTAGGGTTAATAGGGTTAATAGGAGAAAAGGATTGCACATTCAATGAGGTTTAAATCAAATAGTGAAAAATATGGTAATGAACATTGCCTCTGTTATTGCACCCTCTGTTCAACAGCTTGTTTCGAGACACAAGTTGAATATTCTACAGATTTTAAAGTGATGGCACAAGCATTACAAGGTGGTGTTACTCCTATAGAACTCAAACGTAGTTTACCTTAGGAGTTTGCGTTTGCTAAAAATCATACAGATTTATAGGTTAACAAATGGTTGGGATGTAACAATGATATATCTGGTATTGAAAAAGTACTATTTTAAATGTCGGTGTTAGGGATTCCTATTAGTAACAAATAGTGAGCAGACCCTACCTCCCAGACCCTCCCACCTCCTGGACAGCATCCATTGTGAAGCTGCATTCTTAGTGAGCTGTCCAGGAGGTGGGAGGGTTTTGGAGGGAGGGTCTGCTGCTGATTGGCTGGAATGTGTCTGCTGACTGTGAGGTACAGGGTCAAAGTTTACTCAATGATGAGTCCGCGGCGAACCATTCATGGAGAACCGCTCGGCGAACAGTTCGGGACATCACTAGTAACAAATAATTATTATTTTATAAATTACAATATCCTGATTTTGTTTCTTATAATAACATAACTGAACTTGAGCATTTAGATCTTTCTAGTTGTCTACATTTTGCATCCAAAATAATATGTTTAACCCCTTAAGGACTGGACTGTTTTTGCGATGTTGTACATTTGCGACCAGGCCTGTTTTTACACTTTTCTGGTGTTTGTGTTTAGCTGTAATTTTCCGCTCTCTCATTTACTGTTCCCATACAAATTATATATCGTTTTTTTCAGGACAAAAGGGGCTTTCTTTACATACCATTATTTATATAATCTCATGTAATTAAAAAAAAATTTTTAATGAAAAAATATGATGAAAAATTGAAAAAAATAAAAGTTTTTTACTTTTACTTGAAAAATCTTTTACTCATCTACAAAAGCGAATGAAAAAAACTGCTAAATAGATTCAAAATGTTGTCCTGAGTTTAAAAATACCCAGTGTTTATGTGCTTTTTTGCTTTTTTTTGCGAGTTATAGGGCTATAGGTACAAGTAGGATATGGCAGTTTCAAAACAAACATTTTTAAAATGTATCAATAGTGACATTCTAACACTATTATCTGTCATAAATCTCTGGAAAACACTCCACATGTATATATATATTTTAAAGTAGACAACCCAGGGTATTCATCTAAGGATATTTTGACACTTTCTATGCAGCCATTTTACCACTAGTTTTTGCCAAACTTTGCATAGGTAGTTTTTTTTTGTTTGTTTTTTCACATACATTGCAATTCAGGTATAAACTTACAGATCCTGTTATGTCTTGCTGCCAAAAAACACACTAATATGTGTTCAGCAACATCTCCCGAGTACAGTGATACCACCCATGCATAGGCTTGTCGGATTGTTTGGGGGCTAAAAGGCCACATTTGACAGGTGCACATATCCATTTTTCAACTTGGAATTTTGACATGTAGTAAACCAGCGCCCCTGTCCTATTTGGGCCAATGTATTTTACCTCCATCAAACCATATATTTTTGAAAAGTTGACAACTCAGGGTATTTTAAATGGTGGTAGTTTAATACTTTTCATGCAATAATTTTACCACCAGCCTTTGGCAAACTTTTGGGTAGTAATTTTCTTCGTGTTTTTTTACACATACATTGTACTTTAGGCATGAATTAACAGATCCTGTTATGTATCACTGCCAAACAACACCCTAATATGTGTTCAGCAACATCTCCTGAGTACAGTGATATCACCCATGCATAGGTTTGCTGGGTTGTTTGGGGGCTAAAAGGCCACAATCGAGACTTGTACATATCAGTTTTTCAACCTGATATATAGGTATGCTTGGCCTATCTTCAGTTTGGCATATATTTGTATCCCCCCGTTAATGTTAACATCATGAAAGTTTATATTTTTATAAAGTAGACATTCCAGGGTATTGTATATGAGGTGTTTTCACATCCTTCCCCCAACCATTGTGCTAAACTAATTTCAGAGAACGTGCATGGTGGTAATTTTTGAATTCTGCTTTTTATGCACACGTCATCTGGTTTTGGCCAGCCAGTTATATGTTACTACCATAAAACTTTTTTAACCAAATGTGCAGGTATCAAATGCACCTTTAGCAGCATTCGCTAAACTAACTCCTGCAAAAAGAATCTAATTGGAGATTTGGGGGGAAGGAAACTGACTAACTAAAATTTGCTGCTATCAAAAGAAAAAAAAACAGTGCAAAGAGGTGTCTGTCCTTTTCCCTTTTTTTATAACAGACCCAGCAACATTTCAGGGGATTTGTTTTTTTTGCAGTTGGCGGTATCTTAAAAATAAAATGTCTGGACTCCTCTGGCACCATTGTTGGAACTTGACCATCTCCATAAATTATTGTGGAAATCAGCTTGAACTAAAATTGGAGAAAGGTGGTTCTTTCTGGATTCATTTTTTTAAAGAGTAAAAATGAATTATGTTTTTTCTTACTTGCATCAGGTAGATAGCCACCTTTTTATACCAGGCTTTTGTCTTTCTTAAGATAAGATATGGCTGCATCAGCTGATCAGCCAAATCAACACCCCCATGTGCATTTTATAAGCCCTGATGCAAACAGGTTTGGTCTGTACTCTGCCTCGGACAGTGACGTCTGACATGCTTTCGTCATGGATGGTGGTTAGTATATTAACATCCTTCCTGTCCTTAAATTTTATTGCAAGCACTTTAGCTTTGTGCAGACCTTTACATTCACTTTTTTTTTTATTTGGCCTCTATAAAAGGTCTGGGGAAATCCTTGGCATATCTTCTCACACTGCCACAGGCCAGTATCTAGAAACCCTAAAGAGTTTGAAACAAACGGACAATGCTATAAAAATTGTCCACATAAAGGTGGTAACCCTTATTGAACAAGGGGATCAGTAAGTCAAAAACAAGTTTCCCGCTTGTCCCCAGAGAGTCAATACAGCCAGGAGGGTCCAGTTGACCATCTTTCCCCTCATATATACGAAAGGCAAATGTATAGCCACTTTCGCTCTCGCACAGTTTGTAGAATTTTACACTATACCTAAAGCGCTTTGAGAGGATGTATTGTTTGAATCCTAATCTCCCTTTATATTTCATTAACGATTCATCAATAGATAAAATTTTTTGAGGAGTATAAACTTCAGTAAATTTGTGCTGAAGATGGTCTACCAGTGGGTGTATTTTATGAAGCCTATCATATTGGGTGTGATCTCTGGGGTGACAGAGGGTATTGTCATTGAAATGTAAGTATCTCAGCAGCAGCTCAAATCTTGTTCTAGACATGGTTTGAGAGTACACTGGACAAAACAGATTGGGTTGGTGCTCCAGTAAGAGCGAATTGATGGCTTCTTTATAATCCCCATGAGAATTGTAAGAGCCCAGAATTTTTTAAGTTCAGCGACATCTGTGGGATGCCAAGCACACTCCTCCCTGACTGCATAGCTATCTGAATTGGTATCAATAAATTGGGTAGCATATAAAATAGTCTGGGGAGCAATCTCCTCCCAGATGGTATCCCCTAAAAATAGCTCCATATATTGCATAGGGGAGAAGTCATCCACATTGACATTAATGCCTGTGTTGGCACTAAAAGGGGTGATTTGGGGCTCAGCTAACTGTGGAGAAACCCGTTCCTGCTCCACATTCGACGTAGCAGAGAAAGCACAGCTTCTTTTTGCAGCCCGCTCACACACAGATGACATGTCAGAAAACTGGCCTGGGTCAAAATCGGACGCAGTGTCAGTTGTGTCAGAGTTTGACTAACACAGAGTTACTAACACACAATTTTTTTTTTATTTTATACTAAAAACAGACTAAAACTGATAAAAACAGACTAAATGAGACTAAGACTTCCGTTAGCAGCAATCTGTAAACTAACTCCTGCAAAAAGAATCTAACTGGAGATTTGGGGGAAGGATACTGACTAACAGAAATTTGCTGCTTTCAAAATAAACAAAAAAAATAAATCAGGAACAAGTATTATAAAAATTTATTTTCTGTGTGGTAGACCTTAAAACATGCTCCAATACACAGTCCAGGTTTTGTAGGGCAATCGGGACAGTGAAAAGGGGTGTCTGTCCTTTTCCCTTTTTTATAACAGACCCGGCAACGTTTCTGGGGGTTTCTTTTTTTTTGGTGTTGGCGGTATCTTAAAAAAAAAAAAAATGTCTAGACTCCTCTTGCACCGTTGTTGGAACTTGACCATCTCCATAAATTATTGTGGAAATCAGCTTGAGCTGAAATTGGAGATAGGTGGTTCTTCCTGGATTCATTTTAAAAAAAAGTAAAAATGAATTATGTGTTGCTACTTGCAACAGGTAGATAGCCACCTTTTTATACCAGGCTTTTGTCTTTCTTAAGATAAGATATGGCTACATCAGCTGATCAGCCAAATCAACACCCCCCATGTGCCTGTTATAAGCCCTGACGCACACCGGTTTTGTCTGTACCCTGCCTCGGACAGTGACGTCTGACATGCCTTCGTTATGGATGGTTGTTAGCATGTGAACATCCTTCCTGTCCTTAAATTTTAGCGCAAGCAGTTCAGCTTTGCGCAGAGCTTTGCATTCACCTTTTTTTAATTTGGCCTCTATGAGAGGTCTGGGGAAATCCTTGGCATTTCTTCTTACAGTGCCGCAGGCCAGTGTCTGCAAACTATAAAGAATTTTAAACAAGTGGACACTGCTGTAAAAATTGTCCACATAAAGGTGGTAACCCTTATTGAACAAGGGGATCAGTAGGTCCCAAACAAGTTTCCCACTTGTCCCCAGAGAGTCAGGACAGCCAGGAGGGTTCAGTTGAGCATCTTTCCCCTCGTATACACGAAAGGCAAATGTGTAGCCACTTTCGCTCTCGCACAGTTTGTACACTTTAATGCCATCCCTAGACCGCTTTGAGGGGATATACTGTTTGAACCTTAAATCTCCCTTTATATTTCATAAGGGATTCATCAATAGATAAATTTTGTTGGGGAGTATAAACTTCAGAAAATCTGTTCTGAAGATGGTCTACCAGTGGGCATATTTTATGAAGCCTATCATATTGGGGGTGATCTCTGGGGTGACAGAGCGTATTGTCGTTGAAATGGAAGTATCTCAGCAGCAGCTCATATCTTGGTCTAGGCATTGTTTGGGAGAATATAGGAGTCGAACAAATTGGGTTGGTGCTCCAGTAAGAGCGGATTGATGGCTTCTTTATTATCCCCATGAGCATGGTAAGAGCCCAGAATGTTTTAAGTTCAGGGACATCTGTGGGATGCCAAGCATGCTCCCTGACTGTACCTGGATTGGTCTCAATAAATTGGCTAGCGTATAAATTAGTCTGGGAAGCAATCTCCTCCCAGATGGTATCCCCTAAAAATAACTCCATATATTGTATAGTAGTAGTCAACCACATTCACATTAATGCCTGCGTTGGCACTAAAAGGGGGGATGTTGGGCTCAGCTAACTGTGGAGGTACCCAGTCCTCCTCCACATTCAGCGTAGCAGGGGAAGCACAGCTTCTTTTAGCAGCTGGCTCACACACAGATGACATGTCACTAGACGTGCCGCTAAACTGACCTGGGTCAAAATCGGACGCAGTGTCAGTGGCGTCAGAGTCTGACGCCAAGAAGGCATATGCCTCCTCCAAGCTGTACATGCGCTGCACGTTTCACACTAACAAACTAAACTAACAAAATACTAAACACAATAATTTTTTTTTTTTTTAACACTAAAACAGACTAAAACAGACTAAAACAGTAATCCCTAAACTAACTCCTGTTAGAAGAATCTAATGGAGATTTGGGGGAAGGAAACTGACTGACTACGACAGACTATGACAGACTAAAACAGTCTAAGACAGTCTAGGACACGGATTTTTTAAAATAAAGTTAACCCTTAAGGGCAAAAAAAAAAAATACAGACAGTACAAATGCACTGTCTGTAACAGATCTGGCAGGGAAGGGGTTAAAATAGGATTTTTATTCACTGCTGATACTTTTTAATACTTTCTGGAACAGCTGCTGCAACAAACTATCACAATCTCTGTCTCTCTCCTCTCACAAAACGCTACAGAGGGGAGAGAGGCAGAGATCAGTGTTTGTAACACCCACTTTGACACCAGCCAATTGTGAGCGATCGCGGATCGCTCACATGCCACAATTGGCTGTTACTATCTGCCTGGGACGCCGGGCAGATAGTAACAACGGGATTTCGGTGGAAGTGATCTCCGATCGCTCCCGCCGCCCGTTTTCAGGACCGTCCTTGGTCGGCAACGCAAAAATGCTGAGGACGGTCCTGAACCGTCCTGCGTCCTGAAGGGGTTAAATAACCGAGTTGAAACCATTTATCATTCATGTTTTCATAACCAAAGTTCATGTTCTGGTAAAATTAAAACAGTTAAAAATCCTCATGAAATTGTAACTCCCATAGTAAAAGATAAAGTATGTGTACAGGTTATGTCAAATAATGAGTTAATAAGAGCTACATTTTCAGAATGTACACATTCAGAAACATTACTGAAAGGTTTAAATTGTATCAATGGGGGTCCACTAACAATACATATACAAGGAACTCAAGTTAATATATCAAAGAGTCCTATACAAGAGATAGATATCATGCCTATTCAATTAAATATTTCACAAACTAATGAGTTTCCATGGATAAAGTGGGCAGATGAGATTAGGAAAGACAAAGTATTATTATATTTGTTTCAAAAACAGTTGAAAGAAATAGAAATTCAATTTGAACATGAACAGAGTAAATTAAAGTTGATAGACCATGAATGGTCAATTGTTTCAAGTTCCTCCTGGTGGAATGACATAATTAAAAGTACAAACACACTTGCTAAATCATATGTAGGTTCATCAATTGTAAATATTTTATTTCATCCATTTATTACTGTTATATGTGTAGCTATAATATGTATCATTTTACAAGTAGTTATGCAATGTAGAATTAGAAAATTGTATATACTCGTAAACACAAAGATTAAACAGAAGGATAATACACTAAAGGAAACCGTAAACAGGGTAATATACAATTTTTCCAAGGAATCTCATATACCGGGTAGCTATGAACACATCTCTTCTTATACCCAATGACTGTAATATGAATATGATACGATTGATATATGAATGGGACGGCAAATAACATTTTGTTATGGTTTATAAGTAAACCATAAACAGAGGGAACTGTAGAATATTACACATTCTATATATTCCTATTCAAATAAATATTAAGGTGTGGCTGTCTAATGGGTTAAAAGGAACATTTGGTGTTTGCTATTCGGTACCATGAGGACTCTGGAATGTGCTGTATAGGGAGATTTGGGGGTAGGGTCCTTATATGGGGAGTTTCCTTGTGTGGCCAGAGTCTTAATTAAAAGTTATGATGTAATTTTGCCCATAAAGGACCACATTCTCTTGCTCCTACGATCCGATTGCCTCTCCTGATGTGTTCCTGATTTGTTGATATTAAGACGACTACTTAAGATTTCTTACGCTCTGTAACGTCGTTAAGAAATACTATTGGTTAAGTATATTATTGTTTGCTTTTGAAGTAGAATAAATGCATATTTTTTATAAAGAATGTCAGATTGTGTATTAGTACTTTTCATTAATAAGGACATATATTAATGTTGCGAGCCTTTAGCCAAAGAATATATATCTATATATAAAAGACTTATTTAACCGAGAAAACACAGACCAGTTATTACATATGTCATCTTGTTTAGGCTGGGAAATTAGAATAGAGTGACCCCAAAACCCAAAATGTTACATCATATGGTCAGCTAAATCCAGTGGATAGACAGTCACTATTTCTTTGGGTCACTATTTCTTTCACAAGTGCAAATACACAGGTGAAAATACAGTGCAGGGTGCCACAAGCACAATATATATAGTGGTTATAGTTACCAACAATGTTGAGTTGAGGACCAGACTCACATATAAAAGATAAACAAAAAAATTATAGTGCAAAACTTTAATATACACAAAATAAAAAAAAGAAAGTGGGAACACTCACAAAAGTAGAGGCACAATTGAAATAAATCAATATGTGCACAAGCACTTGTTGCCTCAAAATAGGCTTAATCCCCAGAATCAACAGTCAGCTAGTGAGGTCTCATTGCAGCTTCCTTCTCAGGTAGTCAGGAAACAGAGAGTCCAGATCTCAAATACTGCTGGGCAGGAGTCCCAGAAAGAAGCTGAAATGAGATCTCACTAGCTGACTGTTAATCCTGGGGATTAAAGGACCACTCTAGGCACCCAGACCACTTCAGCTTAATGAAGTGGTCTGGGTGCCAGGTCCAGCTAGGGTTAACCCATTTTTTCATAAACATAGCAGTTTCAGAGAAACTGCTATGTTTAGGAATGGGTTAAGCCTTCCCCCTAATCCTCTAGTGGCTGTCTCATTGACAGCCACTAGAGGCGCTTGCGTGCTTCTCACTGTGATTTTCACAGTGAGAGCACGCCAGCGTCCATAGGAAAGCATTAGGCATGCTTTCCTATGTGACCGGCTGAATGTGCGCGCAGCTCTTGCCGCGCGTGCGCATTCAGCCCAGGAGGAGGAACGGAGGAGGATCGGAGGAGGAGAGCTCCCCGCCCAGCACTGGAAAAAGGTAAGTTTTACCCCCTTTCCCCTTTCCAGAGCCGGGCAGGAGGGGGACCCTGAGGGTGGGGGCACCCTCAGGGCACTATAGTGCCAGGAAAACGAGTATGTTTTCCTGGCACTATAGTGGTCCTTTAAGCCTATTTTGAGGCACCAAGCGCTTGTGCACATATTGATTTATTTCAATTGTGCCTCTACTTTTGTGAGTGTTCCCACTTTCTTTTTATAATTTAGTGTATATTAAAGTTTTGCACTTTGATTTTTTTTGTTTATCTTTTATATGTGAGTCTGGTCCTCATCTCGACATTGTTGGTAACTATAACCACTATATATGTTGTGCTTGTGGTGCCCTGCACTGTATTTTTACCTGTGTATGTGCATTTGTGTGCTGTACAGTTTTACACTTGGCTTTTATTAGAGGGATTCAGGGAGTGTTTCCCATTTTCCAGTGGCTTGCCTGCACTATTTGCACTTTGACATTCTCATTTATCTGTCCCCTTTTCCGACTATTCCTTTGGGAACTGTACTTTTTCTGCATCTTTATTTTCATTGTTAGCAGTTCTCAACACCAGGGTTGGAACCTCCAACGAATATATTTGAGTATATGTATTGCTGTGTAATGCAAAATCCATGGGTTCAACAAGTAGGATGCAAAGTGCATTTTATTTAGTCACAACACAATACAACATTTTAGCCCAATGGCTTTAATCATGTATAAATGATCTATAGACAACAAACAGTTAAATACCTGCAATTTGGAACCAAATTGCCAAAGTACCAATTGCAGGTACTTAAACTGTTAGTTGTCTATAGATTCTTTATACATGATTAAGGCCATTGGACCGAAAAGTTGTATTTTGTTGTGTTCACTGCCTTAGTAAATTGCATTTTGCACGCTACCTATTGAACCAGTGGATTTTGCTTTATATTGTACCCATTAAGAGGTTGCAGGTAACTGCTACGGATTACCAAGAGGTGCATTGGTTCCTATATCTTTTTCCCAAGAGTGCCACACCATTTCAACTTCAGTATATGTATTGCTTTCATTGTTGCTTTACACTAAATTTTATTGACAGCTTTTGTAGATATTTTCTTTTTCCTTATTCCTCACATATTCTTAGAGTCACCTCAACATTTATCATTAAAAAGTCTCATGTAAAGAGTCATCTCGACATTTATTATTGAACAGTCTTTACATAAAAATAAAGGCATTGGCTGCAGTTCTTTTCTTTGGGTACATTGTGATAGACAATGACAGCAGGCTTAAGGTGACATCTGTACCTATCTCACAGTGGATCATAACATAACATGGAATCATCTGACTTACCAACTCTACACGTCTGCGACATGCCTCCATTTCTCTCTGCAGCAGCTCATTCATTTCAGCTTTCATCTCTTCCATACGGATTTGATAATACTTGGCATTCTCTTTCTCTCGAGCCTCGGAATCTGCGGCATTCTCCAACTCTTCTCCCATTTTAATTACACTGTCTCTCAAACGTAATATCAGCATCTGGATGTAGAGGTTCAACAATGCCATTAATAAATAAAAGCTCTTTGTACTAACTTACATTTAAGTAACCTTTAAGTAATTGTGTACTCTTCTATTGAATTTCTCACCAAACACAGGTACACACTTTTTGAATGTAGAGTTTTGTTTTTTTCTCCCAGCAATGTAGACATGAATAAGTATGCCCTAGTATATTTGCTTTGTGTATGAACTTTGGCATTGTCTATTTGTCATTTTGCAGTTTTCAAACTGTGTTTTCTTGTATTATGATCATTATTTTAAATCTATTTATATGTATATAAATAACTATAGCATTAAATTAGTAGTAAGGTGTTGGTGTAATCTCTAAACATTGACATTAAGGCATAGTCTAGCTATCCTGGCACTATGAAGGGCAATGCTTGCCCAGTGCCTATCTGAGCTAATTTATCTCAATTGCTGCCCTACTTTGGTCTGATCCCAGAAGTATTAAATTATCCCAGCTATCCTTGATGTAACTAGTAAATATAATAATCCCACATTTTACATGTATTTGTGCACATTATTTCAACAATATTTGATTGCTACGTGGCATTGGAAGGAGTCATGTTATCCTTATATAAGTTCACACATTGTAGCATAGCTCTATCATTTGTGTACTTAAGTGCTTTATGTGTAAATTGCTAAATAGTGGAATTATTGCATTTAAAGGGACACTATAGTCACCAAAATAACTTTAGCTTAACAAAGCAGTTTTGGTGTGTAGATCATGCCCCTGCAGTCTCACTGCTCAATTCTCTGCCATTTGGGAGTTAAATCACTTTGTTTATACAGCCCTAGTCATACCTCCCTGCACGTGACTTACACAGCCTTCCAACACTTCCTGCAAAGAGTCATCTAATGTTTACACTTACTGTATTGAAAATACTGTTTAATTTTGAATTTCTTATCTCCTGCCCTGTTAATAGCTTTCTAGACCCTGCAGGAGCCTCTTGTATGTAAAAAAAATGTTTAAAATAAGTTACATCTGACTGAAAGTGAAACCATTTCTTTTCATGCAGGCTGAGTCACAGTCAGTGGAGGTGTGGCTACGGCTGCATAAACGGAAACAAAAGTGATTTAACTCCTAAATGGTGGAGAATTGAGCGGTGAGACTTCAGGGGCATGGTCAATACACCAAAACTGCTTCATTAAGCTAAAGTTGTTTTGATGACTATATTGTCTCTAGTGATGTGTATGGATTAGAACCTTGCCCAGATTACATTTTTGAATCAATCTGCTCATTTGATCCTATTTATCAATACAATTTTCTACTAGCTATTTGCTGGTCCAATTTTTCTGGCTTATTACCGACTACATTATATTTCTCGCTTTTTCTAGATTTGTACTACTATTTTCTGTCTCAAATCTCCTAGTGGGAATTAGGCTGCCAGATTTCTCCAAACTGGTTCAGCCATTCCAAAGACCATACGTGACCCATCACTATCAAAGTATGAGCCACTGCAAGACCCATGGGGGACTTTGGTGATTAAAAGTCTACTGCTGCATGGAAATTCCAGCTTCAATGTGCTCATTAGACTCACTCTAAGACACACGTGTAGAAAAGAAATACTCCAAGCACTACAGCTGGCTCTGGTGTTATCCCAGGCTAAGTAGTAAATCATTTGTGGATTGTTTGACAACTAACCTGGAGTTCGCCAAGTCCCTTAAAACTTTCAGCTAATCCGGGCTCAGCTTAACTGTGAGGGCACCAAGGCACTCCTGACATTATAACCACCACAGTGAGCTGTCGTGGTTATGGTGCTTGAAGTGTTAATACACTTAAAGTATTTTTTTTTATTATAGACTACCACTAAAACTTTAACTGATATCTTAAAGACTCTTTAAACGTATTATTTTGAAACAGTCTGTTGTGTGTTCCCTGTATTTTTATGTTTTTTTCTTTGCACTATGGTGTGCATGAAACTTAAATCTACAGTTCCATGACTGATATCTCCTGTAAAGATACTTCTATCTCAAATATTTTACCATTGGTTTTGCACTTCATGAGATTTTTTTCCTAATGAAACTTGAAGACTGCATATTCACGGTCTTTACCGGATTTAATGGTATTAAATTGCTTTACTTCAGGAAATTATAGAAGTACTCTTCAGTGGCAGAGCCTTTAATCACCTAATCAGGTTTACTGCTTATTCCTTTGCTATTCAAAGGGTTAACCTCTATTACATTTGCCTAATCAAATACTTTGTAATCATACTTCCCAGTAAAATTAATGCCTGAGTTCTGTTCCCTGTACCTTCAAAGAATAGTTCATAAGCCCTCTTTTTAGAAAACCTCTCCACTTGACCATATATCTTTTTGCACTTAGCTCCTTGCTCCATTAAATAGCATCTGCTTTGAAACACACTGAGCATTTCAAATCTATAACTCCTACACCTGATTATGTAAAAATCTGTCCTTCTCCTTGACACTCAGTCGTGAAGTAAGATGTACCAAGACAGAACTCATTATGATCATCAGTTATCATGCAGTGAAATCTCAAAGGGCATAGCCTTAAGCTGATGGAAAATGTTACCGCTTTTAAAATATCTTTTCATTCTCATTTTATTTGCCAGCGTTCTGCCTACACTAAACACTTCTCATTCTGTGCATTTCAAACTAGACAGATGGACACATAGACAGACATACAAATATACAGATATTGAGAGAGCAGTAGGTCAAAAGTAAATCAATGTCTGTCAAAATAATGTCATGTGCCATTGTTGTCATTATATATGTATGGTAGTATAGTTTAAGTTAATAGCTTTTTCTCCTTATACTTGTTAAAATAAATAAGTACATTTCCTATTAATCTAGCGTAGAACATGCATTTCAGCACCATGGACAGTGGCCAGAATTTAGCAATGATGTTAGTGCAGATGCAGAGCTGCTCCTGTCCAATTAATGTTGCAATAAATGTTATTATAGCTAAATAAACATTTAAGTCCAAGTAGCACCCTAGAAAACAATATATTTGGAATACACAGACTATCTGTGCCAATCAGATTCAACACCTGCTTGTTCAATAAATCTAACATTCACAAGCACTAAAGAAATGAGCCAATTTAAGATTAAAATATATTGTCCTATAAAAGTAAGCTGTAACTTTTTCAAGCAAAGTGTGTCCGTATATGGGACAATACCTTACCAAAATTAAATGTGCATATATGTCTACAAACCACAGCAGCTCACGGAGCGTTTGCTCTCTCTCATCAGTCTGGAACTGACAGTTCTTAGTACAAAGTTATAGTGCATTCAAGAAGGATGCACAGAACAAATTTAATATTCTGAGTCATCTAATTAAATTGCACTAAACAAAGGGTTCTGATTCACATGTGAATAAATGCATTTTAGCAGTGATATTTACAATATACAAAAATTAATCAACTGTTCGAAAATATATTTCCATATATATTATGTCAGTTCTATATTATTAAAGGACCATTCCAAGGATCAAAACCACTATAGACCACTGTAGTGGTCACTGTGCCCGGAGTGATCTGGTGCCCACTCAGGATAAGTGGTCAAACTGTTTAAGAATGATTTGACAACTTACCTGGGGTCTATCAGGTGCCTATCATCACCACCTCTGTAGCATGAAACCTCTACACAGAGCTAAGCCCTTAAGTGCAGGGAGGTTCTCATTACCTGAAATTCTCAGCCAATGAGCTGGCTCTGCATGTCTGAGCTAATGGAAGCACTATCCAGGAGCCATTGGCTTTAGGTCATGCGATGTTTGACTACTTACAATGGGGAATCTGTAGTCGTTATGGTGCGTGGATGGTTGTTTTAATAAGCAAGGCACACAGTTTGTATGATCACCATGTTTTACTTGTTTAGACACAATTTATCACTTGTGACACAGACCAATAGTGAAAATCAAATATGGCTATAGAAACACTTACCTCAAACCTTTTGATCTGTGCTCTCTGAAACTCCATCTTGTTTTCCAAATCACAAATCATTGCTTCTTGCCGACTCACAATTGATCTCTCCACCATAGACTGTTCCAGGTAGTCAACTCTGCTTTGAGCTCCCTGCAGCTGTTTTAAGTCAAAATTATTGCTGTTAATAAAAATCCACTAAAGAATATGGACACCTTCTACCAACTGCTTTTATCTGAGTCAACACATTTACAATGTTAAAAAGAAAAAGAAATACAGCTACTAAAACACAAACAATTCCAATATTTTACTAGGACTATCACATTGTTATTATTAGCAACATTAATATTGTTTGATTGACAAGATAATTCAATATTTGTGTTAATCTTTATAACTGCAGAATTTGGAAATTATACTAAAGAGAAAAATAAGTGCTGAAGTGAGATTAAGATTATATTAATTATGGAATGTTTTACAACCAATTGACTGTTAAT
The DNA here is from genome assembly GCA_933207985.1 of Pelobates cultripes. Taxonomy (NCBI): domain Eukaryota; kingdom Metazoa; phylum Chordata; class Amphibia; order Anura; family Pelobatidae; genus Pelobates; species Pelobates cultripes. The sequence goes on along the minus strand of OW240916.1, from coordinate 186,108,173 downwards.
GTAGTAGTTTGGAAGCCAGCAAGGCTGTAATCTGAAAACAGCGTATTCACATTCCTGCAATTATAGATTCATAAATACATGGATCTTCTTACTAACACTAAAGACAAATGTAGATGTTTAACCTTTCCAGTGCTAGGAGGTTATGGAATTCTTTGCTCACTCTTCTGGTAGTGTAGTACTTATTTTCTAATTTATTATAGGCCTAAAAGAGGGAATACACCAAAGAAAGTACCAAACCACTAAAAATACATATACAAGCAAACCTAATAAAGAAATTGTGCCCTCTAAAACACCAATACAATAATAACGCAAAAACCAAACAAGTAGGAATGCAAAAGGAGTAAAGTAATCACTTCTAAGGTGTAAATAGAACTATACAACCTTATAATATAACAGCGTGGTGGACAATATCTATAAAAAGATATATAAATCGCACATAGAGTAATAAAAGTGTAAATATATAGACACGCAAGATGTATATATTGAACTCACAAAATATAAGTGAATATCAGGCCCATCATCCTTAATCAGAAGTGATCTTCAGAGTTATATGGAATAAATCTTCTTTAGCACTTGTGAAAATAAAGAAACCAAAAAATAGTACAGATGGAAATAAAAATACAAAGAATGTATTACAAAATGCACTTACAAAGGTCCAGGTTAAGACAGCATGTAATCCACTATAAGTGGAGATAAAAGTACAGCAAGTGAGTCCCCAATGTAGTAATCCGGTGCGTTTCGTCCTCTGGACTTTCTCAGGGATTATGATTCTATGTTCCCAACAATCTTCATTTATTAAGCCGCCTAAATAATTCGATAAGAACATCTGTGTAGTAAAATCGTTGCGTGCGTGTCATGCTGGAACGCATGAAGAACGTCCGGCGTCACTTCTGGTTCCGGTTTGATGTCAAAACATACTATGCGTTCCAAGCATTCTTTGTATTTTTAATTTCATCTGCACTATTTTTTGGTTTCTTTATTTTCACAAGTGCTAAAGAAGATTTATTCCATATAACTCTGAAGATCACTTCTGATTAAGGATAATGGGCCTGATATTCACTTATATTTTGTGAGTTCAATATATACATCTTGCGTGTCTATATATTTACACTTTTATTACTCTATGTGCGATTTATATATCTTTTTATAGAAATTGTCCACCACGCTATTATATTATAAGGTTGTATAGTTCTATTTACACCTTAGAAGTGATTACAGTATATACTCGAGTATAAGTCTAGTTTTTCAGCACATTTTTTGTGCTTAAAAACCCCCACTCGACTTATACTCGAGTCACTGTCTGTATTATGGCAACTTAGAGAGCCGCGGCCGTCAGAGCCATGGCAACGATCCGCGCGGCAACCAGACCGCAAGACTTACAGTGGAGCTGACCGGAACGGAGGAGAAGGGAGCTGACAGGAGCTGCAGGAAAGGTAAGTAAATGCTTCCTGCCGGCCCCCCCACTTCACAGCCCATGCCACTGGACCACCAGGGATTAAGATAGCCCCCCTCCCTGACCAGTTAACAAGCAGGGAGGGGGGACAAAATTAAAATAATAAAAAAATAATATTTAAAAAAAAAAATTAAAATAATAAAAATGCCCTCCCCCCACCCGGTTCACACACACTACACAAACACACACTCTGCATTATATACACAGAGTGTGTGTATATAATGCAGAGTGTGTGTTTGTATGAGTGTGTGTGTGTGTATATAATGCAGAGTATGTGTTTGTATGAGTGTGTGTATATATAATGCAGAGTGTGTGTTTGTATGAGTGTTTGTGTATATAATTATAAAAATCACAGAATTTCATAGCCCCAAGTTTTACCCTCGACTTATCCACGAGGCATAGCATATTTCACAATTGTTGGTCACAAAACTGCACTCGACTTATACATGAGATCGACTTATACACGAGTATATACGGTACTTCACTCCTTTTGCATTCCTACTCGTTTGGTTTTTCCTTTACTAAAAGAGGGAATATACACATTTTAAGAGTTAAACTCCATTCCACATGTCACATACTTGGTAATCAAATAAAAGAACTAGTGCACTCAAAGGGTTAAACCTCAGAAAATTCCATAATTTGCTTGTCAAAATATTTACCAGATAATGTTTTGAAAAATCCAACCATTGTTAATATAATGTGAACAATTTGTACAACATCGATGTAACCCGGTAGCCTAGGAGAGTGGATTGGAATGAACATTTATGAACAATGACAACTTTACTGTACTTGTCAGTGGGGGTGCTGTATGCTGTACAGTGATCATGTTACTGTGTGGCCTTCGCATTCAAAATGACTGAGTGATTATTCATCAAATTTTGCGCTAAGCTTGAACATTCCTCTGTGGAAACTATTCAGATAATTCAGAAGACTTTCAGGGATGATGCAATGAGTGCAGCACAAATAAAAGTGTGTCACAAATGCTTCAAAGATGGTCGAGAATCTGGCGCCCTGCGACTTCTGGCTTTCAACACAACTAAAATCACCTGTTTGTAAAGGGAAGAGATTTCAGATTGTTTATAAGATTCAGGTAATTATGATGGGGCAGCTGATGGCGATTCCAACAAAGGATTTTGCAGAGTGTTTTGAACAATGGAAGAGACGCTGGGAGAACTGTATATCGTCTCAAGGTGGCTACTTTGAAGAGGACTGAGGCATCAGTGTCTTATGTACAATGTTCCTTGTATATTCTTTTATATAAATATATATATACACCTGCAGTTATGCCATCTTGGGGCAGGGTAGTAGGTGAAGGCAGTAGTTCCAATTGTGATAGGAGCACTCGGGGCTGTGAATCCCAAGTTTGGGGGAGTGGCTTCAACAGATTTCACATGGGACATCTGAGATTTCTGTCCAGAAGAGTGCACTTCAAAGAACAGGTAAGATACTTCACAGACTCCCATGCCTCTGGTAGAGGACCTGAGAATGGGGAATAAATATACCACCCAGGAGGGATGAGAAAATCCATTTTGAATTTTTTTTTAATTATCTGATAAATATTTTCACAAGCAAGTTATGGAATTTTCTGAGGTTTAACCCCTTCAGTGAGCTAGTTATATAGGTGTGTGTGTGTGCGTGTGTGTTTTCCATAGTATCATTGACAGATAAAAAAGGAAGAAACGTATTCTTATTGATAGACAGGATTATGACAAAGGGTAGTATTACATGTTTATGTTCTTTCACTAAACAGTATAAATAAAAGTGTGAAGGAGGAAGTGATATGGAAAAATTATTTTCCATTCACCATCCAATCGGTTATTCTGGTAGCCAATGATTAAAATTGCAGGTTACGCTGATTACGGGAAAATAACTCCATGGTGCAGAAGCAATCAGGTGAACAGCAGAGAAAGGGAGAAAAAAAACATCATGCACTTGTCTAACAATTGTTTCATCAGTAGGCCAGCTTGCTAAAGGATCTCTATGTAAAGCATGAGAGCGAGCACTGTTATAATACCATGCTGTGCGCTACCACTTCACACTTAATCGTAAAAATAAACTCTTTTCTTATAAATAAGAGCATGAGCGTTCTTAGTCACTGCAATGATAGATACATAGATAGATAGATACATAGATAGATATATAGATGACAGATATGCAAAATATTAAAGTGTTGTTTTTTTTTTAATGACCTATTGATGTCTTAATTATGTTTTTATCCCTGTTTCATAACTCAGTTGTGAATTCCATGCTTCATTTGCTTCAGAGTGCTGTATAGTTAATAAAGCTTGTCATTTCAAAATTCTTTGAATCAAATGAAAAATATATACAAAGTCACTGGACTTAGTGTGTTGATCACATGGCTACTAGTGTGCTATTGTGTGTGTGTGTATGTGGGAGAGAGAGTGTGTGTGAGAGAGAGAGAGAGAGTGCATACGTGTGTGTGTATATGTTCATACATATAAACAATCGTTTCTAGGTGAGCATGTTGGGTGGCTTAACACAATAAGGCCAATTAGTGTAACTCAATCCCTATATTTGTTTACTAAGATAGGTAAATTTAAGTAGCCTTGTAAAATTTAAACTGTATTTTTTGTGTTTGCGCACTGTTCCTTAAACTGTATTTTGTCTAAATTGTGGTCTCTACAGCAGCACCAGTGCTGAGAAATTCATGTTTTGTGTGTGTCCCTAATTCCACTCTTTTCTTGCTGCACATGTGTCTGTTTTACCTTGCATTGATAATCTCTGAATGTCATTAGTTCATGACATTGGCATCAAGCTAGATTATTATTATTATTATGATATTTATAGAGCGCCGTCAAATTCCGCAGCGCTTTACAATGGTGGATGAACAGACATGTAGTTGTAACCAGCCAAGTTGGACACACAGGAACAGAGGGGTTGAGGGCCCTGCTCAATGAGCTTACATGCTAGAGGGAGTGGGGTAAAACGACACAAAAAGGTAAGGATAGTATTAGACTAATGACAGTTGCAGAAGAGGAATCAGTCAGGAGCTATTAACAGTTTAAGTGATATGCTTTTATGAAGAAGTGGGTTTTTAACGATTTTTTGAAGGAATGGAGACTGGGTGAGCATCTAATGGAGGAGGGAAGCGAGTTCCACAGGAATGGTGCAGCCCTCGAGAAATCTTGAAGGCGAGCATCAGAGTTGGGAGTACGGACAGAAGATAGACGTAAGTCTTCAGCAGATCGTAAGGGCCTAGACGGGACATACTTGTGTATAAGGGAGGATAAATAGGTGGGAGCAGCATTATGTGGCGATTTGAAAGCAAAAAACAGAATTTTAAATTGAGCTCTATATTTTATAGGAAGCCAGTGTAGGGATTGACAGAAGGGTGAGGCATGGGAGATGTCATGTCACCTACTTCTGCCAAAGGTATGATCAAATCACCATCACATTTGAAATTGTATGTGATGTTTGACTAACCTCACCCACAGGGACACAACTTTCAGTTTGCAAAAAATAAAACATTTTTGAACAAACAACTGGGAATTGGTTACTCTTACACCGTGCTTCCAGAGATCCATCTTGTTTTCCTCATTTCTTGTTACCAGACATTTTGGACTGTTTTTTGGTACTCTTTCTGCCTGCCTCAACTTTTGGAGAGGGCCATACCAAAGCATTTGATATGGTTCCACACAAAAGGTTAATGTTTAAATTACAATAAATTGGTCTGGATGAAAATTCTTCTTCTGGAATAAAAGATAGCTTAAATATAATACAGAGAGTTATTATTAATAGTACATTTTCAAGCTGGGCAAAAGTGATATGTGGTTTCTTTCATGGGTCTGTTCTGGGACTACTTCTATTCAATTTAACTTGTAAATGAAATAGGCATTAAAAGGTGTCAGTATTTGCAGATGACACAAAAATAGGTAAAGTAATACAATGTGAGCAGGATATTACTTTGCTGCAGAGGGATTTTGTTGGTGGGAATGAACACTTGACTGGCAGATTAAATTAAATGTAGATAAATGCTAAGTTATGCACTTTGGGATGAGAAATACACAAGCAAGTTATACCTTAACTTATACCCTAAATGGTAGTGAGTTAAAAAAACAACAACACATGAGATGCAAATACTTATAGACATCATAACTATGCAACAATGTCTAATATCAATCAGACATTACTAAGGCCAGTCAGGTTGCATACAATTCTGCATTCATTTTTGGGATGAAAATATAAGTGTACCCTCTTTAAAAAACAATGATAAGACCATGCAATTGTGGGCACCAGTTCTAAAGAAGGATTTTATGGCTCTAGAAAGAGAGGTGGGTTACAAAATTAACAAGGAAAATTAAAGATTTTAGTTATGAAGAAATGCACACACTTAAATCTGTTTAGTATAGACAAATGGTGCCTCAGATGGGATATGAAAACATTATAGTAATATATTTTGGCTTATACAAACTATTGCCTGGAAATCTTTTCATTAATAGTAATATTCATAGTACATGAGTTCACCTATTTAGACTGAAAGAAAGGAAATTTAGTCTAAAGCAAATGAAAACTATTTTTAACAGTAAGAGCAGTGAAAATGTGGAATTCTCTGCCTGATGTGATGATTTTATCAGAGTCTGTACACACTTTTAAACAGTGAATTGATGAAATAATGCAAAAACAATATCCACGGAAATCATTTTTAATATGTGGGGTAATAGCTTCCAGATCGAACAGGAAATACTTTAACCACTCCTTATTCCTTATTTATCTAATAAAATCCATAGGGCTTAAACCCCTTAACTAGTGGCTAGAATTTTAGGGTTCATATTTGACTCCACCTTCTCTATAAATTTATAAATTTAAAAGCTTTCTTATATCATACATATCATGCACTTTCCAAAATTTTAATAATCCATTTAACAAATATACTGCAGCTGTAACAACATTAAATGTCCTGTCAGAAATGTTAATATTGAAAAAACACCATCTAGACTGCCTGCTTAGCTGACATCATCAAAAGTTGTGTTATGAGCCAATCACAATGCTTTCACATTGGATTGGCTGAGAGTGTCAAGGAGGCAGATAAGGGCCAGAGCCAGCACAAGCGATACACATTGAATCAATACATCTCTATAAGGAATGTTCAGTGTCTCCATGCAGAGGGTGGAGACACTGAATGACAGTGCTGCACACTGTACAGCACTGCCACAGGAAGCACCTCTAGTAGCCATTTGAGGAGTGGTCAGTGGAGGCATCCCAAGGCTGTAATGTGAACACTTCTCTGAAAAGACAGTGTTTACAGCAAAAAGCCTGAAGGGAATGATTATACTTACCAGAACAAATATAATAAGCTGTGTTTGTTCTGGTGACTATAGTGTCCCTTTAAATATTAGCATTCAATTAAGCTGCAAATGTAATACCCACACCATAATCCACTGTTATGTGTGTGTTTATGTATTTAAACAAAAACAGTTTTTAGTACACTTGATATGAAACATGAGGTATTTTGTGATATGATAAATCCCCCTGGGGTCTTTATAACTAGGAAGAAATAGGGGCAAGCAAGCTATGTAACATGATAAGAAGGCAGCATAACTTAAAATGGGACAATCTAATGTGGTGAGGAGAACCTGGTGTGGTCTGATAACTGGTTTCACACTGATGAATACTAAGCAGAGTAGGTTCAAAATCAAAGCATCTAATAATATTTGAATATGTATTAACATTTTTAATAATGTTTTAAAGTTTTCCATATTGAAAAAAAAATAAAAATTAATGCAGCTCAGTAAATCTTGCATCATCAATACAATTTAGTATATGTTAACTACTGTAGATTATTATGTATCTCACAAAGAAAGATGTGGCATGAAACCGGCAATATTATGATAATGAAAGCATCACCTTTCATATCAACTATAAATTCAGAGTTATCCCTAATATGGGAGTTTATATTTTTGCACCAAATATGAATTTGGGAGAAAAGTCAATGAGAATAATTTGAGACACATTGTCTTACCTTCTCCTGAAGGATCTGTTTTTCTCTTTGGGCTTCTTCTAACGTATTCTGCAATTCCCGAATATGGGTGATATCAGCGGAAGACTGTTTTAATGAGGAATAGAGAAATTGAGCACTTACAGTGACACAAATTGAAATGACAAACACATGGTTTTACAGTATTTATTTTAAGTAGGAGCACAAGTCGCAAAAGCTTTGACAGTAAATTATAGATGAGTAGCTATAGACAATAATTTCCACATCATTCCCATTAATCCTATTAATATCAACTAGTTTAAAAACATCGTATATGTGAATCCAATATAAGTTTAAAGTTATTGGGAAAACTGCTTGTAAAATAGTCAATTAAAAATGGTGTAATGAAAAAAAATGTTCTTGAAGTAAACAAGTATGACAGTTAAAAAAAACTCTTGAACCTGTAACCGCCATGATTCGATGAAGGGTCTGGCATGTATGTCAACTAAATTTTGTAGCATCAGCAATGCAGACTGGCAAATCTATGCTTAAATGTCAACCTAATGTCACAGCTCCTGTTTCTCATATATTGAGCTGAGAGATTTTAATCCATATATTTGTGACTCTTGGCTCCTTTCAAATGAAATAAATTTCTGTCTTTTCTGCATTGACAATGAACTGCAGAATTCTTTGTTCTGAGAATAGTCTCCCCACCTGGGCAATGAGAGCTTTGTGCTTCTTCATCAGCTCATTCAGGTCCTCTTGATCCTCATCGATCCGTTTTAGGAAATCAGCTTTCTCATGCTGTAGTTGGAACAACTGTTCATCAGCCTACCAAAAAAAAAACATATAAGAAATGGTTTGATAGTAATCACACGGTTTATTTTTTTTTACAACAGTATATTCAGAAAGTGAACAACAACAGCTGTAAAAGATAATTTTTCTCAATTATACAAATTTTTCTTGATTTTTTTTGATCACAGTAGTGAGGAAACTGCTAAAAGGCACAGAATGGATTATTCATTCAGACTATTTTTAAAATATTTTAAAATGTAGCTCCTGGCTAGCTTTGGCAACAATTAGAAAAGGATTACCGTGCAGTAGTCCATAATTAACATAAATAAAACATTAACAAACATTAATAAAAACAGCAACATAGCATATTAACTAAATAGGTGTCATATGAGACAAAAGTAACAAACAAAAACAGGTGCAATCAAATTAAGTTTGTATGGCAATTAAAACAGCTTATACATCACTATATCATTTTATACCATCTCTCATTGGAACCAATTCATTTTTATTATTAAAAAGAATGTTATGACCCTTTGTCCGCCAACTAAAATCAATCATTGTGTTTGTTTTTTTTAATTGTGCCAGCTTCTCCGTTAAAATATATAGTATATAATCAAAATGTATTAATTATCCCAGCAGATAGAATGGTACTCAAGCATGTATTCTCAGAACTAACACACTGTATACGTACACACATATAATAGGAGTAAGTTAGAACCAAAAGATGCATATAGAAATAGCCAAGATAAGTCCATGCATTCTGATGCAGAGAAAATCATACTTGAAAAGATATATCTATTCAAATCTGTTCTTATAAAATAGAAAAGAAAATAGAAAACAGTTCAAAGCAAAGCTGATCATGAAAGATATAAAGCAAGCTTCAAAAATGCATTCTGGAGAGATCTAAAATGAATTGATATTAAGGGAATGATAAAATCTTGAGCTGTGATAGACTGAAGTTCCTCTAACGACACAACGCAGCTCACTTTAAAGACCAGTCAGTGTCTAAACACCAGCCTCAGACAAATGGCCTGTAATTTCAGGCCATTTCATAGCAGAGTGAGTAGAGAAGAAAGCAAGCTTTTAATTAATGTATCCTTTTGGTGCCCTAACATTTTGAATATATTTTTTGCTTGTGCTGTTAAATGACTGCAAACTGTTTATGTATATGAATGTACTATTATCCTGCCTCATTCTTTTTCAGTTAATTGCCAGCAATTGAAATACACAGGTAGCCTTGGCAGTAAACTGAAACTGCCAGGCAAATACTGGACGACCTACTTCACATTATAAATATAGTAACACCCAAAAGCATGGAAAGAATACTTTGATTATAGTAATTTGCTTAATGGCCACCATAAGCATTTATTTTTCCAAAGATGATGGCTGCAAAGAATCTTAAATGGTTGCAATTATCAGTATCAAGAAATGTAGGAGTTACCATAGCTTTATTTCGGGATACATTGTCAAGCTCCATGTGCAGACTTTCCAGTTCTAAATGCAGAGACTTGTGATTCTTCTGGGCTTCGACAAGCCTGGCCTCGCTCTCTTCCAGCTAAATCGGAGAGAAAAAGAAAAGTATTAGCATACATATTCCAGAGTCTCTAAAGATAAATGTAAAGTTCTCAAAGTTAATTTGCAACGCAGAAATTGCTATTTAGAGAAGGATTCAGGCCTGCAGGATTTATGAATAGGAAGGAAGATATCTTTTTAGATACCAGACATATCCAGACATTAAACCTTAATTGGTTTTACTCAACAGTAGTAATAGTTAAAATTCACAAGCAGCTAAAATGGACATGTCAAGCATTTGTAAAGATGAAGGCTATTAAACTGAGAACATCTTTGCAGTTCATGAGGCAGTAGACAAACATTGACAAATTCAGAGCAAACACTGATACATTTATTTTTTTCAAGTGACTGGTAGAAAAGACCAAGTTTCACAGTGGGAAGCAGTGGGTTACTATGAAGAACTTGATCTCCCTGTATACAGCACCTGTGTTGTCCTGAGCAGAGCAGCCATGGAAGGTGTCAGTCAGCCTAGAATGCATGCATCTTTTCTAACTTCGCCTGCCCCTTCTGACATCTACAGTGGCATAACGTGTATCACTGTCATACCTGCTATGGGCCCACCAACCCTCCTTCCTGCTTTTACACATCCCAAAGGAAAGCATTAAATAGCAGGTTTCTCTAATTTAGTTCCTTAAAGGAGAACTGTCAGTTTCCCTTGCATGCTGTTACTGAGAACTGTCAAGTTGGGATCATGGTTATCTGACTAAAGACCACACTGCTTTGCCAAGCAGCAAACTCACCATGCAAATACATCTCTATAATACATTATATATTCATTCCTCTTTGAGGGATTTCAGTTAAATTAACTTGTCATGAGAGGTTCACTTTGCTGTTTAGATTTGATCTGTGTTTGCTATAAAATCAAAACATTTTAAATTTTTTAAGACACTGGTGCATGTTCAGTATGAAAAATATTGACATTCATAAACTGCTGTTTCCTATATATTTACTTGTTTGGACCAGCTATAAACGCTTGACTTTCATACTCCTTAACGGCCAGACAGGCTTGTATTTTATATACTCTTCAGTTGAATTAGAAAGTAATTCAACACGTGTCTCCCTGTACTCGATAACAAAGCGAGCCTTCAGGTTTTCTTTTAAATTCATTGTTTTGCTGTTCTAGATGTTGAAATGACTACAGTGATAGTAAGAATTCCAGAAACAAACCTATATTTCACGCACGTTCGCTGAGTTCATGAATTATTTTTATGAGCAGATGGACAGTTTGAGCAAATGCTAATTCCTGTCTGTTTTTCAAGAGCTGAAATGTACTAGAAACTTTGAAGGTTAAAGCCATATTTCATCTCTTTGGGAAGACTCCTCATAAAGTCTACTGATACATATACTTTCAAAGCTTTCAGCTTTCTATGTATTTTTGTCACAGATAACATACACACACATGTTGTTTTGTTTTTTTGGGGGGTTATTATTGTTTTTATGTGTTAGACTTATGCCACATAACAATCAGTAAAAATAAAAATGGTAGCTCACACAGCCTGGAACCCACCCTTTCTACTGTAGCTATTAACTGATATAATTTGTGTCAACTGGAGCAATACTGCTGCTCTATATTACTTAAATTACTCCTAGACAGTATAAATATTCAGGCATTTTCTTGGTTAATTTAGGAAAGAAGAGCCATGTCAGTTTGGTGGTTAACGGTGAGGCCATACCTCTTTAAATAAATAAAATATGACACATGTTAGTGTGGTAGGGGAAAATTTCATATTTAAGCCTATATATCAGATTTATGTTCTGAGCCATGTCTAAAGAAGTTAGAATAAGACCAGAATATTCAAATATGGCATATTTTACATTAAGACGGATAAGGTGCTTTCATTTTACTATTTGACAGAATTCCTGCCCTATACATGTTCAGGCCCCTTTACAGTCATATGCTAAGCATATTGGAATAATATATTTTAGTCGATTAATTTCACATTCATCATGAATGAATTACTGAGAACGCACAAGGCATTGTTCAAGCATGAAACATGTAAAACTAAGAGATACTTTAAGCATCAAAACAACTTTAGCTTAACGAAGCAGTTTTGGTGTACAGATAATGCCCCTGTAGTCTCACTGCTCAGCTCTCTTTCACATAGGAGTTAAATTCCCCTTTGTTTATGCAGCCCTAGCCACACCTCCCCTCACTGTGACTGACTCAGTCTACATAAAAAATATGGTTTCATTTTCAATCAGAAGTTAATTTGCTTTAGATGTTTTTATATCCAGGAAGCTATTAACAGGGCAGGGAATGGAAAAAAAATAGATTACAAACACCGTTCAATAAATCTAGGAACTGTTCAGGAAGTGTTTAGGAAGGTTGTGCAAGCCACATGCAGGGAAGTGTGACCAGTTCTGTATAAACAAAGTGATTTAAATCCTAAATGGCTGAGAATCAAGCAATAAGTCTACAGGGCATGATCTATACACCAAAACTTCTTATTTAACTAAAGTTATTTTGGTGTTTATAGTGTCATTTTCATTAATGTGCTTAGTTCAATCATTGGACTACATTCTATTCCCATAACTGTTTTTAATCTAAAGTAACTGATTAGCAATTTCCCCATATATTACAATTTAAATAGCTGCTATTCAATTACCAGAGATAAACATATCTTTGGAAACAGAATCCAACCTATTAAAGGGAACCATAAAAAACAGCAACTTTAAAACTTGGATCTACCTTTATGTTACAACCACAAATCCACTTCCTAGGCTAACTTACTCTTTTTAAATAAAAGGAATGAGACAGCGCTAAATAACTTTTGGCAGCAACCTTAAAAAGGGAATCCCTCAAACCCTATAAAACAAGATAAAATAAAGACGGTAAAAGGCTGCGCACGTTAAATAAAGTCCAATAAAAGGAAAAAGAGAGAAAGTCCAACTGGTATATTCTTACAGGTGTCCTTGGTTGGTGGGGTCTTCTATTTATGTGGTGGTTTCACTCGTTATGAAAAATAAAAAGAGGGAAAAAGGGACATCCAATGGTGTAGTATGTAAAATACAAGTATAGACGTAAAAAATAATAGTATAAAACTCACATTTACCAGAGCTAATGCCCAGCTCTGGAGTAAAGCGCGTACAGCGGTTTAATCCCCGCTTGTGGGATATAGGCAGGTTCTTCTCCGTGGATGATATCCAATTCTCGGGATAAAACAAACAGCCAATAGTGCTCACTGTATGGCAGATAATAATAAAATAATAAAAGAAATGTACTTACAAAGAAAGAGTAGACCCACTGCTCTTTAATGATGGCTTGGGTGGATTGATCCCCACCTACGGATTTCTTTGGGTACAGGAAACTTCCAGGAATTTTTTTTTTTTTTTTTTTAAACCGTTAAAAATAATTAAATAATAATAAAAAGGCCAAGGTAAAAAAGAAAGATATGTGTCTATAAAAAAGATAATTGGCACAAGCAAATGACCAAAAATACTTTAATATATATAAAAAACACAGTATTCAAATATCCATAACGCGTTTCGTCACAAAGGGACTTTATCAAATGAAATTTTTTTGTTTGTTATAAAGCCTATGTTGAATACTGATGTTTTTATATATAAAGTCCCTTTGTGAAAACGCTTATGGATATTTGAATACTGTGTTTTTTATATATATTAAAGTATTTTTGGTCATTTGCTTGTGCCAATTATCTTTTTTATAGACACATATCTTTCTTTTTTACCTTGGCCTTTTTATTATTATTTAATTATTTTTAACGGTTTAAAAAAAAAAAAAAAAAATTCCTGGAAGTTTCCTGTACCCAAAGAAATCCGTAGGTGGGGATCAATCCACCCAAGCCATCATTAAAGAGCAGTGGGTCTGCTCTTTCTTTGTAAGTACATTTCTTTTATTATTTTATTATTATCTGCCATACAGTGAGCACTATTGGCTGTTTGTTTTATCCCGAGAATTGGATATCATCCACGGAGAAGAACCTGCCTATATCCCACAAGCGGGGATTAAACCGCTGTACGCGCTTTACTCCAGAGCTGGACATTAGTTCTGGTAAATGTGAGTTTTATACTATTATTTTTTACGTCTATACTTGTATTTTACATACTACACCATTGGATGTCCCTTTTTCCCTCTTTTTATTTTTCATAACGAGTGAAACCACCTAATAAATAGAAGACCCCACCAACCAAGGACACCTGTAAGAATATACCAGTTGGACTTTCTCTCTTTTTCCTTTTATTGGACTTTATTTAACGTGCGCAGCCTTTTACCGTCTTTATTTTAACTTACTCTTTTTGCATCAAGATATTTCATAAACAACTTTATCCTTGATAATGAGAAAGGATACATATGTTGGAAGGGTGTCCTAAGAAATCTAGGACATTGATGTTTGAAATGATTCAGAGAAACGAGTTGTTTACCGGCACATTCCATTGTTAATGACGCAAATAATGTACTGGGCACCTTGGCATGCAAACTGCAATCAAGCCAAAACAAATGCCATAAATAATACATAATCGAATATATAAAACAGAGATATTAAATTATGAATTGCTTGAATAATCCCACGTAACGTGCTGCTAATTGCATTTCATCATTCACTGCACTGTGTGGGTTATAAACACAACACCAAAGAAAAGGTTTATGCTACATAATCAAGTGATAGTTTCACAATTAATGTTTAGCAAGTTGGTTTTATTTATTTAGCACATTGTGATCTACTTATAAGTAAAATATTGACCTTAGGTTAATTGACATTAATACATTAGTAATCAGGGATATACATTGTTTGAATGCGACTTTGCTTTGGAATTTAGCAGGTTCTTAATATACTTTCTGTTTTTTTATCTTATGTATATGTTATACTAGTTTTATTATGCACATAAACATTTCACTTTGTATATTGTGCATTATGTTTGTAATATTTTCATTCTAAAATGTGCCCAGACTGTCCAAACAATTTGCTGTGGGCTTCTCTGATATGAAAAATTGAGTTACCTATTACCTAATGGCTATTATCTTTGTTTCATATAGTGCATGTGTGGCAACATCATGATTGTTGCATGTAGTGTGCGTATGGCAAATGTGTTTTTGCACTACTATATAATTGGAAAAAATGGTGGGGCTTTTTTAAATGGACTAGACATTGAGAATCTGCTCCTGAGTCACGTGCAAAGGCTTTGTTTAACCCTTAGCGTTAGATAATTATCAATGTATTGGCTTTCAATCCCTTTTATAATCTAGTGGTATGCAGACAGTTAAACAGTTTTGTACCACAAGCGCAAAGAGAATGCATGTTGTGTATCCTCTGTGCTCTGTTTTTTTTCATTTGTCTGCCATTATCATTGTGTGAGGCTATAACAGGCATTTCAGTTCTCCACTGTGCATATTAATCTTCCTGTCCCATGCTGCCATCAACAAGCCATATCACAGCAATCAAATTAATGGTAAGAGATCTGCCTGGTAATCATGAATGCATGAATCTGCATTGCACTACTGACAAATGGTTTCAGTCTTCAACTACGTCTTGCTGTTTATATTTTCAAGAGTTTCCCATTAAGGAAAATACATCCTTAGCTTACTAGTTTTCCAAATTTAAAAATGTTTCAACAAAATCAAATGCTGAATATGATATTTAATCATTATGACAAGAAAGGTGACATTTATGCTGTCAGCAATGAAGATACCCTAACATGCAAATCTACAGGAAACAGCAAAGAAACACATACCAGTCCTTACAGTGGCTGGCAGATAAATGAAAGGTCTGCAAGCAGACAGAGAAGAGATGAGCTGGGGTCTAGGATAATAGAGATTCGCAAAATTGATAGTTAGGCCAAGGTCAGGATGACAGAGAGCAAAATGGTCAAACTAGCCAAGGTCAGAAAAAAAAAAAAATACACAGTATAAACAATCTCTTTGGTAACAAGAACCACGACAGGGCAAGGAAACAAGGTCAACCAGGAAGTACTCACCTACCCTATACTGAGTGGTGATTGGTCACAAGGGTGAAATTTTTAAAGGAAACCAATGGAAGTACTCCATATCATATATGATGTCATAATGATGCACCAAAAAACTAGGGGCGAGTGTGTGTGCATCAGAACACAGAAGAGATATAATTTTTGTGATTGCATGGCGCCAGATATCATGGCATTTCCTGCTGACCTAAGGACTGCACTTTGCAACCAGAATAGCAACAATTTCAACAATATATACTTGATACAGTTTGTATACTGCAGCCTGAAAATTTTCAAAAAGTAAATATTCCTTGACAATGTAATGGTCTGCTTCCCACCAGTCTATCCAGTATGGTTATTAACTCCATACACTACCAAAAATGTGTAAACATGTTTTTACTTCCATTTGCTTTGCAAAATGAGTTTTAGTCCCAAAAAGCCTCATATATCTTCATTTATATTCCAGAAATGATTTCAAGCTTTTAGAGAAATTTCTCTGCCAGGAACTCATCCCATCAAATTGATGTCTATAAACAGGATGAACTATGCTGTACTGTACTTACAGTATATGAACATTAAACTCAAATGCAGACATTCTTTTGACAATCTGTTGTCATTTTTAGTAGACTGTACTGCTAGTAATGCCATCAGGATCATTGCAAATACCAACAAACAATGAATTTGATACTTGTGCTTATTTTATTTATCTTCTTAGTTATCTTTGGCACATCTGTTGTATGTTATAAAAATTCTACTTTTCACATTATGTTAATATTTCAGACTCTGTGTAAAATAAATAAATACTGTCTAATGCTTTTAATTAACCTTTGATTTATATAAAGGGCTATCAAATAAAAAAATAATAATAAATAAGGGTAAATTTCAAAAATGTATGTTTATCTTTTTCTGAACAACAATCTATGCGCTATGTTTATGTGCTAGCTATGCATTACACATATTAAATAAATGTCATGCTAATATTTTTAGAAAAAAAGAGTGCCTTGTAATGAAAAGGTTAACTGTAGGCCACAGGTCCTTAGTTATTTGAATATTGAAAGCATTTCATGTTTTTAATCTCCAAATATACTTATTATGATCTATGGGGAAATCAAGAGACAAAGGCCAGTGATAAATGCTCCACAGGTAATAGAACTGGGTCAGTTTATCAAGGTAAATACTTGGTGTGTGATTTTATGATCTGTGGGAGAGCAATTTAGAAGCATTCTGTCTTTTATATCTTACAGAGGCAACCCCAGGGCTAACAGGCACCCACGTTAAATAAAAAGACTGCCAGAAGCACAGAACAAAGGCACTCTAGCAAATGAAAGATATTTAACCCAATATTTAACAATGGGTTTTGAGGGAAAACTCAATACACCGTATCTGCTGTAAAATATGATTAATCCACCTTAAACTAAACAGATCTAAAAATTTGATTTGTTAACCCTTTAAAAATAAAGAAATACCACCTCTTGACTCAGTTAAATAAACTTTTATAATTTAGTGCCTTCTGATGAATTGTGCAATGGAAATTAGTCTTAACAATTACATCCTTTATATTCTTATGTCATATTCACTCATGATCATAGCCTCATTCAGTCTCCATTTATTATGGTCATTTCCTCCATCCCATGCATGGTTTCCTGCTCTTACTGTATAATCCATAGCAGAACTTTCCTCCTTCCTTAGCCATGATGTCAACGTTTCTTCCTCGCAAATAACAATGACACTTTTCCATTTGTCAAAATCCTCATGTCAACTTTCCGTCAATCAATGCAATAACATATGGTGTGCTTCTCTCTCCCCAGCACAATATCCAAATTCTTAACTCAGTTTTCCATCTTTATTATGCACTTCTGTCTTCCTTCCTCTGCTACAATGTCTTCCTTTATCACTTTTAATCTCCTCAACATGGAGGATGAAAATTGCATAGTACCCAAAGAATGGGCTGAGAGCAGTGATGTTTGTTATGACATTATTATTGCATATGTAGCATCTGAAATTTACAATTTACCACATAAAGATTGATAACTGTGCATGATTTTATTAAATTAGGTAGTTAACAAATTTAGCCACCAAACTGTAAAAAAATAAGTAAAAAAGTGAAGAAAAAAAAAAAGTCCAGTGAAAACAGATTCCTTAAGCTTGGAATTTTGTCCTAAGCAATGTTCATACTTACCCCAAACCTTTGTCAACCCATTGCCATTGAGTAAAACCTAGAGTACTACTGTAGAAGTCAAGCAATGATTTTCAACAGTACCCTTTTAATATATGTTTGTTTAAGTGAGTGCGTCCATTTTTATTTTTGCATACACCTTTTATTTCCTCTGTTATTTTGTCAATTTGTGAAGCTTAAGAACATTAAAAAGTTGAAAATATCAAAATATTGCACTGTTATGGGCAATTGGTGATTCAGCATAATAAAAAAAGTCACATCCTCAAACAAACCAAATAAATAAAATTCTAGAACAGTATATTTTATTCACTTTTCTAAAGTTTTGTTTGTTTTCTGATATGTCTGGATGTGCCACTCAATTTATCACAATCATTACATACTAGATTATTATTTTTAAATTGAGCATATTGTGTAAGCATTTGTCAAATTGTGACAAATTGCTCAATTAGAATTTGCAGAAGTAAAAAGGGAGTTTGAATGGGCATCATCAGTCTTCGAAGCTCTATAATCTTTGAAAATTATTCTTCAGTCTTTTTATAATATAGAAGGATAAAGAGAAAGAACAACTGAGAAATGATGCATAATTTATTTTAACAAAGAAACCCTGGTTTAGAAAGAAAAAAAAATCAATTAATGTGCTAATGCTAAACAGGAAAAAAAGATAGGTGACTTAAATTGGTATGTGTGGGATTTTTAATGAAATAAAGATACCAAACAAACAGAGAAAATAGACCAACAGTCCTTTAAAAAAGGATTATTTGAGCGTCATTGAAATCCTCAGTGTTGAATGAAAATGTTCATCTTATTTGGTTTGCATATACAATAAGTTGACTTACATAAACATTTTTATTTTTATTTTAATGTGTATTTAAAAATTAAAATATATGGAATCAAGGATGTGCTCCTACTTAAAGGACCACTCTAGGCACCCAGACCACTTCAGCTTAATGAAGTGGTCTGGGTGCCTGGTCCAGCTAGGGTTAACCCTTTTTTTTTTTTATAAACATAGCAGTTTCAGAGAAACTGCTATGTTTATAAATAGGTTAATCCAGCCTCTAAAGCCTCTAGCGGCTGTCTCATTGACAGCCGCTAGAGGCGTTTGCGTGCTTCTCACTGTGAAAATCACAGTGAGAAGACGCCAGCGTCTATAGGAAAGCATTATGAATGCTTTCCTATGAGACTGGCTGAATGCACGCGCAGCTCCTGCCGCGCATGCGCATTCAGCCGAAGAGGAGGATCGGAGGCGGAGAGGAGAAGGAGAGCTCCACAGTTATTCACAGTCACTCAAGCTATGTGTTGCATGTATCAGCATTAAATGTCATGCCTATGTTTCATGAAACCTGGAGAGGCCTTGCAGCAAACACATTGAATTGGTTTGAATAACTCATGTAGCAGAAATATTTGGTGCAGTGTGGGATTGTTAAAGGATCACTATAGGGTCAGGAACACAAACATGTATTCCTGACCCTGTAGTGTTAAAACCACCATCTGGCCACTCTGGGCCACGCATGCCTCCATAAATATAGTAAAAATCTTACTGCATTCAAGCCTGAAGCTGTAGATCTGCATACTGTTTGCCTCAGAAAAACACAAGCTGTCTGCTGACATAATCAGAAGTGGTAGCCTGACTCACTCACAGTGCTTCCCTATAGGATTGGCTGAGACTGACAAGGAGGCAGATCAGGGGCAGAGCCAGCATGATTCAAACACAGCCCTGGTCAATCAGCATCTCCTCATAGAGATGAATTAAATCAATTAATCTCTATGAGGAAAGTTCAGTGTCTGCATGCAGAGGGAGGATACACTGAATGTTTGGATGCATTTTAGGCAGCGATGACCCAGGAAGGCTCGCTAACAGCCATCTGAGGAGTGGCCAGTGAAGTTATCACTAGGCTGTAATGTAAACACTACATTTTCTCTAAAAAGACAGTGTTTACAGCAAAAAGCCTGAAGGTAATGATTCTACTCACCAGAACAAATTCAATAAGCTGTAGTTGTTCTGGTGACTATAGTGTCCTTTTAATGCGGAAACGTTGTAACATAATTTATATAAACACTAACAATTATATTTACAAAGGGTTATTAACATAATGGAAATTGTTGGGAATTAGGCAGGGAATTGCACATTTTAGAACACATTGGAAAAATTCTCTTCTAGCTATTTATTCTAACTCACCTATTGGAGCTGACACTGTTTAATTTCCAATATTTCCATGTTTACTAAATAAATGTGTCTATATAAGATGAGTATTGATCTTTACATGGAACATTATAAAGAATGTTTGTACATTTGGCAAAAGGCACTATACATGTTTTAGGGCGTCATGGTTCCCACTGTAACTTCCAAATGAGGTTGCCCCAGGAGTGCCCAGTAGCAGATTTGAACCTGGGTACCTTGCAGTCCTGGGGCTGCAATGTTACCTCTGAGCCACCTTTCCAGTATCTGGCCCTGTCTTGTATCCAGCACTGGGGGCTGGACATTAATTGGCATTACTTCTGTCACTCTTGGTACACCTGATATTGATGGTCTCATTAGCCAGGTATATAACCCTGCCTCTCCCAGAAGGCAGGGTCAGTTCCTTGACTCTGGTGATCATACTGCTGTTTTGTGTTCTCCAGTTTACTCCTGACCTTGGCTTGATGTTTCGTTTATTCTGATTTCTGGCATCCTCTGACCTTTGGTTTCCCATGACGATTCTCCTGCTTTATCCGTTCCTGTACTGCAACTTGGAGAATTATCCTGCACAGCCCCCGTGCACCGACTCACAGGCCAGGTGAACTCTTCCCTGACCACCTCGGTCTGTGTTTACTTGCAAGGGTGAGCATATATCTCTGCCTGCCGGACTCCCAACTCAGGTAAGCCCTGACACATGGAAAGTTACAGGGTTAAATACACTGCTAGCAAATTAAATTCTCTGGACTTTCAGCCTGGGTTGTCAAGCAGGTCCCTCAAATTGCAATCAAGAAAATTATTTAATTACGTAAAATTATGACATTAATATGCATGTAGAATTCAAATATATATATACATATTTATATATTTGAAGTTATATATATATATATATATATATATATATATATATATAATTTTATTCAAAGTGTATTTTGATATATATATATATATATATTTGTGCTCGGAATCTATACGTAATGGACTGTAGAAGGAGAAGCAAAGTTGGTTGAGGTGTGCCGAAACCAACATACGAGTAGGCCTGTAAAAGAGGGCCAACAAAGGTGAATTGTTAATATAGATGGGTGTAGGTGGATGGGGACAAACAGCTTGCACGACAAAGGTAAGTAGGGGGGTGGGGTTTATATAGGATCATAACTCCTCCCACAAATTCAGGCTAAATGGCCTTCCAACATATATATATATATATATATATATATATTAATATCAAAATACAGTTAGAATAAAATTACATTACACTCCTTTCGCGTAGGGGCGGCGTCCACAGCCACCAGCGCCAACATACCAGTACATATCATAAAATCACTTGGGCGATGGAAATCTTCCACTTACACGAGCTACATACCCAACCCAACACACGAATTAAGAATTGCATTTAAGGAAATGTCTGGTTAATTTGCATATAATTGTTGACTGTATTAAATCTTTGATTATTCACTTTTGCCCTCTTTATTTACAGACTTACCGTATCGGCGGTCTCAGCACACCACAGCCGACTTGCTCTTTTATACTATCCTACACTTATACTGGAACCTTACTCCATATACGGCTATTTGCCCCTAACACAAGTATTAAGGCCGTTTGGAATGTAATTGTGGGTCCTTAAGGGGTTAAATCGTGGTCCTTAAGGAGTTAAATGATAGATAAGTTAAATAAATGTTAAAGGGTACAAAGGAATTTGGTCCGGTTTTTGAGTATGTTAAATTGATTCTGTACTGCACTCTGGAGATGTACAGGATGGTTTAAAAAGATATTGAAAGAACCACTCACACAACTCATCAGAGACAATCCGAACATACATGGCATCACAAAACAAGGCAAGGAGCATAAACTCACACTATTTGCAGATGACGTCCTCTTAACACTGGAACAGCCAAACATATCCCTGCCTAACCTTCACAACACACTTTCCCAATATAGCAAATGCTCCCATTATAAACTCAATGTTAATAAAACTCAAGCAATGGGCATAAACATCCCGGCAGAGTATATGAGTAGGCTATGTGCCTCCTTCAGATACGATCGGCGTAATGACCACCTCAAATTCTTAGGAATCAATATCACCCCAACTTCAGCAACCCTCTACAAAACAAACTATCAAAAAACACTGACTGAAATAAAAAATTTACTGCTAGGATGGAAAGGTAAATTTATATCTTGGTCAGGAAGAATAGCCGCAGTCAAAATGATTGTCGTACCAAAACTGCAATATCTATTTAGAACATTACCCATAAAAATACCTCCCAAATTCCTACAAGACGCGCAACAAACACTGCTATACTTTATTTGGGACAAACACAAAGCGCGAGTGGCGAAGCGCACGCTATACATGCCACGCAAAAAAGGGGGTGTGGGAGTACCCAACTTAGACAGCTATTACAGAGCAGCTATCTTAGGCCCCTTATTAGTGGCGTGCCATCGTGATCACCCAACCCAATGGTTGGAACTGGAGATGCAACACGCTAATAATATACCCATTACTATATTGGCATGGCTTCCTCGACACAGCAGGCCAGCAACACACGAGCTGCTCCCAACCACAGCTCTAACTTTGTCCATATGGGAAAAGTACTGCTGCACATTGGGCTGGTCAGGCAAAATATCGCCTGCCATCCCTATAAAGGCATTACATCATATGATACCAAACTTTAACTACACCCTATGGCACCGACATGGAGTAACACACCTACACCATCTACTTCAGGAACATACACTTAGAAGTTTCACAGACCTAACAACCTCTTACCATTTGTCTCCAATGGCTTCATTCTCCTATATGCAATTGCACTCATGGTTCAGCAAGCAAACCTTAAATGAGACAGATAACAGGGCAACAGCTGACGGTGGTAGAGAAGATATGCTCACGCCTTTCAACCCCCAAAAAACTTATATCTGAACTTTACCAAACGATGCATACTCAAAAAGACCACACAAAACTCTAATTCATTGCAGCATGGGAGAAAGAATTCACATACGCTCTTGATAAGCAGCAATGGAATAAAATTCTCCTTGCACATAACTCACTTTCCAAATGTGCCTCCAACATGGAACTATCCCGAAAAATCCTATGCCGGTGGTACTTAGTGCCTACACGTATAAAAGCAATTTACCCACAGGCCTCTGATATCTGTTGGAGATGCCAACAACACAAAGGCACAATGCTCCATATATGGTGGGATTGCCCCTCCCTAACCCACTATTGGGACAACATAACTACTATTATACAAGACAGCACAAAAACGCTTCTGCCTCGCAAACCAGAAACGTATCTTCTCCAGCTTTTCCCGAAGGGAATGCAGGGTAGACAGAAATACTTAACTTACTATATACTTATGGCTGCATTAACTGTTATTAGCAGACACTGGAAATCCGCTATCCAGCCCACAATAACAGAATGTATACAAACGATAGAAACAACTAAGTTCTATGAGCAAGCAACCAGATGCTCAAGTCAATCCAAATAAATTTGGTCATAAGCCTGGGAAACCTGGCAGTGTTACATGGGGCGCGACATTAGGCCCTCAAAATGAAAAGCTGTGGCAAGGACCTACGGACCGACAGCTGTGCCCTTTAGATAATAAAAACTGTAAATAATAATAAAAACTGTAAATAATAATAGTAACACTGCAAATAAAAATAACATACAATTGAAAGAATAAATGCTCAATAGAAGTGACCACAAGAAGCCGACCGCCTGGGAGAACCCTGCCCCCCTAATTCTGTCCTCGCTCCACTGTTTCCTCCACTTACCAGTGGTACATGAAATACTAATACTCTACACCCTCTACCAAAAACAAACCCAGGTGACTGTGGACCCCGACGGTTTAACGTGAGTCCTCCTCATGGTAGTAGGACGACTAAAATGCTAGACTAACCTAGAGAAACACAATGCTTAAATACAAAAACGTTGTATATGATTAATGAGCAAAATGTATTCATGTCAATGTATAGACGATACTTACCTTACCACTGCTCCCCATCCCTATTCTCTTCTGTACCCTTATAAAACTTCAATAAAAATTGTCGAAGTTAAAAAAAAACTGCTTTATTTAGCTAAAGTAATTTAGGTGACTATAGTGTTCCTTTAAGTTTAGTGAATGGTCCTGTAAATCTGTCTCAAATATATACTTGCAAAAAACTGTAATCCATGACTGTCTGCTGAGTAGAAGCTTCTTTGCTTATTTATTAACACACATTTGTCCACTCCACATCTATGCTTTTGTAAACTATTCCAAATAAGCTAGATGATTTTTTTTCTGTATTCATTAAGTTTTTTTTTAAATAAATTAATATACATATTCTTCATATAATAAAAGGATTAAAAAGAAAATGAAAACCAATAACAAACGTTTATACGACAGATTCAACAAATAAAGTAGCTAATCTCACAGCTAATGTGAAATTGTACTATATATAAAAAAAATATTGTTTTTCTTTTAAATATTTATATTCATTAAAATAAATGAATAAATAAATTAACTTTTAAAAAAAAGATATTGAAAGAAAGGGAAAGTGTTCACATCATTGAAGAAAAGCGCACCATGTTTTATCATTTAATATTCCTCTTCACACTTATTAAATGCAATGTTTATCGTGAATTGTGCTTCATTGGGACTAATAAAATTCACAGTTGTTGAAAAAGTTAATTTCAGACTATGGAAATATCAAATGACAGATCCTGTTTGACAATGGTTGTACTGACCTATATTTGCCCTTAGCTATTGAATGTATATATAAAACTTAACTGAAATGTACTTGACCAACACATAATCATTATTGTTATAATATTTATATAGCGCCAACATATTCCAAGCGCTTTACAATGGATGGACGAACAAACATGTAGTTGTAACCAGACAAGTTGGACACACAGGAACAGAGGGGTTGAGGGCCCTGCTCAATGAGCTTACATGCTAGAGGGAGTGGGGTAAAGTGACACAAAAGGGATAGTATTAGACTAATGACAGTTGCAAGAGAGGAATCAGTTGGGAGCTATTAACCGTTTAATTGATACGCTTTAATGAAGAAGTGGGTTTTTAATGATTTTTTGAAGGAGTGGAGACTGGGTGAGCATCTAACGGAGGAGGGAAGCGAGTTCCACAGGAACGGTGCAGCCCTCAAAGTTTTGAAGGCGAGCATCAGAGGTGGGAGTACAGACAGAAGTTATACGTAAGTCTTCAGCAGAGTGTAAGGGCCTAGGCGGGACATACTTGTCTAATAGGGATGATAGATAGGTGGGAGCAGCCTTATTTGAAAGCAAGAATCAGAATTTTAAATTGACCCCTATATTACTATCTTACAGGAAGCCAATGTAGGGACTGACAGAAGGGTGAGGCGTGGGAGGTGCGGGCGGACAGGAAGATAAGCCACACAGCCATATTCATTATGGTTTATAATGGCGCAAGTTGTGAGCACGTAAGACCACTGAGAAGTGGATTACAGTAGTCAAGGTGAGAAAGGACAGTAGAATGGACCAACACCTTAGTAATCATAAGCATTATGTGAGTCAGACACTTTAAACTTTGTTTATATAATGTAACTATAACATGCACGTCACCATTATGGGTTTAGCCTAAGTAATGATTATCGACAATATATTTTGTGACACTAGCTTTGAGCATGTCCAATAAATCCCAACAACATACTCAGTAGCAATTACCGTATATACTCGTGTATAAGTCGATCTCATGTATAAGTCGAGTGCAGTTTTGTGACCAACAATTGTGAAATATGCTATGCCTCGTGGATAAGTCGAGGGTAAAACTTGGGGCTATGAAATTCTGTGATTTTTATAATTATATACACACACACTCATACAAACACACACTCTGCATTATATACACACACACACTTATACAAACACACACCCTGCATTATATACACACACACTCATACAAACACACACTCTGCATTATATACACACACTCTGTGTATATAATGCAGAGTGTGTGTTTGTGTAGTGTGTTTGAGAACTGGGTGGGGGGAGGGCATTTTTATTATTTAAATTTTTTTATTTTAATATTATTATTTTTTTTATTTACATTTTTTTTTTAAAATATATATTTTTTTTTTATTATTTAAAAAAAAAATTGTCCCCCCCTCCCTGCTTGTTAACTGGTCAGGGAGGGGGGTTACCTTAATCCCTGGTGGTCCAGTGGCATGGGCTGTGAAGTGGGGGGGCCGGCAGGAGGCATTTACTTACCTTTCCTGCAGCTCCTGTCAGCTCCCTTCTCCTCCGTTCCGGTCAGCTCCACTGTAAGTCTCGCGGTCTGGTTGCCGCGCGGATCGTTGCCATGGCTCTGACGGCCGCGGCTCTCTAAGTTGCCATAATACAGACAGTGACTCGAGTATAAGTCGAGTGGGGGTTTTTAAGCACAAAAAATGTGCTGAAAAACTAGACTTATACTCGAGTATATACTGTATGTTCATCCTTTGCTCAATTTAGAATGTAGCTTGTTTGAGCAGGATCCTCAGCACCTTCTGTTACTGTATGCACAACTTGTCTTATTGCAACTACATATGTTTTAGTAAAACTATAGGGATCTACCTAATATTGCTACTGAAGTGGAAGCAAATGGTAAGTTTATGTTTTACTATTTCTATATTTATTTGACAATCCTCTGAGACAGGTTTACAGACATTTAAAGTTGAAACAACAACTGATCTTTGAATTATAACTGGTTAGAAATGCTCATATGTATATCCAGCTGAAGACAGTGAGATAATTAAGTTTACCTGCCACACATTACGGGTGTGAATACAGAGATGTTGGCTGCTGGTAGACTGAGAAAATCAATAGCTTAAACTTGAGTCAGCCAGACCTCTCTATAGAATCACAAACAGCACTGAATGCAGTTGATATTTCCAAAATGAGCATATAAGTGAAACAGTTTATTAACTAAATGCAAAACAGTAGACTTTTTAAATTCTAAAGGCAAAATTTCACATTTATATAAACATACTCAAATTCACATACTCACATGCATATTTCCACAAACATTTACATTTGTAGGCACACACACACATTCACAAATATGCACACGCATATTACACACTTATTCATACACTCTCACATATTTTATTTTTATTGAGATCCCTGGTGTTCAGAGGTTTGCCGCTGGTACCAGTCTGTGCAGTGGCAGAACTAATGTAGAGAGGGCCTTGGTGCAAGAAATATATCTGGGCCCCCTCTAGCTCATGAATGGTGAAAATATAGATTCCCATCTGTTGTACCAGTCCCACGATGCTTTGCCAGCTGGTTATCTACCATTTGTCCATCCTTGCAGGACTGTATTTGTGTTCAGTGTTTGTGCATTTGGACGTGTTTCTGTATAACCTTAATGTTTAATAAAGGGGTATGCAGCTCTTTCATTTGCATCCAGGGGTGTGTTTGGATGTAGTGTTGTATTTTAAATGCAAATGTACATTGGTGTATTGGTGTTTGAGTGAAGGGTTCTTTGCATGTTGTGTTGGCATTTGATTGCTGGGATGTCTGCACATATGTACACAGATATACATATACATTAACACACAGATACACAAATATAAACACTCTGACACACAGACACAAAAATGCACACTCATTGATACATACACACAGATACACACATTGGCATACACACACACTCATGTACACAGAGACAAATACACACACTGTAACACACAGATACACACACTGACACACAGATACATGCTGGCACACACAAACACATTAATACACACACACACAGTCAAACACACAGATAAACAAACACATATATAGACACTGACACACGGATATACATACACTGGCATGCACACATACAGATACACACAAAGATACACAAAGATATACACACACATATACACAAACTGGCACACACACATACAGATACAAAAACAGACCCAGGTGTATGTTGGGCAACAGTGCAATCAGTAGTACCCTCTTGTAAGAATTTGGTCCTACAATTCCTTAATGATTGGGTCTCTTTAACTATTAAAATATTACAAAAAAAAAAAAACTGTGAAAAGTATTCTTCTAGATTTCCTCTAGTTTCTACCAACATATAATACTATTAGATTTTGCTAAGTGAGACTGGCAAAACCCTTAGATAACAGTTAGAGGTAGAGGCTAGTGGTCCACTGAGCTTGCCGGTTAAGTTTCTTACACTGCAGTTGTATTCTAGCCTTGTCCATAAGTGGTTCATTCCATGAAGAAAACCTGTATCTGCAACAAAGGAAATTGTTATACCACAGGGAGCAGAAGCAACGCAAGACAAACTGCACGTATTTCTCTGAACATTAAACATAGCTGCCCACACAATAATTTGTTTCTCTTGTTATGCTTCTCCTTTGGTTTTCAAATATCAGGCAAACTCTCTGTAGAAAACCACTTAACTCCAACTGAAAATTTTCTATGAAATGATCTGTTTGCTTCAGTTTGCATTTTTTTTGTATGTAATGCAATTCTTGGTTAGTAAGCTTTTATAAACAAAGTACTGAATTTAATAGAAAAATATAACACTGCCACTAGTAAAGAATATTATGACAAGTATTACAACACTCAGTGTGCAGTAATCCCAGCACATAACATCAGTTACATTGAAAGTTGAAAATCTAGAAGAAAATAAATAGTTTTTACAGTACATTGTTATATTGGCTGAAAAAAACATTGCGATGAGATTTCTAATCCCATCACAAAAATGTGGGAAGAAATTATTCTTGATTCCAAAATATCATTCAGATTTGTTCTTGAATAAACAGATGTTAGCCCACATGTATGATAGATATGGAGAATTGGAATAATCGTGATTCTGACAAATTTGGCCAGATCGGTGAGTCCAACAACAAAACTAACTCTGAGCAGAATTGTGAAATAATCTCAGAGAATTTAAACCACCCAATAGCTTGTTGCTTTAGGATTAAGAATCAGTGCAGGCAGCTTTTGCAGCTAGTGGGCAAATGGTTAAAACTATATGAGAGATTTCAAAAAAAAACACGCCCCCCACTCATCATGCAGCAATAGGGGACATGCTCATTCTGATAACATACTTGTGACTGGGCAGCTAATTCTTCCAGGTAGCTAGTAATGTACCCGACATGCCTCCATGCTTCAATGTAAAGAACCTGGGTTGGACTAATCACTATCCACTTCCCGTGCCCCCAGGGTGGAACATAGTGTTCCCCCTATGCCCATGACAGGGGTGCAATTAAATAACAATGTGGGGGGCATAGCATTCCTCTCATTGATACTACAACTAAAATTAACGGGAGGACTTGCAACTGCACATCCTGAGTCATCAAAACCATGTCAATATAATTTCAATATAATGAGTGGCACAAATTATATTTTGAATGTACTTTATTGTTAAAGGTAGTTACAGTACCTTTCTTAATCTTGAGCCAAAGATTCTCAGGAAAGAAGAAAAACAAAAGAAGGAAGCAGATGCTCCTAGTGTGATACTGTAAATATAAGGTGCAAATATCAGGTGCAAGTGCAAATTACTGCTCACCTTGTATAAAGCCAGTTAAACTAGGCGCTCAGTATAATGGTGTCTTCAAGGTAGCACCAGATGCAACGCCACAACTAAGATGACTTTTTTGTTCTTCAAAGTGCGAGCAAGACATTCTATGCAGTACGGAGGTGACGCAATGGCATTAATTGCCTCATCCCTTCCTAATTCGTTACCCTTGCCATAGTAGTTGGAGGTGATGCGGTGGAAGTAACTGCCGCATCTTACTCCCATAAGTTCATATTGTCAAAAATTACTTGAAAATGGCTTTGAATTTGCCCCCACAAAAAACATGAACAAATTCAACACACACAGGGAGTGCAGAATTATTAGGCAAATGAGTATTTTGACCACATCATCCTCTTTATGCATGTTGTCTTACTCCAAGCTGTATAGGCTCGAAAGCCTACTACCAATTAAGCATATTAGGTGATGTGCATCTCTGTAATGAGAAGGGGTGTGGTCTAATGACATCAACACCCTATATCAGGTGTGCATAATTATTAGGCAACTTCCTTTCCTTTGGCAAAATGGGTCAAAAGAAGGACTTGACAGACTCAGAAAAGTCAAAAATAGTGAGATATCTTGCAGAGGGATGCAGCACTCTTAAAATTGCAAAGCTTCTGAAGCGTGATCATCGAACAATCAAGCGTTTCATTCAAAATAGTCAACAGGGTCGCAAGAAGCGTGTGGAAAAACCAAGGCGCAAAATAACTGCCCATGAACTGAGAAAAGTCAAGCGTGCAGCTGCCACGATGCCACTTGCCACCAGTTTGGCCATATTTCAGAGCTGCAACATCACTGGAGTGCCCAAAAGCACAAGGTGTGCAATACTCAGAGACATGGCCAAGGTAAGAAAGGCTGAAAGACGACCACCACTGAACAAGACACACAAGCTGAAACGTCAAGACTGGGCCAAGAAATATCTCAAGACTGATTTTTCTAAGGTTTTATGGACTGATGAAATGAGAGTGAGTCTTGATGGGCCAGATGGATGGGCCCGTGGCTGGATTGGTAAAGGGCAGAGAGCTCCAGTCCGACTCAGACGCCAGCAAGGTGGAGGTGGAGTACTGGTTTGGGCTGGTATCATCAAAGATGAGCTTGTGGGGCCTTTTCGGGTTGAGGATGGAGTCAAGCTCAACTCCCAGTCCTACTGCCAGTTCCTGGAAGACACCTTCTTCAAGCAGTGGTACAGGAAGAAGTCTGCATCCTTCAAGAAAAACATGATTTTCATGCAGGACAATGCTCCATCACACGCGTCCAAGTACTCCACAGCGTGGCTGGCAAGAAAGGGTATAAAAGAAGAAAATCTAATGACATGGCCTCCTTGTTCACCTGATCTGAACCCCATTGAGAACCTGTGGTCCATCATCAAATGTGAGATTTACAAGGAGGGAAAACAGTACACCTCTCTGAACAGTGTCTGGGAGGCTGTGGTTGCTGCTGCACGCAATGTTGATGGTGAACAGATCAAAACACTGACAGAATCCATGGATGGCAGGCTTTTGAGTGTCCTTGCAAAGAAAGGTGGCTATATTGGTCACTGATTTGTTTTTGTTTTGTTTTTGAATGTCAGAAATGTATATTTGTGAATGTTGAGATGTTATATTGGTTTCACTGGTAATAATAAATAATTGAAATGGGTATATATTTGTTTTTTGTTAAGTTGCCTAATAATTATGCACAGTAATAGTCACCTGCACACACAGATATCCCCCTAACATAGCTATAACTAAAAACAAACTAAAAACTACTTCCAAAAATATTCAGCTTTGATATTAATGAGTTTTTTGGGTTCATTGAGAACATGGTTGTTGTTCAATAATAAAATTAATCCTCAAAAATACAACTTGCCTAATAATTCTGCACTCCCTGTAGATCTAAAAATAAATACATTTAAAAAAATATGTGCCTTAAAAAATAGTTTGAAAAATCACAAGGAAAGAAAATGTTGATCAATGTGCTGACTTTGTGCATACAAATCAAGTGCTGCATCTCTGATGAGATGGTAACTTTCAAAATAATGGTTATACATGAATGAAATTAAAAAACTAAGGAAACATGAATATAACTTGAGTAATGCTGAATGACAAGCCCTGAAAGAATTTAGAGAGGACCATTCCATGGTTATCAAACCGGCGGACAAAGGGGTGGGATTGTTCTTTTAGATAAAAAAAACAAAGGCTCTATATATACTTAGGCTATTGGGAGATAGAAGCACTTACAAAATGTTAAAATGTTATCCAAGGACCCAACTAATGAGATTAAAATAAGATACAGTAAATTGATCAATAAAGGAAAGTTAGAAGGTATACTTATTTTTTTTAAATATATTATATAGTTTTTCTTTTTTTTATTACACAAAAAGATAACAACAAGATAACCCATTGTACAGAAGTGCTCCAGTTTTTTAAAAGTCCATAAATATTTTACAGATTTTTAGGCTTTTTGACAGCTGATTTCAGTTATTTATATACGATAATTGCACATGGTAAAGGCTGTGCAGCAACAAAGCACTTTTTAGAGACCCAGACTCTAATAGATTTTCTACTGGAGGGAATCAACTGGATTTAAACAAATAGTTATTTTTGGTATAATGACAATTTTTATTTACAAATCTGTGGAACAGTGATGGGCACTAGGTTCGTGCTGTTAATATCTCTGCGAACCTGTTTGTCTACATAGATGATATCTTTTTTATCTGGAAAGTTAATTAAATATATTTAAATAGGTTTTATCTTATATTGAAGACAATTATTGCCAAACGTTTGGTGCATTTTTTTAATTTAAATGTCTGCATAGGTGACAAGAAAATTAAAACAATGATTTTTAATAAGGTTCATATAAACAGCTACATCCAAGGTAATCGTTTTCATTACTCTCCAAGGCTTTTAAATGCAACTAAAGCACAACTATTGAGAATTAAATGAAACTGCACTGACAACATTAAATTTCACAAACAGGCACAAAAAAATTTACATCAAGGAATATAACTATCCGAACTGATAAGAGTAAGATGCAGCGGTTATTTCTGCCGCAACAGCTTCGGAGTTTAATTTTGTTTTATTTTATTTTGTGTGTTAATAAAGAACTGTAGCCTTTACCGAAGTCCAGTGGATTTTTACAGATTCTTCATCCCTACTTTTGCTGTAAAGAAGGGTTGTGCTCCCTTAAAGGCACGTACACCATTATACTGAGAGACTACTATAACTGTCTCTCTACAAGGTGAGCAGTAATTTGTACTTGCACCTGGTATTTGCAACTTATATTTACAGTACCACACTAGGAGCATCTGCTTCCATCTTTTGTTTTTCTTCTCTACTGAGAATCTTTGGCTCAAGCTTAAGAAGAGTTCCTGGTATTAGCTAATAGTCCCCTGCTCAGAGATTTAAGCCTATCCTTGTAGGGCCCTATACCATGTGAGTGTGGTATATCGATATAAACCACTCTAAAGTTTTGATATAATTGTCAGGATTACAAGTTGATCCAGCATGCAGTACTGTGTCACACCTAGGACTAAGGATAACGTATAACCGGACCTTAGAATGGCCGAATTTCATGTCTCTAAGAATAGTCAAAATACTTGCCGAGGTCAGGGACACAGAATCAGACACAAAGATGAAGGAAGGCCAAAAGTCAAGGATACCAGATATCAGACAAGTCAAAACAAAGCCAAAGTCAAATACCAGAAAATCAAGATAAGGAATGCACTCTCAGATAACTATAGGCATGAAACCATGACAGGGCAATGAGCAAGAGGAGAATTGGGTTTAAATACCCCTCCTGTGGATCTGATTGGCTGTAACCTGCCTTTGACCCCAAAGGCAATTGCCAGGTTTCCATGTGCATGATTGCTGCTCAGCACAAACATTCCTGTGGATTTGATTGGCCATGACCGGTCTTTAACCCCAAAAGTAATTACTAGGTTTCCATGTGCATGATTGCTGCTCGGCACAACTTTTCCTGTCAGGACGGCAATGTTGATCGGCACAACTTTTCCTCTCAGGACAGTAAATGCCATTAACCACATTTTTATGTGCAGAAGAATTCGTGACAATAACACACCATATGTTGCTACCTGTTTTTTAGGAATATTCTTATAACACTATACCCCTCTCTTTATCTAGGAGGGTAAGTGTACATATACATTTTAGGGCTCCACTGGGTTCACTTTTAATGGATAGATTCCACTGGGTTTACTCTGGTTTTATACAAGATTGTGTGTTAAGTTAAAGGTACTTACACGTGTGGTAGTAGCTATTTTACCTATTGGTGTTACATTTATATATTAGCGCCTTAATTGATATGACAATGTGTAATACACTGAAAAACTCAACCTCGTACTGTATCCTTTCTATTATTATGCTATGCAAAACCAAACGTTCTACTTGTTCATTCTTGGGCTACCATAGGGTCTCAAAGGCAACCTAACCAATCTGGCAAATTTTAATGTGAAAAAAATGAAATGCAAGCCTTATATTTGACGCTGTAACTTTTGGAAACACCATAAAACCTGTACATGAGTGGTACTGTTGTACACGGGAGACTTCACTGAACACAAATATTTGTGTTTCAAAACAGTAAAAAGTATCGCAGCAATAATATCGTCTGTGTAAGTGCTGTTTGTGCGTGAAAAATTCAAAAAAGTCACTTTTACTGGCAATATCATCGTTGTAATACGTTTTACTGTTTTGAAACACTAAAATTTGTGTTCAGCGAAGTCTCCCGAGTAGAACAGTACCCCCCATGTACAGGTTTTTTGGTGTCTCGGAAAGTTATAGGGTTAAATATAGTGCTAGCAAATTAAATTCCCTTTACTTTTGGCATGGGTTGTCAGGCAGGTCCCACTAATTGTAATTAATTAAGATACCTAATTATGCAAAAATATTACATAAATATATATGTAGAATTCATATATGTATATATATATATATATATGTATGTGTATGTATATGTATATATATAATTTTTTTTAAATATTTTTATTTATATATAGGTATATATATATATATAGTGATATATACGTATATATTTATGTATATAGATATATATATATTATTTCGTTCTACTTGTATTTTGATATAAATATATATATTACTATCACAATACAGTTAGAACAAAATAACATACATCTATATATTTTTTAATTATTTATTTTTAATTATTTTTTTTATTTTATTTTTTAACGTATTTACATTTTTTTTTATATTAGATATAAATATATATATAACAATAATTATATATATATATATATATATATATATATATATATTTAATCAGTATCAGTCTACGTGGGATCCCAGGTGAGTCTCCCCAACCGCGATCGCCGGCGTGGGATTGCCGGTGACCGGGTAAGTAAAAAAAAAATGGAGGGCGTACTATTACGCCCGGCAGCGTTTAGAGCCGCCTAAAATAAGACGTAATAGTACGCCTTCCGGTCTTAAGGGGTTAATACAGTCAATCTGAAGATAATATAGTCACCACTGAATGGTGAAATTCAGAGAAATACAGTATCACCTATGCAGCTAAATATCAGAAATATCAATAAATTCTTTGTACAGTAGTACGAATCTGGATCCTCACCAAAAACTGTTTCAGTATACACAGTGGTGGAAAGGTTACAAGTGGGCCCTGGATGTTCACACAGAATGGCACAGCAGGGAACTGGAATATTGCCAAATAAGCCACTCTCGCCTGAAGCCAGCTGACACAATAAAGGGAAACAGTGAGAGAGAACCTGTTCATTGCTCCCTCACAATGTGCAGTGTGTTAAAGGCAGCCCGGATTTGTGCCATAATCTGGCATTTGGATCTCAGGCAAGGGGACCACCAAAGAAAGAGTCCAGCTAGGTAACGTACAAGCTAATGTTTGTTTGCAATTAGTGAGACCTCTGAATGTGTCCTGAGGTATCTGGCTCCAATACATTAGCAGCAGATTATTTAAATCCTGCAAATTATGAATTGGGGCCTCCATAGATTGGCATTGTTGTTCCAGCACACAATGCATTATAGGACTGGAATAAATCTTTTTCCAGAGTTGCTTCTTATTTCCACTTTTATTGCAGTGCCCAGCATTGGGAGCAAGCTGCTGCTTAGCTTTTACCTCGGGACCTGTTGAAGGAGTCCAGAGGTTCAATTCTTACAGGATTCGATCGGACAATTGCCACTTGCCTGCTGCCTTGTTTAGATTCCTATTCCAGCATCAAGCCCCCCAGTTGTCCTCAACTAGCTGCCCCCTGACAGAAAACTCATTGATGCATGATGGAAAAAACTCTGCTGGACCACAATTGATCGACATGCAATCACACTCAGGCAGCCCCACAGTCACAATTAGCCACCATCTGCATACCCACATATTCAGCGCGTACACTCATCCCATTTAGTTGTATTGCTTAGGAAGGTGCAAGGAGGGGCAATGATTCTTGCACTGGCCACTGAATGGCAAAAGTACACACAAAAACAAAACTGCATTCAAAAGCCAACACTACACACAAATATACTTGTATTACTTGTTTCAAGAAAGTAATAAGTTGCATTTATTATATTATATTAAGTTGTTCTTTGTGCTCACTTTTTTCTGGTTGAATGTGTGAGATATATATATATAGTTAATACAAAATTAAACAAAAATCTGCACACTAGTCAAGCCATAAGACTTGATTTTCCCACAGAAGTCCCACATCTGCAGTGATGTTACAATTGCAAAGGATTCTGGGTGGGCATATGCAAATTAGTTTAACAAAGAATTACATTTTTGACTCATTCCATTTTAAACATGGATTCCTTTTAATCTGTGTTTGCAGTATACAACTGCTTGGAACACAATTTAGGAAAAGATGTAAAACCAGTGAACCACTCATGGACAGCTGTTTTGTTGTTAATGCAACTCATCAGCATGAGGTTGGTTACTGGTTTGCTTGTTGAGGCTTGGTAGTGCTTGGGAAGCAAAATCCAAATAGGTTATGGTGGGGAAAAATTGTTATTGAAAACCCCTTCCACCTGAAGTCTGTGGATAGTTAATAGAATGTATATATATATATACACACACACACACACACACACACACACTTTATGCATTCAGTCCTCCATACCTTTCAGTGGACAATTTGGCCCTCCAGAACAAATGGTTTGACACCGCTCATTAAGTTGGTTATGTTTCAAAGTGTTCTGTTCTAAAAAATGGTCTACATTATTATAGAAACCAGCAGGTACATTCCATTGCTGACTCCCTTTTTAAATTTTTGCACAACTTTTTAAAACAGAACACTTCGACAAATAACCCACTGAGAGTATCCAAAGCATGTTTCCAACAAACTGAACACAGCTTATTCTCCCTAAGGGGTAAGCAAACTGGATGAATTTGACGAGTCTAATAAACATACACTGTTTATCCAACCATATGGCCTTTTGAATTACTACTAATAATGATGGTTAATCAATTTAAATTCACTATCACTGGCAGGTGGTCATGTAACTTCATTGTCCACATGGGAATAATACTTTTAAAAGCATTCTAATTTATAAAGGTGGGAATTATGTGTTGTATTTATTTATAAAAAAAAATCAGAGGAAGAAAGATTTCAAAACTGATCCACATCACAACGACTATACTGCAAAAATGCTTGAAAAGTAGGGAAATATAAAATGAAAAGGATAATGATTCATACCTTGCATTCTGAAAAGCGTAGAAAATAAAACAAAGTGTGCATACAGGCACTTAAGATTGTGTGTAATACATGCAACAAAACTTACAGTATACAAAACTCTTGTTCCTATGTAACTATCATTCTTATAATGGGTAATATCTGCATATGTGCGTTTCTTTTTATGTAACAAATTGTGTACATTTCATGTTGTGATTCGTACACATTAAGACAAATAGGACTGTTTCTAAAATATGTTACTTCTGGATGAACAGTCAAGAAACAGAGGTTCTGATTAGAATTAGAGGAAACATGGGCATTTCTGATAAATGATATATCCATCTTGTAAGTTGTTCTTACACTATTTTACAGGCTAGCTAAAAGGTTTTATATATACATATGACATATAAAACATAGTTTATAAACAGAATTCTCATAAACGTTGTTGTAGCTCTGTAGAAAAGGTCATCCTCTATTTTATATTAAACTTACCACTCTCCATAAAATTCACATTCTTCCCAACTCTAAATCTAGGGGAGTTGTGACATAGTTAACTTTAATAAAAATCAAGAATAAAAATATTAAGCAGGGGCATCCTTGGGTTATCTGTGTCTGTGTATGTCTGTTTGTGCATCGGTTTGTCCGGGTCTGTGCTTGTGTTTGCCTGTGCATGTATTTGTTGTATTTGAAGTGGAGTAAGTGAGGGTCATGAATGGGATTTTAGGAAAGTTCATTAAATTATTTTTGGGCTCAAAGCCTGGATTTCTTGGCCCTAGTAACAACCCTGATTATGAATTTTTTTTTATATATATAATTGTTTTTATTTGTTTTCAAAAGAGCATAAACAAGTATTTTTCAGTGTGCATCAGTAAAAAGTCTTTCCTGAAGTTACATAGTAATATATGAGCAAGTAACAGAATACAGTTATGAACTTTCGTGGTAATATAAAGGCAAGTAGCAGATTACATATTACAGAAGACCATTTCTCAACAGACGAGTTCGCACATCAATGTTCCTACACTGCAGTCACATGACTTAAGACCGTTATATTGGTAACATTAGATGGTAGTAGTAATAGGATATAATCTGGGTGAGGTTCCTAGACCATTTCAGGTGTTTAATTTCGTTAAACTCTTTAGTATCTTGAAGTTTCTCTCTTTTTTAGAAAATCATTCCAGGGATGCCATATAAGTTGGAATGTCTGGTATTTTGGGGATGTAGCATATGTGAGTTCCTCCATTTGTTTTATTCCTTCTACTTTGTGTAACCATTCCTTAAGGAATGGGGGTGTGGATTTTTCCACTTGGCAGGGATCAGCAGGTTTTCTGCTGTGAGAAGATGTGTTATGAGTGTTAAGCCCAGTTTTGTAATGCCTGGGGGTGGAAGGAGGAGGATTAGGTATTCTGGGGAGGGCGGTATCGAATTCCTTGTGACTATTTTAATTAGTTTAAGTATTCGTAACCAATAGGATTGTATGTAAGGGCATTCCCACCAAATATGTGAGGTGTTGGCATTTGGTTGATGACATTGCCAACAAGTGTGTTGAGTAGAGGTATATATTTTGTGGAGTTTAAAGGGCGTGTAGTGCCACCTAGCTAGTCTTTTATAGTTCCCTTCTTGTGTGGCCGTCCATGAGGATGATCTATGGGTTCTCGTGAATATTTGTCTCCATTGGTCTGGTGTGAGTTCAACTTGTAATTCCTGAGCCCATTTCCCAACATATGAAGGAAGTGGTAGCACCTGGGTTTTTATCAGTAATTTAAACATTGTTGAGAGTTGCTCTGTGCATAAGTTTTCAAAATCCGTGAGGTCCCTTGCCCCTGTTGGTAACAGTTTCATGGAGTGGATAAAATGTGTTAGTTGTGTGTAGTGCATTTTCTGCAACCACGTTGGGTCTTGGGTTGCTGCGAGTGTAGGTAGAGGTTTAATGGTCTCGTCTCTCACCACCTCTCGGAGTTGAACATGTGCTCTTGTGTGGTCTAGATCTAATAATCTGCCCGTTAACCCTGGTTCGAAGAGAGGATTATGCGTGATGGGGTGTAACGGGGAGTGGAATGGTAAAAGTGCGTTAAAATCGTGTAGGGTTTGCCATATCTTGAGAGTTGTCCCTATTGTGGGGTGTTGTTTATGAGAGAGCAATTGTAGTGCTGCTTTGTGCCAGGGCACAGTGTGTATGGGCACTCTGAGGAAAGATCCCTCTATTGCTTTCCATTGGTGTGGTGAAGATGTTTTAGTCCACTCATAAACTCTGGCTAGGTGTATGGCTTTGTGGTAAGTGTCGAAGTCAGGTAAGCCGACCCCCCCTTCTTCGCGTGTTGTTGTCAAGAGGGAATATGCCAGTCGGGGGCATGTGTGGGACCAAATGAATGTTATGATGGTCTTGCAAACTGCGTTTAGGAATGTCTTCGGAATAGCTATGGGTAGGGTCTGGAGGGGGTAGAGAAGACATGGGAGCACATTCATTTTAATGATATTTATCTGCAGAACCAGCTGAACCTCGATCTGTGCCACTTCATCAAGTCTGAGGATATAGCTTTTAAGAGTGGGGGAAAGTTAAGTTCATAGAGGCGATCCAGGCCTCTAGGCAGATGTACTCCTAGATATTTAATGGAGCTGGCTGCCCAGCTGAAGGCAAAGGAGCCCCTAAGTTTCTCTAGTCCATGGGTGATATTGAGTGGGAGAATTTCACCTCTAGTGAGGTTGGCTTTGAAGTTTGAGACCCTGCTATATTGGTCCATTTCTTTAAGAATCTGGGGGAGGGATGAACTAGGGTCTGCGACTGTGAAAAGAAGGTCTTCCGCGAACGCGGTCATCTTGTACTCCTCTTTGTTAATTCAGGTGGTTATCTCTGATCCCTTGTATGAATGGCTCTAGTGTCAGGATAAAGATTAGGGGCGACAACGGGCATCCCTGTCTTGTTCTGTTACGAATCGGAACTGGGTCGGTTAGTTGCCCATTGATTTTAAGTTTAGCTGTAGGAGTTCCAGCCATTCTACCCACCTCTCCCAGATTTTTCAATGTGGCAATCATGAGAGACCAATCTACCCTATCAAACGCCTTCTCTGCATCTATTGCTAGTAGGATGTTAGGAGAGGTTTTGCCTTTGTTGGTCGCCCAGTGCATAAGGTGGTATTGTTTTTGCTTCCCTACCTGGGACAAAGCCTGCCTGGTCATCATGTATTAGTCCTGAGAGGAGAGTTTTAAGTCTGTTGGCCAATATTTTAGTAAAGATCTTGATGTCAATGTTAATTAGTGAGATGGGTCTGTAGCTACCACATTTGGATGGGTCTTTCCCTCCCTTTGGTATTAAGGCAATGTTTGCTTCCAATGCTGAGTGGGGAATGGTGTGTTTTAGGTCTCTGACGTTGAAAGCCTTAAGGCTATGGGCAATTGATTTGTAGTATTTGCCTGTGAGGCCATCTGGGCCTGGGCTTTTCCCCAGTGGGAGTTTCTTAACTGTGTAGTGGAATTCTTCTGCTGAGATATGGCTTTCTAGGTAGTTTCTCTCATTTGCCGGTAGTGTGCATTTGATTCTTCCTCTGAGGAAGTTTTGTATTTCTGAAGCGTCGGGAGGCGACTCACAAAGGTTGTAGAGCCCTGTATAGTATCCTGTGAATGCCTTCAGGATCTCAGGCATCAATTGAGTGTATTTCCCATTTTGAAGTCTAATGCCCTCTGTGAAGGTCAATTGTTTACCCTGTCTCAGAGCCTGTGCCAGCAACTTTCCCCCTTTCCCACCTTGTGTGTAGTAAGTGTGTTTTTTGAAGTTGATTTTATTTTTCGCATGGACGTTAAGAGTAGTAGTAAGTTCAGTTCAAAATGTTAGTAACGTCTTGTAAGTGTCTAAAGCGTGGTCTCTGGAATGCTGTTCCTCCATATTTTTAATTTGTTTGGTTAGGGAAAGAACTCTGCTCTCACTTTTGCGTTTCAATTTGGAGGCTAACTTTTTAAGATCTCCATTAACTACACATTTATGTGCTTCCCAGACCATAGCTGGTGTCGTGTCTGGATGTTCATTCTCTTTGAAGTATTGGCTTAAATGTTCCTGTATTATGGTAATATGTCCTGGGTGGTTCATTAGGAGATTGTTTAGTCTCCATTGGGGGCACGATTTGGGTAGGGACGGGATCGTTAGATCCACTGACAGGGGGGCATGGTCTGACCATGAAATTTGACCATATTTGGCTCCCTTCAGAAGATCTAGTCGACTATGTTGAAGAAATAGCATGTCAATTCTGGAGTAGCTACCTGATGGTGGTGAGTAAAAGGAGTAGTCTTTTCTGGTGGGATATAGTGAACGTCAGCTGTCGAATAGTCTAGCATCATGTAGGACATTGCGGAACCTAGTGCAGGCTGATGTATTATATTCGCTATGTGAGGATGATGTATCTAGATCGCTATCTACTGCTATGTTCATGTCACCTCCCATGATCAATATGCCTTCTTGGAACTGGGATAGTGAGTGCAGGATTTTTTGCAGTGCCTGGCACTGTTTTTTATTAGGTAGGTACAGATTTGCCAGAGTACATTCCCAATTTTTCCTTTCACAAATATATATCTTCCCACTTCATCAGATTTCTCTTCTATGAATAGGAAGGGTACATGTTGACCTAGTAGTATAGCTACTCCCCTAGATTTAGCACCTGTGAAGTGGCTAAAGTAGCCTGTAGGGTACCTGCGGTTATGTAGGGATGGGGCTGAGTCTTTACTAACATGGGTTTCTTGGATGAACACTACTTCTACTTTATTTCTATGGAAGTCCTCTAGGACTAGGGCTTGTTTTTCTGGGGTATTGAGCCCTCGTACATTTTGCAAGTGAATTTGTATGGTGGACATGTCGTGGATGTCAGTGTAGGTCTCTTCTCTGCTTAGCGCTGGACACTATTCGATGTCATGTGAATCAAGCTGAGGGTCACTTGGTCTTAAATAAGTCTGGTCTGAGGTCTATGTCTATTACAAAAATCACGTTACTTGCTATATATTGGGTTACCACCTTATTGGTCAATTGACCAGCTGTACACAGGTAAATTAAAGAAAAATAAAATAACATAAAGGAGAATAAAAACTAAAAGGAAAAATAAAAAGGAACAGAACACTGTTTACAACTTTTGACAGTGATATAACCGTATATATGTATATACAATTCTAGGGTAGTGTGAAGGGCTATGTGGAGCAGATTCTCTAACCCTTTACCAAATGATACCCCTAGTTTGAAGGGTTGGGATGATTGCCTGTCTAGTAAAAATAGCCCTTTGGTAATTTCAGTAACTTGCTAGTTCTCTCTCAGTGCAAGAGAGGAACAGCTGGTTTTGTAGGTGAGTGGTCACTGAACACCTGGAACAGTGAATACCACGGCAAAGGAATGTATTGTTTGGGAGACTAATACATCTGTGAAGGTTGGTTAAAAACTAGTCTTAGGCGATTTTCAGTGAACCTGGGTCGTATTAGTGCAATTAGATTGGGGGGGGGGGTGGAGAAGGATGAAAAGGGAGAGCAATGATATAACCTAACAATACATGACAATATTATACATAACAATACAGCCTGGAGATATACGACCTGTTCGGGGCTGGTCTCACAACTTGTTTCTCCGCTTTTTTAAATCTTGCCAGAGACCAACTCTGTGAGGTTAAGTGCCGAATATGTGTTGTACAGGATGGTGAGAACAATCAGTTATGTCTCCTCAGCTCAAACGGTTGGCTAGTAAGTTCGTGTTAGGAGAAAGTATAGGCATAGGTCTTGCTGTTGAGTCCCTGGGTTTCATGTCAGATCTTGTGCCTGATTCCAGTGGCTGTCATGACTTGAAGGATAGGGGAGAGATAGGGGTTGGGCAGAAGGTAAAGAGGTCGAGGTTCCTCCAGGTGCAAATACCCCACCGTCTCTCCAATATCTTGTTGCACTAATTCCGGGGCGAAACAGCAACATCCGGGTTCATTGTAGTTTTCTCCTTGGTCTTGTGGGTTTCCTCTATTGGGTGAAAAGAGTCTATGCTCCAGTCTCCTCTTTTTCAGTTGGGTATAGCCACATTGTCTCTGCGAGAGGAAAGTCCCTTCTGAACTCATGGGTGGCTGGTTCGAATCCATCACTTGCGTGTCAGGCAGCTCCAATGCCCTCAGAAATGGTTTGACATCCATACGTGAGGTTATAGATAGTGTAGATCCCTTATGTGTCACAGTAAGGGCAAATGGAAAGCCCCATCTGTATTTGATGTTACGTAGTCTTAGTAATTCTGTGACCGGTTTCAGCTATCTCCTAGCTTGGAGTGTATACCTGGTGTACCGTGGAATAATAGAGGTTGGGTGGTATCTCTGAGCGATCTAAGGAGATGGTCTTTAACTGTGAAGTAGTGCAATCTACATATAATAAACCCTTGGGGGTGTCTTGCGTTGCTCCCCGTGGACGGAGGGATCGGTGAGCCCTGTCCAACAGAATAGGATGGTCTCCCGGTTTGTTTAATAACAGGTTGAACAGTTCAGTGAGCATCAATACAATATCCTCTCCTTGGGTTTCAGGTAGACCTCTCACTCTTAAATTATTTTGGTGGCCCCAATTGTCTATGTCATCCCATTAGAGCGCTTGTTTGGGATTCCAACGTATAAGAGAGATTGTTCATTTGGTCTTGTATGACGTCCCTCTCTTCCTCCAGGTCTGTAACGCGATGAGTAACCCGCTGCACTTCGGCTTCAATAGTTTCAATCTTGTTTCGAAATGACGCCTCCACCTT
This sequence comes from Pelobates cultripes, assembly GCA_933207985.1. Classification (NCBI taxonomy): domain Eukaryota; kingdom Metazoa; phylum Chordata; class Amphibia; order Anura; family Pelobatidae; genus Pelobates; species Pelobates cultripes. The sequence continues at coordinate 186,064,275 of OW240916.1, read as the reverse complement.
ACCCAGCATAGAAGCTAAATCTGCCTTTGATGGCAGGTTTCTCAATAGGCCTGATGTCTGCATCTCTTCTTGATTCCTGGGATTTGTTGGAGATCTCGGAGTTCGCCGGGCTAGATGGCTCTGTAGTTTTCTGATTCCGTCGCAGCCATCTTGTTTACATATGCGGTCCGAGGAATCTCTAAAGTAGCGGGTTAAGGAGCCCGATTTTTGTACCGGAGTTTTCCTGAATTTCTTTTGGTTACCTCCTTGATGTTTGTGGTTCCCCATAGTGTTTTTTCGTCTCCGATTAGTGTGGATTCACTTACAGGTAGAGCGGAGCTGAGTTAGTGCATGGCCATTCAGCTCCGTGGTTGGTCACGCCCCCACATGAAATTTATTTTATGTCAGATAATTTCTAGTTCCTGAAGAAGTTCTACAGGAACATTGCATATAATACCTACCATGCAATGGTATAGACCAGGGGTAGGCAACCTACGGCACTAGTGCCACGCACGGCACTCGAGGTGTCTTTGCACGGCACTCAAGGCTGCTAGAGCCAAACAGGCTCTGGCCTATCAGGAGTCCCAGTGAAACTTCAGATATCTGCTAATACGAAAAGGTGGTGAAGGACAATCCTCAATTTATGCATTGCAGCACATAGAGGAAGTGATCTCAGATCACCTCCTCCCAGCACTTGTGAATGGGAATCCACATTGTAGTATAGCAGCCTGCAGCTGCTGTTGCAGCTCCTGTCCTGTAGCTGTACCTGGCCAGCCTGGTCCCCACTGGAACCCAGGGAAGCCACCCACACTGCTAGCTATACACAGAAATGCAGAATAAGCCTCCCCTCATACAAATAAAGCAAACAGCCCACACACAAACACAAAACACAATCTGCACAAACGTAACCCGCTAACAATTCACATACATGCACACAATCTCACATGAAATACCCCAAACAGCTCCCACACATACACACACACAACCAAACACACAATGTGACATATCCATCCACACAATTCCACAAGCAGCCCCCATACACAGCACACATTCATATGTATCATACACAACACCACAAACTACTTATAAACATATACAATATAATAGCTCATATACGCACAAATACAACAATACAAAGCTATTACAGTATAAATAACACAAGCAGAATACGGCAGCATACACACTTCAATTTAAAAAAATAGGACCGGCACGCTACGGGACATCACAATCCTATATCGGCACAGTGCTGCTAAGAGGTTGCCTACCCCTGGTATAGACATTGTCTGTCGCACAAGCTTAATCTCAAAATTGTGAAAACGACATTTACACTTTGCTCCCTTTGCTCTTATTTTTGACAATTTGCTGACAAATACCATCTATCTAACTGATTCTTCCTACGACTCCAACTCTAAATTATACCCAACATTTCAAATAGACAAAGATGGACAGAGAGTGATATTTTAATTTTGGAGGGGCTGTTTAGAGAAATTTTAGGTGGCTTTCTAATAACAATGTATGCAAATAAAATGTAATTTAAAAGAAGAACAGTGTATCTTAACTACACAGATGGACTGTCCTTCCTAAATAGGGGCACCTGAGTGGTATGGTAAATCACTCCAACCTTAGTCATGATCCAAGAGGAATCCGAAGATGGCTTCTAGGTAATTACTCACGCCATGTTCCCAGGTATATGCTTACAAACAGGCTAATAATGTGCTATATCTGGCAGTATATTACATTCAATGTGCCAGTCATCATTCATATGCCTCCTTTAACAATACATTAATCTAATGATTTACATTTTTTGGAGTTAACATTGATAATTCTAATTGAACAGTGTTACTGGGAATATTATGTTTCTAGTTATTATAACAAATACCTACACATCAGCTCAGTGATGTTTCCAGATATAATTATAAAAAGGGTTAAAAATATTGGCCATAATACACCACCGGCCTGTTTTAATGGCTCTGTCTTCAGATGAGCAAGTTATTATATTTCAAGATGCCTGAAGCAATATACTAACTGCATTAGGTTGCCAAGCTGAAAAGCTGGTGCAGTAATTAACCCATATTGTATGTATTTTTACTGGTTGCAAACTCAACCTTTGCAATCAGCAATTAAAACTTAATATATGCATGCAGCAAGGGATCTGATAATTCTGCACAAATCACATCTGTGTTCGGCAGATGTTTATACCTGTCTCCAAGGGGCCACAGAGGATTTTAGGTAAAAATACTTGGAGGTAATTCTGGCTCAGCTTACTTATTTAAGTGGCATGAAAGTATGTCGGAAACATGTTAAAATTATTTTGTAATAGGAGGCAGGTTTCTCCTCCCCCCTCCCCCCCCCCACTGTTTATTGAGTCATTTAATTCAAATGTTGCAGATACTTAGAAACAGAAATGTGACTATTGCAAAGTAAAATTCTCTATCTCTCGGTGCTACAATGTAAATGACAAAGAAAACAAAACATATTTAGTCAAACAAAAGTATGAAAAGCACATACCCATAAAGAAAACATGACAGATTCTGTAGGATTGTGAGATTTTTGCATCTATTTAGAAAAGGGCTCAGGAGAATGCTAAACAAGCAAACCAAAAAAATTGTACTTATAGTTTTAATGTTCTTTTGCAAATAGCTCCCAGAATGATACATTCTAGATTTTAATTTTGCATATATAATAAAGGAAGCAAAAAAAAAAAGTATATAAGTATAATGCATTAACAAATGTCCAGATACAATACCTAGTCTTAAAGTTACCTACAAATTTGACTGGAGACAGGAACATGTAAATTACTTAGGCATACACCTTAGGCATTAAGGGGGAACTTATCATCATGGGTGACTTTAATCTTCCTGATGTGAACTGGAAAACCAAAATAGCTGCTTGTGCCAGAAGCAAACATATTCTAAACTCCCTACTGGGATTGTCTCTAAAATAAGTTGTTGACGAGCCAACATGTAAAGGGGCCGTACTAGATTTAGTGTTAACAAATGGAGATTTGGTATCAGATATTACTGTAGGTGATAGTTTAGGATCCAGTGGTCACCAGTCAGTGTGGTTTAATATGACAGTGAGTTTTCTAAAATTAGAATATGTGGAAATGAGTCATTATCAGACTGGAGCCATTTAAATGGAGTCCAAGAGAAATGGGAGTATTTAAAAGTTGCACTATTGAAGGAAATAGAAAATTGCATTTGGCTTGTCAGTGAGAGCAAAACATTAAAGAAACCAGTGTGGTACTCCGCAGAAGTGGCTAAAATAGTAAAAAACTAAAAGTTAGTATTTAGTAATCATAAAAAAACAGATTGGCAGTTCTATAAGATTAGGCAGAAAGAGGCTAAGCAAGTTATAAGAGCTTCCAAATCACACACAGAAGAGAAAATAGACCAGTCAGTAAAAAAAGGGGGACAAAACTATTTTTAGATACATAAATGAGAAGGAAAGGAAAGCAAGGATTAGTTAGATTAAAAACAAAAGAAGGAAGGTATGTAGAAGAGGATAAAGGTCTAGCTGACTGCCTCAATGAATATTTTTGTTCAGTATTCACAGATGAAAATGAAGGAAAGGGACCTCAGTTAGGAAAAAGGACAAATTAGTAATTTGTTACATGTTGTAAGGAACCCGATACTAACATTGGCGGTCCACCGATCAGCTGTTTCTCCAATCAGACGGACCAACTCCTCCAGTCTTCCTGCTGGATCGGCTACTCTCCCGGACGCCAGATGGTGTACGCACACCACTTCTATGTCCTGGCATGCACATGCCGAAGTCAGGCGATGGGCAGTACAATGGGCGGGATTTACAGGTGCCCTCTTTGGCTTGGTTTTGACTATTCTCTTTTTTATTACTTTCAATCCAGCCACTCTAAGGTACAATTTAGGTCATTACTTTGTACCTATAGGAGGGTTATTATTCTGCGTGTTGGGTTACCCAATTCATGACACATGTGAATTTGCAGAGGAAGAGGTTCTATTTCAACTGTCAAAAGTAAAGATGAATAAGTCATTTGAGCCTAATGGAATACACTCAAAGTTATTAAAAGAGCTTAGTGGTGTACTAGCAAATCTATTAACAGATTTATTTAACCAATCAATATTAACGGGAGTAGTCCCAGAAGATTGGTAATTAGCAAATGTTCCCATTCACAAGAAAACTAGTAGGAAGGAGTCGGGCAATTATAGGCCAGTAAGCCTTACTTCAGTAGTGGGGAAAGTAATAGAAACCATGTTAAAGGATCGGATTGTTGAACATCTAAAATCACATGGATTTCAAGAGCCGAGACAACACAGGTTTACTTCAGGGAGGTCATGCCAAACTAATCTTATAGATGTTTTTGATTGGGTAACTAAAATAATAGATCAGGGTGGTGCAGTAGACATTGTTTACCTAGATTTCAGTAAGGCTTTTGACACGGGTGCACATAAAAGTTATACTCGAAAAATTAGAATATTGTGCAAAAGTTCATTTATTTCAGTAATGCAACGTAAAAGGGGAAACTAATATATGAGATAGATGCATTACATTCAAAGCAAGATAGTTCAAGCTGTGATTTGTCATAAGTGCGATGATTATGGCTTACTCATGAAAACCCCAAATCCACAATCTGAGTAATTTAGAATATTGTGACAAGGTGCAATATTCTAGGCTCACAGTGTCCCACTCTAATCAGCTAAGTAAGCCATAACACCTGCAAAGGGTTTCTGAGCCTTAAAATGGTCTCTCAGTCTGGTTCAGTAGGGATCACAATCAAAATGAACTTTTGCATGATATTGTAATTTTTCGAGTATCACCTGAAGACGGCTTATCAATAAACTGCAATCTCTTTAGTCTGGATTCCAATATTGTTAAACGGGTTAGGTAGTGGCTGAATGTCAGGCAACAGAGGGTTGTAGTCAATGGAGTATATTCGAAGCATGGTCTTGTTACCAGTGGTGTCTCTCCGGCATCTGTACTCTGTCTAATCAATAATTCTCACAGTACATACCGACAGACACACAACACTCACACACATTGATAAATCCATATTTTATTAAAATAGCAAAATACAGATAACCATAGTAGGAATTATTATTCTACTTTGAAGACAAGCTTGTCTGTTCTTATAACAGGAGCAGAGATAGTGTCTATATTTCTCCCAGACTCAGATACTGAATCTAATGCCTGTAACCATGCTGTAATGATTTGTTATATGACCCATAGGAAATAAAGGGAGGATGCATGTAGTGAGCCTTAGGTCATTGCTGTATGTGATCAATAGAATGTTATTGGTAAGGATATAGTGTTGTGAGATTAAAGGATCATCAATTCCAGTTGCCGATGGCTGTCTCAGGATTTTACAACATGAGCATCTCTTTCGGCATCTCTACATAGGGAACTTCATTTACAGTATAAGATATATTGTTTCAAAATACTCTCTCTCTCCTGCTCTCAATAGGAACATGGTGGGGAAACAAAGAAAGAAATTGTACAATTAGACCAAATTAGTCAAAGCAGAAAAGTAGCATTAAAGGATTGTTTTGATTCAACTAATTTGGACCAAAATGTACAATTCTGTTCTCCAGAATATTAGATTTAGTGAATAAACCATTGTAAACTCTGCTCAGAATACAGCATTATTGCATTTGTGTATATAAAGAATTGAGATGTTGTTGGATGAGCGACCTCTTATATTGCTTTATTTATTATCAACACTGAATGGCTCAAAGAGCAATACACCATTTCTTAAGACTATAACAGACCGTTATATGAAACTACTGTGTGAATAAATTGTAGCACCCTGCTGATATATGTACCAGAACCCTGAAATGTCTCATAGATCATTTTACAAAAATACTCATACTCGTGGTATATGCATTATCTATACCATACAATAAATTAAATGAACCCAAATCAATGCTGCATAACATTTTTCTTGATTAAATAAGGATTGTCTAAAGATATGAGTTACAGGAATGATTTGTACCTCTCTGGGGCTACCACATTACTTGATTCTTAATTTTATATGTTGTATGCTGCAAATTCAAGTCCTTCATTACAGCGCTCATTTAAAAGAAAAAATCAATACAAAACATTTTTGGAGGCCCGTTCATGTTAGAACGCTATGTCTACAAATCTTCTTTATTGGATCTGTATAATCACTATTCTGAGAGGCAGTGGACTCTAATAAAAGCCGTATGGGTTTAATACTCCATCGCATTACTCGATTTGACCTCATGAAGTGCTTCATTGTGTTTCTATTATAGCAGGTTTTTGGCACATGCCTCTGCAATCTGGTTCCCCGCCCTCTCCCCAATAAACGTATTACTTAAGGTTGGTGAATGCATTATGTAGCCATGAACTCACTTAGCTTGATTCTCCTTAATGATAATGGATGATTGTTTCTATGTCAGACTAACACAAACCTTTTTACTTTATGCTATTCTGTTTGCAGTTTATCGGATATCATGCAGAAGATGTCATGTAGGGGATATGGAACCTCACGGCCATCTTACATAGCATAAAACTGTTATAAGTGTCATCCCAAGGTCAGGATTCGCATCTCTTTTTGTGCTACTATGTCTAATTACATATTCCACTGTCTGTAGCAATATAAATGATCAGTTATTAACATTTTGTGAAATGTTCTGGGTAAAAGTACAGAAGAACTATTCCATAAATACATTATATAAGTACCTGTTGATTATTTGGACCCCTATAATAGGTCAAGACAATCATTTTACTGTTTAACAAGCTTACCAACTCAATGGCATCCATCTTATTTCCAAATGTATCTATTTTTTACTTGAGCTCTTAAAAGTTTTTTTGCTCATTCCTTTTGTGTAAAATGATCTATATTACTCTAAACTGCATCTCGTGTGTACGTGCAGTTATCAAAAGTGGAAAATCCTGACAGTGACAGAATCGAGTTAACGTGTTTTCTTCTACGCTACGTTTTCCAGCTTATAAACCATGGTGTGAGCACCGGTGAATTGTCTAGTGTAATTTTAACCTTATGACGACTGTGCAAAGTGAATAGATGGTAAAAATTAATAAATAAATCCTTTCTGTAAACACGCTTGTAGACTCATATAAAAATGATCTAAAGTAAGCCTTAAAATCTTGCACACAAATACTTGGGGTTTTGGGAATAAACTACAACCTGAACCGATTTCAGTTTCAGCTACGGAAAATTTGGATTTTACTTCTATAATCATTTTTTTGCTATGTATAATTTTATGGAAAATAGATTTTCTTAATATAGAAGGAAAGTGGGGTTAGTTGGGTGACACTAAAATAATTGTCATGCTGCCCAACACAACCTTACTGCTAAACTCACCAATTTAGAATCCTTAAAGTCAATCTCTTCTTTCACCTCTATAACACAAATAAGGAATGCTTGCTCTTCTGTCTGGTGCTATGGAGCACCATCTGAACAAACTGAGCCATCTACCACTCCCTGTATAATAAAGCTGGCAAACTATTAGCTGATAAATTAAAATCATGCTTCCTTCAAACTGAGATTTCTTATTTACTCAGTGACATGGGGGATAAATTTACAAATCCAGTACATATTGTCAATGAAGTAGCCTCTTATTATAAATCACTTTACAATCTAAAAGATGACCCAAACATTCCACAACTGACTCTATAGACACTGTTTTAGTGTAAATAATCTTACCTCAAGTATCTCCAGCACAGGCACATAATTTAGTGCCTCTTTCATGCCTGAGTAGATTGCTTGTCCATTAAAACCTCCATTAAAACCTTACCCAAACATAAATCTTCTGGCACTGATGGTTTTTACAGTTATTACTATTTTAAGTTGTCAGATTTGTTGGTGCCCACACGGACATCCTTGTTCAATATTATTATTTCCACACACTATATTTCAAAGGAAATGCTTTTAGCTATGATTGTGACACTCTCAAGTCTGGAAAACCTCCTACTAAAAGTGCTAATTTCAGACAAATCTCATTGTTAAATTCCAACACCAAGTTATGTGCCAAACTTTTGGCAAACTCTTGAACAAACTCCTTCCTGAACATTCCACTGTTTGATGGCAACATATCTTTGTGTTTGACAAACCCTACAATTTCTCTGCCCAACTATAATATCTACCCTGGAGACATACAGTGCCATCTCGTATTATAAAAATAATGTACGGAAAACCTAGGCAACAGCGATAATAAATCTATGTTTGCTGCTCTCAAGTTCCATTTGTTTATGAATAGAGAAAGTACTAAATCTCTTATTTAGATATTAAATTAGCCTTAATACTAAATTACTCATGTTTACAAAAGTGACACTGGATTCCTGCATTATGGACTGTAGACTGACAATCTGGGCACTTTTTCAGGCCAGTAGGCAGAGGGTTACAATAATAAAAGGGAAAATCAATGCGGGCGTGGATTAGCTTCAGTTGCATCATGAGTAAGAAAGGGGTAAATGCAATAAATGTTTTTAAGGAGAAAGTGCCAGGATTTGTTTTATGTAAGAGGTGAATAGTCAAAGAGCATATCAAGAAAATGTACCTGCAGATATGTATTCACAACTTGACTTGAATGGAAACAGAGAGATATGTAACCTTAAAGGGAGTAAAACAAGGAGTTTGGACTTGGAGAGGTTGTGTTTTAGAAACTGTTAAGTCATTCAGTCAATACCCACGATAGGCAGTGGGTGACATGATTCAGCACATGAGGAGAAAGATCAGACAAAGAGACACAGATCATGTTACATTTATCATCAGCATAGAGGTGATATTGGAAGCCATGACATGAGGTCACCAAGAGAAGATGTCTCAGTACAGAGACTTGAGAAACTCCAACTGACTGAGGTACAGAAGAGGAGGAGGAACCAGCGAAAGAGACACCAAAGGTGGTTAAAAAGGTAGTAAGAGAATCAGGAGAGAGTGGTGCCACCAAGACTGAGGTTAATAAGGGTGAGGCTAAGTGGGTGGTCAACTTTAAGAGACAGAGAGTGACTGTGTATTTGTGTGCATCTCATGGAAGCATTTAAAGGCCGGATATAAGCATCAGAAATAAAAGTAACAATTCTGTCAACTTTATAAATGTACTTCTATTTACAGAGTAGTCTAAATTTGGCCGATCACACTTGATAGCAAAGTACATGGGCCATACATCTGCTTGGAGCACTCTGTAGTGCAAGGTTTAATTAAAGGGACACTATAATCACTGAAACAACGTTGGCTTTTAATGAAACAGTTTTAGAGTATAGATCATGCCCCCACCGTCTCACTGCTCAATTCTCTGCTATTTAGTAGTTAATTTACTTTCTTTATACAGCTCTAGTCACACCTTCCTGCATGAGATCGCCTTCCTAAACACTTCCTGTAAAGAGACATCCAATGTTTAAAATTTCTGTCTAGCACCGTCTGTTTAATTTAGAATTTTGTATCTCTTGATCTGTTAAGAGTTTGCTAGACCTTGCAAGAGCCTTCTGTGTCTAATTAAAGTGCAATTTACAGAGCTAGAGATGAAAACATACAAAGCAAATTAACATCTGAAATAAATAGCAAAAGACGGATAATTGCTTGCAAGTACAAGGGATACCCCGTTTAGCGCTACCCTGCATAGCGCAGTTTTTTTCTGTGGGGCGACCCGCTTCATGCTAAGAGCGTGACTGCGTTGTTACAGCGTTAACAGGGGCACCATGGGAGAAAGAACCAGTGAGAGCCAGAAAGAGAGAGACAGCAAAATCCAACCTGGAAAATCCATTGGCAAGGTACAGAATACTTTCTTTGTTCCCTTGTTTTTAATAATGTGATTATTATTAGTTGTCTAATACAATTTTCCCCTCTTGTTTCTTTGTTCCCTTTGTTTCCTGTAACTTTCTTTGTTCCCTTGTTTTTAATAATGTGATTATTAATTATTAGTTGTCTAATACAATTTTCCCCCTTCTTTCTTTGTTCCCTTGTTTTTAATAATGTGATTATTAATTATACAATTTTTTTTGGGGGGGTGGGGGGTAATGCAGATAGAGTCATTAGTTGTCTAATGCAATTTTCCCCTCTTGTTTCTTTGTTCCCTTTGTTTCCTGTAACTTTCTTTGTTCCCTTGTTTTTAATAATGTGATTATTAATTATTAGTTGTCTAATACAATTGTCCCCCTTCTTTCTTTGTTCCCTTTGTTTTCTGTAACTTTTTTTGTTCCCTTGTTTTTAATAATGTGATTATTAATTATACAATTTTTTTTTTGGGGGGGGGGTGAGGGGTAATGCAGATAGAGTCATCAGGGACCCCCAAATCCTGCAGAGAACATCTGCTGGCAAGATACAGTACAGAATACTGTATTGTCATTGTTCCATTGTGTTGCATAATGAAAATCTATATTCATTATATTTTAGACTGTTTTACAGATGTCTGAACGCAAAGAGGAGCAGGCTGAGGGCAAACGCCAGAGTATTCCTCTGGATGTCAAGATCCAAGTACTGGACTGCCTGCATAAAGGAGAGCGCCAAGTGGATATCGAGGCAGATCTCCATTTGCCTACCTTCATTATTTTCACTATCCTCAAAAACAAGGATAAGATCCGCACTACAGCGACGACCAGCACTGCTTCTTCAGCCAAGAAGATCACCCGCTCCAGGTTCTACGCTCTTGAGGAGATGGAGAAGAGGCTTTCCATATGGATAGATGATGAGCTGGAGCGTAACTTGCCTCTCAACCAGGCCATCTTGATGGAGAAGGCAAAGAGCTTTTACGCTCACATACAGAGTCAAGATCTATATGTGATGGAGAGTTTTGCATCAAGTAGAGGTTGGTTTGACCGCTTTAAGAAAAGGTACAACCTCTACAACCTTAATATCACCCGTGAAGCGGAAAGTGCGGACACTGGAGCTGCTGCATCCTTTCCAGCCTCTTTAAAGGACGTGGTGGATAGAGGAAGCTATCCACCGGAGGTTGTCTTCAATGTGGATGAGAGCGGGCTCTTCTGGAAGCGGATGCCAAGCCGCACGTTCATCTCCAGGGAGCAGAAGAGAACACCGGGCTTTATAGTGGCGAAAGACAGGCTGACGCTTCTTTTGGGTGGGAATGCCAGCGGTGACTTCCATATAAAGCCATTGCTGGTGTACCACGCCCAGGTAATGAGGGAGCATTAGCAAGTCCAGCTTGCCAGTCATTTGGAAGGCAAATAGGAAGGCATGGATCACCAGGGATATTTTTACAGAGTGGTTCACTGACCATTTCTGCCCTTCTGTGCAGCATTATTGTCGGTGCAAGGGACTGGAGGAGAAAGCACTGCTCATCATGGACAATGCGCCGAGCCACCCGACTAACTTGGCTGAGCTGCCCACCTGCATTCCTGTGGAGGTCCTGTTCCTACCGCCCAACACAACGTCGCTTATCCAGCCTATGCACCAGGGGGTGATTGCCACCTTCAAGGCCAACTATCTCCGCCGCACATTCCATCAGCTGATTGAACACACGGACCGCAAGGACAAGCAGTCAATGTTGGACTTCTGGAAGCAGTACTACATCATGAAGGCCATCTCCAACATTGATCTTTCCTGGAAGGAGGTGACACAGCAGTGCCTCAAGGCTGTGTGGAAAAAGATCTGGCCAGAGCTGTGTGAGGATGTGCAACTACCAGAGCCCATAATAGCAGAGATAGTTGACCTTGTGACCGCAGCTGGATTAGGAGAAACAGATGCTCAGGACATTGAGCTGTTGGTCCAGGCTTCAGGTGAGAGCCTCAACAATGAGGACCTTGAAGAACTGGCTGAACAGGGCACACAGAAACCTCAGGACACCAGCGACTCGGACACTGAGCCTCCAAAAGAGCTTTCCTCTGAGCTCCTAAACAGGGCATTGCATCAGGTCAATTACATAATGAATGAGCTGGTGGCCAATGATCCTGATGCAACTAGAAGCAGGAATGCAAGGCGCATTGTGCTGGTAGGGGTGGCTTGCTACCGCTATCTGCTGTATAGCCACAAGAAGCATAGACAAATGACCCTTGACCAATTTGTGGCCAAAAAAATTAGGCAGGAGGAGGACCCTGGAGCCTCCACATCCACCATTTAAACCTTTTTTTTTTTGGACTGTTACTTTAATTTGGTACTGTTTATATTTAATTTAGTGGGTGCAAAACCCTTAGTTTATTTAGCTTTTTATTTATGCTGCTGTGTGCAGTTCACAGCAAGTAAAAAAAGTTTTATAACTTTTAAAAATCTATTGGTGTTGTGTCTTTTTTTCAAAGTTGATTCCCTATGCCTATCTTCTCCATGTTACACTGCCCCGTTTAGAGCTGTTTTGCTTAACACTCATAGCAGTTGGAACCTATCTACAGCGTTAAGCGAGGTATTCCTGTACTCATACAATCATAAACACTGCACATTATTTATATTTATATATAGTTTTTCAGTTTGACATCTATGTGTGTATATATATATATATATATATATATATATATATATATATATGTCATAAAAAGGCACTCTATGGACTTCTTGGTAATGAAAACAATTTGCTATTTATCTAGTCAACGTTTCAGTTTGACAGATCAGGTGACTAAATGAATAGCAATTTGTTTTCGTGACCAAATAGTCCATAGAGTGCCATTTTATGTAATATGGATTTTCTGCTAAACATTGCACTTGGCCAAATAGTATTGAAGTCCTCGAGATATATATTTGCTTGACAGGATCCTGACCTATGGTGAGTTATCAGTCTTACTCCCTATATAGTGATACTAAGGTTATTCCAAACATTGTCTGTAACTGTTGGCTGTTATTGCATATATTGAGCATGTCATCCCTGTTAACGATGACATCACAGCAGGACATCAATATCAACACTGCTTATTCAGCTCTAGTTATCACTGATAATATCCATGAAGTGCACTTTATTTTGTGCTGTAGTTTCCAACAAATGTCAGAAAATAACATTTCAATTGTTTACTGTCAAAACAGCAATTTCTCTGCAGCAAAAAGGTTTCAACTGTTTGTGTGTGGCCAGGTAGAAGTTGTTTGTGTGTACATAGAAGGATAAATACTAGTTATTCACATATACATTAAAGCTAGAAGCCCACTTCCAACTCTTGAGAAAAACAGGTAAAGTTAAATATTCTCCTTCTTTTCCAATTTCTAAGGAATTTCCACCTTTTTCCCAGCAGTGAAGGGATGGTTACAGGTCAACCTGGCCATCTGCCTCTTGGGCCAGGTTTTATGAATATTGGCCTATGGTGATACAAATGCACTTGAATCCTGCTAAGCATTCAGTATATATAAAATTATTTGAAGACATTCATGATGTTCAGGCATAGACTACAAAGGGTGATGATAAAATCTAAGCAAGTTACCGTATATACTCGAGTATAAGTCGACCCGAATATAAACTGGGAAAACTTATTGACTCAAGTATAAGACTAGGGTGGGAAATTCAGCAGTTACTGGTAAATTTCTAAATAAAATTAGATCCCCCAAAAATTACATTAATTGATTATTTATTTTGTGTATATAATGAATGCAGTGTGTGTGTGCATGAATGCAGTGTGTGTGTATATAATGCAGCGTGTTTGTGTATGAATGCAGTGTATGTAGTGTGTATGAGTACAGTATGTGTATGTGATGCATAGTGCGTTTGTGTATGTGATGCAGAGTGTGCAACCTTGGTGGGGGGTGGGCATTTTTATTATTTTTTTAATTATTATTATTATTTTAAGATTACAAAAAAATTAATATTATTAATATTTTTATTTTATTTTAATATTATTACATTTTTATTTTATTATATTATTGTTTAAATTTTTATTTATATTTTTTTTGTCCCCCCTCCCTGCTTGATACATGGCCAGGGAGGAGGGCTCTCATTCTCTGGTGGTCCAGTGGCATGGGCTGTGTACGAGGGGAGCTGGCAGCGAGCTGTAACTTACCTTTCCTGCAGCTCCTGTCAGCTCCCTTCTCCTCCATTCCGGTCAGGTCATACTCGAGTCAATGTCTGTATTATGGCAACTTACATTGCCATAAAACAGACCAGGACTTGTAATGAGCCCGGCGGTCCTGGTCTGTTTTATGGCAATGTAAGTTGCCATAATACAGACATTGACTCGAGTATAAGACGAGTGGGGGGTTTTCAGCACAAAAAATGTGCCGAAAAACTCGTCTTATACTCGAGTATATACATTAATCAACCACATTAACATTAAAAACACATGATCAACACATACTGTCCAGGCCTGTTCAAACGGTAATAATAGTTGAGAAGCAGGCTTGCACATAGAAATGAAAAGCATAGAGAACACACTACAAAGGTCTAGATTAAAAATGCTTGTCAAAGATTTTCTACGTTTTTTCCTAGATCAGTATCGGCAGATTATGGGCTAGATGGGGATAAAGGTCCCTTTAGTATTCCCAGTTCCTGGACTGCAGCTACCACAGTGGTATCACCAGTGCCTGAACTGCAGATACCAAAGGGGACTCTCCCTTGCAATCTGAAGCTTTTCAGTGAGTCAGATCATTGCCACAGGTTACCATGGCAAAGTTTCAAATCACTTGTAAAGCAACAGAACAAAGTAAAGGGGTCTGTGCCAATGGAAGCGGTCTGTACCAATGTAAAGTGCAGACTTTGAGTTGCATCGTCAGGCCACCAGGTATTAATGAGTATTAATGTCCTTGTCACTGGCCAAACATATATAAAACACCACAGACAGCCTTCCACACAACACCACAGACATCTCACATATACACACAGACAGCCCCCACCACCACCGCTTTACAAATAGCCCACATACCATACACAAATACTACACATACATGCACACAGTACCACAAAAAGCTCACATACACATGCAACACCACAGACAGTTATAACTACACACAAATAGAGCAAGCAAATTACACACATACATTTATCGGTATACACATAAAACATACTTCACACATCAAGCATCCCACACTTCCAAACATAAATACTACGAACAGACCACATACACAGACACATCATACCACAGATAATCACACACACAGAAATAACTCAAACAGGACACACACATATGTAACACAGCATGCAGTACTACAAACAACACACACATGCACAACTCCTGCCACACACACACATGCACCCAATACCACAAACTGCCCACATTTATGCACAAAACATTACAATTCAACACCTACACACACACAATACAACAAACAATAATGCATACACGATACTAAAAACAGCCCATATATAAATGCTATAGACATCACACAAACATACACACATCAAACCTAATTTCTGCTGTACCCATACATAACACAAGCTGAATTCCTCAACATAAAAGTTACTTAAAAAAAAAAAAAAAAAAAGGCCAGAACCATAAAATACTTCAAACTTTTACATTGGCACAGTGCGACCAAAAAACTGTGTATTCCTACATGTTACCTGTGACACAAATATTTCAGATCCAATCATCCATACTTAAGACTGAATGCAAAGCTTTTACTGACAACATTCTTCTGTCCATAGTCTTTTTGGTTTCTTTAAAGGGACACTGTAGGCACCCAATCACTTTGGCTCATTGAAGTGGTCTGGGTGCAATGTCCCATGTCCCTTAACCCTGTAGTGGTAATTATTGCAGTTTCTGAGAAACTGCAATACTTACCTTTAAGGGTTAACTCCACCTCTAGTGGCTGTCTGCCTGGTTTGAAATGGACCTTTGGTCCGGTATCTGATGCTGGGCATCTTCATGCTCTGCATGAGAACCTCCAGCATCAAATTTTTCCCCATAGCACTCTCTACAGAAAGTACTGCAATAAAGTAAAGCTTGTGGACATGACATGCACAAAGAAAGACTGTGTACAGAGATTACTGTTATTCTACGTATATGGAACATTCACAAATGTATGCTCATTAAACATACAGTATATATGAAATCTTCTTCAAAAGATTTTATTTATGACTGAATTCAAGGACTAACCCTTTACCTAAACAAGAAGGTTCCTTATACTTCAGATAGACTAATATTATTCAAATCGTTACAGTGTTGTCAAAACTATATCATACCTCAATTTATTGCAGGGAACTGGGATGAAAGAGAAATGGATTTCAATGTATTGCTGGCTGTAAAACTATTTCTTGGTTAGAGCTACTGTGAAATAAAGAAATCTAAAAAACGTATTTCTAGCCATTATAAGCAAAGAGCATTAACATAATGAATATACCACTAGCTAGAGGATAATTAGTTCTGCTTTTGATCTAATTAAGATTAGTAAATCTTGGCATGAGACTTTGTTTTTCCAATAGACATTTAAACATTATTTGTCCAAAGAGTACACACTGTTCCTTATTCTGGTCTTTGCCAGCCCTTCTCTTGTGTGATTCGATCTTATTATTTGTACAATGGCAGTAAATTACACAGGATGCTCTCTCTTCTCTGCTCCTATTAGTTATCTCTTGGACCACTTTGCTCCTTTCCTGAAATAGAATGCTACCAAATTCCATTTTCTTCTCAGCCACAGCTACTATTAGCCTGTCTCCTTCAAATTGCCTTTTGTTTGAGAAAGCTGTCAGTTGTACAGAACAAAGCAGCATACCTGGCATCTGGTCTTGCACCCAAAATAATTTTGAACAGTTTTTGATCTTCAATCTTTAGGGCTGAGCTACATGTTAAGATATTTTTTTTTTCTGATGAAGTCACATATCTCCCATTAGTTGCCCAAAGGACAGCCAACCTGTAGTTCTCTAGCTGATGCAAACATAGCTCCTCAGCCAGCATTATTCTAGACCCACAGAGGACAAGGAAAGCTGAAGTTTAACTGTAGTAGGAGAATTATCTGTTCACTGAAATTATTGATTAAAGGAAAATACCGTTAATAACAGAAGTCTGTCCTGAAGATCTTCCCATTCACTAAATTGTCCGTACTGTACCTTCGGAACAACCCACCTTCTGAGATTATTGTAAGGATAATTTTAAACATGTCGTATAGGTCTGTTTCCTTTAAAGCCAAACTCCTCACTTTGACCATGCAACTCCAACAGGGTTATTGACTATAATGAGAATTTAAAATCAGAGTAGCTGAAAAGAAAATACAGCTAACTGTAGATAATGTTTTCAGGTTGACTAATTTGATCTTAAATTTGAAATTCATGTTTAGTTTGCTTTGGATTCTCACTTTAGTGAACAACCCTGTTTTAACAAATGTTTAATGAGAATAATTCATGCCTGCCCAAAATAATAACAACAACCATGACTGGTAGAGTCGAAGAGGGCAATAGACAGCAAAGGGTCAGAACAAGGGAATTCAACCATTTTTAATTTACTAAATAACTCCAAAGTTGTAAGCAGGAATACTCTAGTTCATTTTGAATTATACTTGGTACTTAAGAGGAAGGGTATTGTGGGTAAAAGGCTGCTAACGCATTTTCACAAAGCACTTTGATTAGAACATTTGAATAAATATCTTGAAATCTACATGATTCAAATGCTTTACTGATTTGCTTTAAATTCAATATAATAAGATGGAATCTTATTTCATAATATTGTAGACTGCATAACTTTTCAACCAAAGTTAAAACAGGTCAAAATACTATTTCTCTTTAATGCTTCTGACTATGAAAGCAACTCGCTTTTTTTCGAGTGATAACCGTGGGTTATTGGAAGTGTTAAAAAAAATATATATACAAAGAGCTTTCAGGAGTTTATTTAATTAACAATAAACTGCTAAAGAAAAAAATTTTTTTCCAGTTTGTTATTTTGGCTTAAAACTGCTGATGTCCGTTCTAAACAGTTCTGATTGGGTTTATCTCCAAACCTTTTTACATAAATATACAAATTACCAGTGAGAAGAAGCTGAGGGATGATTGCTGCATAATAAATATATATTATTCTAATGTATAGATTTTCATTCAGACAATTTTATTATATTTAGCAGGACATATTAGATGACCAAACAACAAGTAGCTGTTACTGAATACACTCATGTGGTCAGGGCCAATCCTGGTTCCCCAAACTTTTTTTTTATTTACACAGAAGTATATAATACACTTGTGTCATTGGACAAGAATAAGTCTTTTAATTGCAACCATTGGAATCTCTTTTGCTGAATGCATGCCATGAACATACTAAAGTACAGATCAGCTTGTAAGTAGGCTGGGGGAATGTGAACATTAAAACAAGCAGGGAAATAGCAGACTGCAGATATTTATTACACTTAACACAACAGGACATGGCAAAAAGCCCATTGGTAGATTCATTTTTCAATCTGTGTAGAAGGTCTCCTGGCAGATCAGATAACAGCTAATTCTTTATGGACAGAGTAGCAAGTGACATAACATACATAAACCAAACCTAAGCAAAAGTATAACTTTTTTGAGCTAAAAATAAAATAAAATGTGTCCTACTATTCTCACACTAAGTAAAATGATTTTTATAAATAAATTCTTTTATATTAAAATAGCATGCCAGTATCTAGATGTGCCCAAATAATGTACTGGACAAACAAATGTAAATTGTGTTTTGTACATCAATTAATTTTCACTTAAATTACATGCTTATACCTCTTCATTAATTTGTTCCACCCATTCCTGTACGCAGATATCTTTTGGAAGCTTGAGCATGAAAAAAAGGTCACTCGTAACAGGTAAGTAAATAGTTCTGTAACATTTGCTAAAAGCAAAAGAAGGTGTAAGAGGGCAACTTGGTGGACAAGTATATTTTTTATAATTATTTATAACCCTTTTTGTAATCAGTTATACTGTGTTCAAGAACAAAAACATTCTTAAATATAGAGAATTTAAGAAGGTAAATTGAATTAAATATACACAAAAATCTACACTAACAGTGTCATAATAGCTTGTAATGACCAGAGGTATAACGTGACTTGTGACCAGTACACATTGAAAGATAAGTCTTTAGAGGACATAGACAAATTATTATCTTAAGGTACAATGTATTTTTGTTGACATGAGAGGACAATTCATTTTAGAAACCAGACATATCATGATCGTCAATAAGATATTTAAATCTTCCCAATTTACTATGAACCAGTAGATCTAGATCATTCATTAATTTAAAGGGACAGTCTAAGCATCATAAATACTACTATTACTGATAAAATGGCTATGGAGCTCTAAGGCCTTGTGTGTCATCTTCTTGGTCCTGGACTAAAACATTTTTGAGTCTTTTGACCATAGCCAGTGGCCCCTGATGCACCCACACCAGTCACCATATTGTTAATCAGCTGACTAGCCATCCAAATAGGGTCAATACTGCCTCAGGAACCCATAATTTTGGTCAAATGACTTGAAACTGTTTGACCCTGAATTTAAGGATTATTAATATTATGAATATATTATAATTAGCATGCATACTGCAACAACATATTGTGCAGCCCTTTACAATTATAGAATGGAGATATTTGACAAGTAATTTAAATACAGAATATTAGCAGAGAAAAGAGATGAAGAATAGTGTCCACAGCCCAATAGCACCATAACTACAACAACTGTGTGTAGTGGTTATGATGCTTAGACTGTTTCTTTAAGTGCAATACTGAATGTGAAGTGACTGGCTGACACACATCGGTGAGAGATATCAAATATGCAAGTGATATAAATGTAATCCTGTTACCTGAAGATGAACTCTCTCCAGATCCCCTCGGTCTACAGGGGGTGCTGAGTCCCCCATGGATGCTAAAAGAAGCTGCAAGTCAGCAAGCAAGGCATGCGTCCTCTTCAGATCTCTTCTGAGCCTTTTTTCAACATCAAAGTCCCGATGTCCAATCTGAAAAAGAAAAAGTTATTACCCAGACTGAGCTGCTAACACAACAGTCCATTATTTGACAAACAGAAAGTTCTGTGATTAAAAAAATGTAAATCATAAATGCATTCTCTGAAGGGAACATTAAACTGGAATAAACTGGGTTTTCTCACAGATTATTTGGAGATGTATCCTAGCCACAACGAAATCTCTACAGACTAGCCACAGATTTTATTTGATTTTAATGAACTAATAATAAAAATAATTAATACATCAATTAGTTACTCTTGTTACCTTATCTATAGTTAACTATTTGATGCAGGGCTCAGTTGTAATTCTGTACATAGCAACACATAGTTTAATATTTGCAAAATACAGTACACCAAGTCTGAATCTTAATTTGCTAACTTCCACCTCTCACCCACTACCCAAAAATATTTATTTATATTAAAAATAGTGACAGTATGTAAATCAGTGTGTACAGTGACATCAAGGATAGAGGCACAATCCGTGAATGTATTTACCTCTTGCTTTCCTGTTAAGATTTACAATAACAATCATATTATATACAATGTCTATTGAGGATGTCTTAACCAGCCTGTGACACTATCTTGTCACTCCTTTCTCATTATGGGCTTAGTGTGAAATTGAATTCCTTTCTTTATGTTCCCCTTGTTGCTATAAAACTGCAGGATAAATCACACTAGTGATCTATTTCACTTTTCTTGAAGATTAATGGTGTGATTATAAAATAAAGATGCTATGGAACTTAAGTGTATCACTACTTTAGTACCCATAAAGATTGGGTGGAGTGGAGTGAGGGGGGAGTAATATGATTAAACATATATGTATATCATAGCAAATTCAAAGTTAAGTTTTATTTTTTATTCTATATCAGTCCTTGGAGTGCTATAATTTTTCTACATATATATATATATATATATATATATAGATCATGAAGATAGCACTCTCAGTACTCCAAAATATTTAAAGTAAAACTTAACTTTTAATGTCCATAGTTAACAGACCAACATTTCAGTTTGCAATTCAAACTTTCATCAGGATGATGAAAGTTTGAATTGCAAACTGAAATGTCGATCTGTTAACTATGGACATTAAAAGTTAAGTTTTACTTTAAATATTTTGGAGTACTGAGAGTGCTATCTTCATGCTATTTTGTAAATTTTCTGCTGACACGCACCGGGCAACGACACTAGTAAGTTGGAGTGCAATTCTATTTTTTCTGTATATACATATATATTCCCCACCAAAACTCTTTTATATATATGTATATATAAAAGAGTTTTGGTGGGGAAAAAAGTGTGGTTGAAAACCCATTCCACCTGAAGTAAGTGGATAGTTAATACATTGCTTAACACAAATACACACACCAGTAAAGCCATAATACTTGCTTTTCCCACAGAAATCTCACTTTAACAGTGCTCTCACTACACCTACACATACACATACACCTACCCAGAATCCCTTGCAGTAGTGAGAGCACTGTTAAAGTGAGATTTCTGTGGGAAAAGCAAGTCTTATGGCTTGACTGATGTGTGTATTTGTGTTTAGCAATGTATAATTATCCACTTACTTCAGGTGGAAGGGGTTTTCATCCACACTTTTTTCCCCACCACAACTCTGTTGGTATGTACTTTACAAGTAACGTCAAGCCTCCGTTGCAAGCCTGTAACCAACCTCATGAGTTGCAGTAACAATGAAACAGCAGTCCATGAGTGGTTCACTGGCTTTGCTCCTCTTCCTGAGTGGTGTTTCAAAGCTGTTGTATAAGCATACACATGCTCAAAAGAATCCATATATAAAGTGGAATTATGGAGCAATTGTTGAGTTCATTTGCATACGCCTACCCAGAATCTCTTGCAGTAGTGAGAGCAGTGAAATTTCTGTGGGAAAAGCAAGTCTTACGGCTTGACTGGTGTGTGTATTTGTGTATTAAGCAATGTATTAACTATACACATATATATATATATATCCTTTGAATTTGTTATTATTCTGCATTAGTAGCTTATAAAGATTGTGCAATTTCAAAAGAAATGTAAAGGGAAATCAATAAATCCATTAATCAGAATGAAAATATAATTCCCGTACATTGGTCAGATTTGGAGAAATTAAAAAGTAGCAATATTACTATATAAAAAAACGTGTGGGTTAAGTTTCCTAGAAACTGATCCATACAAGCCTTGAGGAAACAAGACTTTCTATAAATAACTGTTCATATTTTACATGCCAACAAAAAAAATGTGCCACATAACCAGCAAATGAGTTCTGTTATTTAAAAAAATGCTTGATATATTATTTTACTTACATTTTCTTCCTTTTAAAAACGTAGGCAATGGAAGAGTGAAGTTGTATAATATGTATTATGTAGACAGGTACATAGTTATAAGGTTTACTAGTGATCCCACAATACCTGACACTTTTGCCACACATATAATGCATGAAATATTGAAAGAATTAATATTGTTGGTATTATAAGTAAAGCATGAATTGGGCAAGTCTCCTTAAGTTAAAGCCCATCATGCAATTTGTCATGTGCCTGTTTTGACTCTATTCATGGGTCAATGCTGCATATACTTATAGGTGCATATCTATGAATTCCATCAATAGGAGACTGTGGAGATTTATCAAGGCAAAATGTATCAATAAGCTAAAAAAAAAAAAAAGCTAAATAACAAGTGATTACCAAGGAAACCAATAGAATGTCTCTCAATATTTAGCTCTTTACACTAAAATAGCACCGGTTGCCTAGATAAATCTACCTTCAAAATTATTTTGAAGATCAAAAGTATGTACCTGCTAGGGAAGCTAAAATAGGCAATTAACAAAATATTTTGTTCCCTTATTGATTGTTAAATTCAAAATTACTCAAAAATTAAATTAAAAAAACACTGACACAGTTAACTGTTAAAAATTATTTAAATTGTGTTATTAAATTAACTTACACAGTGAAATGGAAATAGACTTTGCTTGATAGTAAATTGATTGATTTGCATTTTAAAAAAATGAGTCTGTTAATATATTTCCATCTAGGATTTCTAATCTTTTGATTTCTTTACTGATTGGATTGAGACTTAATGTCATTCAGGGGCATCTTACAATGCTTACATAGAAATTCTGCTAAAATAGCGGTTATTCTTCTAAAATAGTGGTTATGATTCTAAAATATTGCTTTCATGGTATGGAGTCTCATTCTGAGTTTTACAGAATATAAATAATGTGTCATTTTTCTCATCTAGAATTCACTCATTATTTTAGAAACGTTATTCTCATAATCGTAAATGAAAAAGGAAGGTGTAATTTAAAGTCCTTCTCAGGCCGTTCACTTTTTACATGCAATTTTTCCTAATAAAGGGTTGTCGATTGATTGCTTTCAGATATTAAGAGTAATTAAACATGCTTTCCATTATCTTGTGTGGGACCAAATTAGATAAGGTAAATGAGGTGTAAACAGTAATTTTGTTTGCACTTCTTGAGTGATTTTGTTTTTAGGAAAGAGTTTAAATGAGTGAGCTAAATCAGAGTATGTGGGTAATGTACTCTTTTACCATGCTGTCCACTTCAGAGAAAGTTGAAGCACACAGGATGTCTTCCCATGCAATGTTTGGGATGGACTACTGAAACAGTTGGATAGACTCTTGGTAGTGACAGGAAAGAAGGAAGCTAATGGGCTACAGATATAACTGGATTTCTAAACACAGCTATAAGTGTGATTCTATTTCTTCAAATATCCTAAAAATTCAAATACGTAAACCCTGGCAAAATATACCAGGCAATTAAAATCACTAATAGACATTTTAAAAGCTGCCAAATGAATTTTAGCAAATAAGACATGATCAGAAATTAAACAACAGTGTTGGTGAGTGGCCATGGAGAGCATCAGTAATTAGGGGTCATGTGAAGAGAGAAATTGTGTCTTGTTTAATGAGGAAGTTTAAAAGATTACTCCAAGCATCACATGGAGGCATATGGAATACATCAACACTTTACTAAGGAGTTCTCATTTATTTTCCTAACACAACAATGTTCTCTCTCCCTAACCATTAAATGTTGATTATAACATATGTTGTTTGTAAAGTGGGTTTGTGCTACAGCATACATTTATCAATAAAAATAATTATACAATATATAGATAGAAGATAAGGTTATTCATTTATTCTCATTTTTTATTTTCTTAAATGGTTTCCCCACTTTGTGAGTTTTTATTTTTTTTATAGTTTTTTTTTTAATACATTTAATATTTTCCACTTTTTTTTTTTTAAGTTCATTTACATTCTGTGTCTTCTGTATCTGTTTTATTTAACCTTGCTGGAAGTTTACTGAATATTTTAATCAAAATAATTTATCACCAGCACATATGTGTATAATGGCTAGTTCATTAAAGTCAATCTTAAAGATGTAAGGAGAAAAGTTAAACACATAGAAACTTTCCGTGGTCTCCAGCTAATTGTCGTTCGTTCTTCCACTGGTGTATATTTCTTTGATGTGATACTAATTAGTCTACAGTGTTCTTTTGCATTTATATCTGTTCACTTGAAATATAATTGAAGAAAATGTATGGTTGGTATATTTTGTTATATTTATAGTCTGCTTTACCAGAATATCAAGCAGGATTATTCAGGCACTGCTTCACTGACTGAAAACAAGTTAAAAACAATGAGCACCCAGTAACACTACAGAGACATGCATTGCATGGTCATTGCATGGAACAAAAAAACAGTTTTGCTTCAGATGCCTGGATTGGAATTTATTATGGGGAATATTGATCTGCATTCACAAAGTCAGAGTGCAAAAATGTTCTGATGATGTGATGAAAAAGAAAAAGATGTACTATATACTGGTGGCAAATTGGGCATTTAAGTGATGGCAAGAAAGACACATTTCTCTAAGGGAATAACAATCATTCATAGTAGCTGGTTTTTAACATTCTTACCCTTAAACGGTAGTACTGTATATTGCATTTCATTCATTATTCATACCCACTGTCAAAAGTAAGTGTTTCACTTTTTCATTCCAAAAGGCTTGCTATGACAGTGAACGGATTGAACAGATATGCCAGGATTTGTAAACCTATAATTTTCTGAGTTCTGTTGTAAGGTGCTGTTTTGCAGACATAGCTACCACTTGACACTTGCCGCACCACAGCATTGTACATGGGACCAACATGTAACACTCTGACTGTTTTCATCTACAACTCCTATCAAGCCATGCCAGCCTCCATACTGGCAACCTATTATTGGAGTTCTATACTACTTCCGTCTTAGTGTATGTGTTATTTATAATAAAATCTACTGGTTACTTCAGGAAAAGGCAGATAAATTAACAACAAACTAAAGAGACTTGTGCAATGCCTTTGAGTTGTGCACTTCTGAAGAATTTGAAGCCATGCTTGTTTTCAAAGCACAATCTCTCCAATAATATTATTCTTAATCTGGTCTCTTGGTTACTGAGAAAAATTGTAATATCTTGCAGCCAAAGGAATGTTTGAAGTCATATGAACACAGAGGACAGTAATAGAAATGAAAAAATACAATATTCATGATTTTAGGTTAACCCAATAAGATCCATGTTTCATAGCTCTTCTAAAACCATGCAATTTAATTAAATCCATACATTTATAAAATGGATTTTATAATTAATGTTTTATCCTTTTGCCCTATTCATTCAGCTACACTAAAGCAGTTGTAGGTGCAGCTCTAATAATAGTGATTGTTTCCTCCCACAATGCTTAGTTTGCAGTGCACCACAAAATGGTGCATTTTGCACTGAAGGAGTGGATGGAGAGAACGCATCCAATACAGCAGATATATGAATAGAAGCGGAAGCCATCTACATGAAAGAAGATAGCTTAGAATTAAAAGTTTGCAGATTATTGTATAAAAATGTGTTTATAGCATTCTTTTTAATACGAATCCCTGTCATCATGTTAATGTATGTTGATCAGCAGTGTATTCAATCAGTTTCACTGCATGAAATAGTTAAATCATCTTTAAAGCATGTCTGCCTTGATGAAAACTATGCCCTGTGCATTAATCAAAGGAAGCCATGTTAAAAGCAGATCTACAGATCTCAGCACATTAACGATGACACTGGAGATGACCTCTCTAAATTATAACAAGTGGCATAAAAATGCAGTAGGCTTATTAAGCATCTATTTATATACTGTTATCGTCTAATGCAGCCTGACTTGAAAAAATATGTATATCAATTCAAGCACACGGGACAGAGCATGTCTAGAGCTTTGAATTATTTCACTAGTAAACAAAAGTCTTGTTTATATCTATCATTTGTAAACTATTGATAGCCCCATTGCAAGTGATAAGCACGTTAAATACTTATTCTTAAATTTATCGGCATGTAAATAGAGGAAATGGATACTCCTTATAATCCAGTGGTGGATTGTGACTCCCATTGTTCGTTGTGAGTTCAATGCAGTGAAAGGGTGTAAAACACCCCAGTGAGGGCCATATTGTGAAATTTTAATGGAATCTATCAAAACTCTGCTCATCTACCTGCTCACACAGGGTTCCAATAAGTCCTTCCAAATCTTGTTTTTCATGCAGGACCATCTGTTTTTCTTCATACTCTTGCTCCAACTGCATCTCAAACTGTCGCAGCTATAAGAAGAAAAAGAAAAACAATTATAAAATAAAAAACAGCAACCAAATAAAAAAATAAAAAAACACGGTTGCTGTTATCTTTATTTTTCATCTTAAATAGTCATTCTAATTGGCACCAACATTAATGGATTCTGTATATGGATGTATATTCCTTTGCTTCCTAATCTCCTGCCTTATGTAAATCGCATTTTCCAATCCTCTGTGGCAGTGACCTTTCTTGACCCACTTATTAAATAATGATATATTGGCTCCTACTCCGTTGCAGAATGCTAATCCTTTCACTACCCTTGATATGTCAGGATTGTCATTATAGGAAAGGAGGGACTAACAGGCTCAGAAACAAAAACAAATACATAGGTGAGAATGTATGTGTAAGAGTAAAATGAGGCCATTTAAAAGGGATCAACAGTCAATTTTCATCACCCGTTACTATTTTTGAACTGTTATCATGAATACATTTCGTATTGCACATGCCTTTAAAATACTGGGATTATAAAAAGGGCACAGGGCCCAAAAACATTTCAAAATGCTCTTTAAATCTCATTCAGGTAAAAAGGCAAGTTTCTAATCACTTATCATATACATTCAGATTCACATTTTTCAACTTTTGCTGTTGTTATGTGACACAACCTACAAATACCAAACAGTGCCGGAACTGTAGAGAGGGCCTTCGTACAAGAACGTTTTTGGGATCCCCCTAGAGTGGCCAAAAATGTAAAAACCCATCTGTCATACAACTCTATTGATGCTATGCCAGCTGGAGCTCTACCAATTGCCCATCCTTACAGGGTTGTATTTGTGAATAACATTGGTGTGTTTGAATGTAAACATGTTTCTATGCAGAGTATATTTTTGTGTATGTAGTTGAAAATTTGTATGTATTGTTGCCATTGGAATGCAGTGATGTACGTGTTTGCAGTGTTTGCGGTTGAATGCAGGGCTGTGTTTGTATGCAGTGTTGCATATGATATTTAACCCCAGGGGGATTTTGGAACACAATGAGAAATATTGTTATATGTGGTCCCTTGGGGTGGAGCATTCGAAGAGTAGGGAAGATCAGTGCTCCACTACAGACAACTGAGAGAAATATACTCCAGGCCAGGAGTTCAGACTGACTAACACACAGCTCAGCTGAAAGTAATTAGCAGCACTAAAATGAAATAAATCCCTCCCTCGTAGACAGACAATAGAGGCTTTTTGGGGCTGGAAGAAACATATTAGGCTGCAAGTGAGGACTACAGTGCAGCAAACCATGGGCGTCCGCAGGAATTTTTCTAGGTGGGGGCATAATTGTAATGACATCCATGCTTGGCCCCTTTTTGACAGTGTCAGGCATTGTCATTATCACATAAAGCCAGGGTGAATAGCGTTTTCACAACTATGGTGTCAGGAATACATGTTTGTATTCCTGACACTATAGTGTTCCTTTAATCAAATTATGTATTCTCACACTGAAACCAAAAATAGCAGTAGAAGCTGAAAAATCCAGGAGGGGGGGGGGGAGCAAGTGCCCACCCTTTGCCCCCCCCTGCGGACACCCATGCAGAAAACTCTGACAGTCTATAAGGTTGGTGAAAAGTGTTTTATTTAATTTAAATTCTGTCAGGAAGGGATATCTATGTTAGTAAGAGCTCAGATGAGCTAGGATTGTGTTTGTAGGAATCTCTTTTGTGTTTTATTGTTTCTAATGCTGTTTCCTGAAGTGGATTGTAAAATAAATTGTCTGGATTTGTCACTGATTCCTCAAGGCTGTGCCTATTTAATACCTTTTGAGGACCATGCTATTTGCAAGGACATAGTACATTGGGGGATCACAATCCATACACTGCCACATACATACATACATACATACTTACTTACACAGTTATACATATGCACTAACACACACTGACACATACACAAGAATTAATATACCCACATAGATACACACTGACACATACACACACACTGACCCAGAGATACACACATTTCATGACACACAGATATACACTCTGATCCACAGATATAAACACATACAGAGACCCTGACACACAGATACACACACTGACATATACACACATTGACACACAGATACAAATGCACACACAGATCCTGAAACACAGTTACACTGACATATACACAGATGCACACCCTGACACACACATATACACCACTGATATATACACATCCTGGCATACAGATACAAGCACACCCCCTGACACATAGATACACATCATGACACACAAATACATACACTGATACAAATACACACAGTGACATATACACATTTTGACACTGATACACACCTTGAAACATGCACACACAATCTGACATACATAGACACATACATGTCATCATTTTTAAATTTGCACCCACCCTCCTGTTAGCTTATCTTTTGTGTGCATGAGAGTGGCTTGCTTGGAATCCTGCTGCTGCTGGCCAAGGCAATTGTGAAATCTCCAGCAACTCACTTCTGCTTTTTGTTTCCATGTGTCTTGTGCTGTTGCTGCTGCTTCCTGCTGCCTCCTCCCTCCCTCTCACTCTTATGAAGGCGGGAGGAAGTTAAAGGCTTTCACTTCCTCCCAGGTGGCCGATACTACAGGGGCCCAGTCACACTATTGGAGGGTGGCGGCACCCAACCAGGCCCCTGTTCAACAATACTCATCGGTGGCCCTAAGTGTATGGGCCACCCCAAATGCCCGGGACCCAGTGTAGGAATACGGGCTGCTTCCACTGTATACGACCATCTATCACAATGGTGAGTATTTGTTGCTTAATGAAAAATGTAAATACACACATTATACATACACTAACTTCCACTCACTGAATGTTTTTGTTTATAGCACCATTCTCTGTAACGTCTAGAAATTCACAGGTGATTATAAATCACCAACAATATAAATAAAAACCTCCCTATGGCATGACACATGGGCATCTGAAACCTAGTTTTTAAGTAGGTCATAAATGTCTATACACATCAGCTGCAGTTATTTTCATGAATAAATAATATCATATTATGTATATATTTTGCAGTACATCGATCGAAGCATTGTTCTTACTTGTTCACACATCAAGTGAGAAAAAGTAACGAACAAAGGGAAAAAACAGGAGAAGCAGTAACAAAAAAATATCAATATTTATATGTTATATATTTATTAAATATGTAATATATAAAGATAGATTTCATTTTTCATTGCTCCTTCTTTTTTCCCTCCATTGCTCACTTTTTACTTGATCTGTGGATCAAATTAACATTTAGTGGCTGTACCCTAGTCATCCATCATAGTGTGATAATTGTGATAAAATCCAATTAACTAATTAATCATGATTGATTGATCACTAATGAGCAAATTAATCTATTATAGATAGTTAAGATGGCACTTGGCTTAAACTGTGTTGCAGAAATTCAACTAAGATAACATTGCAAAGGCCCACGTGCTTAAAAGGGGGATTTGGTGCCAACAATGTTTAGAAAGATAAGAGTAGGGACATAGATAGCATAAGATACCGCATGTGTTTGGCATGGGCCTTGGCTGGTCATGACTGGCCTGGTCAACCATACTGAATACTTAATGGGTATAAAGGTATAAAAGATGGAGAAACCTGGCACTCACTTGGAGAACTACCCACCTGTAATGCAGACTCGTGTTGCTGGTCTCTGCTGTTCCCAGAGAGGGACCCTCCAAGACTGACTGCCAAAGTTCCCCCAGTCGTGCAGTGAGGACACAACCAAGCCCCTCTAATGGTGATGTATACTTAAGATGATATATCTAGATACTAAGCTGTTTTGAAGTGAATGCATGCACCTAATTAATGAGAGTTAAGCTTACTCTGTATTGGGTCCCCTTGTGGACAATAAAGTGTGGTGTGAATTCTTATCTGCAACTTGGTCTCTGTGTGGTTTCTTTTTCCTATAGCCCAAGATACTCATCCCGAACTGGGTTGTGTGCCCGCCAATATCGCTATAAACCTTATTAGGTAATTGATTACTACTTTTTGGATATTGGTGCTTCATGAATTTAATGATTAGGCACAATACATAGCCCAACAAACATGCTCAGCCATTACATGTTTTGTTTGGTTCGTGATTCGAGAACATGTTGGCTCGGATTTTGTGAATTCAGCTGATCATCCAATCGGCTCGAATTCAGAGGAATTGCAGCTCAGACTAAAGCAAATCTCCAGGACTAAGAGTCTGTTGTTTTCATGAACCATTTGGAACAACCAGTCACTGAGTTCTGCTTTGAACTCAGCAGGGTCTAATAACTCAACACAGTCTAGCTGCCAATTTGGTCACAAATTAATCTTAGTGAATAAATGCCCATGGTGACTACTCAAGGCAATCATCACTTTCATAGCTTTGGTCCACCAGGTTTTAATGAAGAACCTGCAAAGCCAGATGTCTTGTCTCAATGTTCTGTGCTCTTAATTAAAATATATGGTGTGACATACCTTTCCTTTACTCAGAGGTATATTTTTAGCACATATTTTACCATTATTAGAGCGTTCAGTAGCTGGTTACAGATTTATGTGTCAATCACCTCTTTAGGTTGCACATTTATCTGCAAATGATCCACTTAGAGATTTCTGCTACTCAAGTCTTCAAAGTCAAAATGCAGATGTACTGACAAGGGAACATTATTTTCTAAAACAAGCCATCACAAGTAGCAATTTATAAAAATGAAATCAATGATTATGTCACATAGCCAGCCATTTTAATGCTCCTGAAAGCACTGAACTCTAAGCAGAAGGGCTGTCAGCGGTTCAACTGTGGAATATCACTGTGTGTATACGCAACACACGCCTACGCTCTTGCATGTGATTAATTAATGAACAGCTTCAAAATAACTGCCTATGGCCACTTCTATTTGTACAACCAAGAAACAGATGGCTTGGCTTTAGAAGAACCCTAGTTTTTGTGTGGGTCTTAACCTTGCGTGATGATATCTTTTCTGATTAATTAACCCCAGTGTTATTTTTATTGTTGCACTGCATTAATACAAGACATTACTGACACCTACAGGTTATAGGACCCTCATTGACCAGTTAGTAAAAAAGCATGTAAGAGATCATTCATCTATCTCACAGAGAATTAATTCTAAAAAATAATCTTTACTTGCTTTAATATTCATATTTCTTATAAATGAACTATGTAGACCCCATAAATTACAATAACAATATAATGCATGTACCTACTAGCTAATTTGTTTGCAGATTTGTACTTACCTTGTATTGATCAATAACATACACAGAAATGAAGATGTATATTATGAAAAAGTGTTTAATCACAAATTATCTTGTATTTGCATTTGCATCTTTAACCCCTTAAGGACACATGACGGAAATATTCTGTCATGATTCCCTTTTATTCCAGAAGTTGTGTTCTTAAGGGGTTAAGGTAGGCATAAAGATTGTTAAATGTTTTTAAATACCAAAAATAAAGGAGCAGACTTGAATGCCTAATATTTTCTTTACAAAACATAGAAAACACACATGATAGAGAAATAAATGGATATAAAAATTGTTGCATTTTGATGGTATATATTAAAATACTTTCATAATAATTAGACCACTTTTCAATTTTACTGCATCTGTCTTGCTGGTCCTTTTTTGGTGATAATTATGTTATACTTCTATGCACAAACTAATTGTTTTCAAATTATGGTACACTTGTTTTTGTCAACAAATTACCTAACCCAGTTCAACGGAGAGCTCAGAGATTAAAATCCTATACAGACTTGACAGATCTTTCCTTGTCATTCTTTATACTTCTGTATTAATCTTTTATCGATCTGAGCATTGAATGAACCTGCAGTATGTTGCACGCCTACACTATCTGACATTCAAACGGCTACACATGAAGAAGTCAATAGAGAAATACAGAGGAGGAAAGTTTTTCAACTCTATGAAGTTGCAATTTAATTAATCAAGAATGAGTTTGTCCATGGTGCCCATCTATAACCTGATCGCCCATTGCAATCACAGCTATGGAAATGATCGCTAACTCACACGTCTTTGGCATGACTGACGGATATCCTCTAATTCCTCTTCTTTATCTTCAAGTTCCTTCTGATGCATCTGCTTCATTCGTTCAATTTCCATTTCAAATCGGAGGCGCATCTGTAGAAGGAGATAAGGATTACAGTAACAATACGGTTGTTCCACATTGCATATTTATGTATGTCCATCTATATAACAGAAAGAAAATGTTAATTATTAACAATATTTTTAACAAACCTATAGATAAGTAAAGACTAACCATGGCATTTTAAATATGTATACATTATATTTCCCACTGTCTAAAGCCATATTCAAGGATCTATTAGGTAAAATGAAGCCCATGAATTAAACCTTGAAGTAGGCATTTTATAAGATGGGCAGGTGATGGGGTGAAATATTTCTTAAAAGCATCTGCAGAGCCACATTAGGCCAGTTACTAAGGGGGAAAAAATGGTGCTTTGCGTGATTATTTTTATTAATCAAAAATAACATGGTAAAGTGAAAATTATTTATCATATTATAAAGTTCTAAAAGTTGGTGATATGCAGTTTATATCACTGAAGCAGTTCAGATTACTGAATACAACAGTACTTTTGAGAGATTTGGCTGAAGCTGTGTTAAACTCAGATTTATAGAAGAGTCCTGTAGTATGTAATCCCTGATAGAATCTTACCTAAGATCACCTCTATGTGATACTGATATATATATACAGATTATTTTGTATATACTATAAAGTGACAGTGTCCTACAGCCCAGAAATACAACAAGATTTCAGGAAAATACTGCATTAAAAAGTTTTGAAAACATAAATTAAAAATGAAAAGGTGTATACCTTTAAAGTTTCCTTGGATGCGCTGTACAGTGGGTGGGCCTGGAGTTACATGCAGGCCATCCCTCACCAGGAAGAGGATCTAATCTCATACACCCCTATCAAACAGGGGTTTCTGTGACAAATTGTTTATACCCCAATGGCAGTTACACTCATTATATAGGAATTACTGTGTAAATCGATTGCAGAAACACAACAGTTGCAATCATTTAACACATAGCAGTGCACTATTCAGCAAAATAGGCTATGCATTGGTCAGCAGAGTCGTGGACTGTATGTGAGCAGTCTGCAGCTTTTCTCTTTGTTCCTGGGAGGACAGGGAACGTAGACTATGTTTTGTGTGCATAAACTGGAACTGACAGCCATGAGGTGAAGCAACATGTTCCAAAAGGCAAGCCATTTAAACAAGCAAGACTAGGTTACCATTATCCACCATGTTTTCAGGGACATATATAATGTTGTCATATTGAAAATACATGTATAATGCATATTCTGCAGGATTCTTCTGTGCCTGGTTACTTAATATTATACATCTTCTTCTGAATTCTACATACTACAGAGTAACCATTTTCATGTGCTGCCCATCAATATGTATATGTGATATGTGTCTGTGAAAACATCGATAGGGATCTTCTAACCCTACCCTTGCATCATAAAAATGGTGTTTCAATTAGTGGTTTTGATGACTAGAGTTTTAGTTTGACTAGTGGATTTTTATTGACCTGTTGTGGCAGTACTAAGCCCATCATGTTCATCAGCACAATAAGTAATTTACAATAACCATCCCCATGACAATGGAAACCCAACAGGCACTGGGAGCAGCGTATTTAAAGCGATATGGAAAATTTTATCTGACATTAAAGTGACCCTTTAAGCAACAGAACCACTACAGTTAAATGTTGGTTTCCAACTATATTCTGCAAACACACTCTTTTCTGTGCCTACATTGCTCCAAAAAGGACACCTCTAGTGTCTGTCACCAGGATAACCCCTAGAGGTGCTTCCTATTGCAGGACCGATGTTTGACACCTTAACCCTCAGCATGAAGACACCAAACGCTGAGGAGATTGGCTCTGCGTGGCAATTGCTCTGCATGTGTAGTAGCCCTCTCCCAC
Organism: Pelobates cultripes; assembly: GCA_933207985.1. Lineage (NCBI taxonomy): Eukaryota > Metazoa > Chordata > Amphibia > Anura > Pelobatidae > Pelobates > Pelobates cultripes. Next base: position 186,030,049 of record OW240916.1, on the reverse strand, counting down.
AATGGGGAGAAGCACTGGATTGACAGAGATGATCATCATTGCATCTTAATGATGCTTTTGTATCAAACATGATGCCATCTACTTCATATATGTATTTCACGAGACAGTGACTATTTGGTCAACATGATTATTAAAGACATAGAATGGTACAAAGTGTTAGCATTTTACTTGGTTACTCAGATTCTCATTAACTACTATAAGGCAACAGTTGAAGATCACATCACATTTAAGTAGAGTAAAAGCTAATTTTGAAGGATATCTATAGCAATGAAATGGGGGGTGGGTGGGAGGAAAATAATTAATTGTAGTGTTGGACAAAATCACCTTTTTTTTATTGCCTGATTTGCCATACTATTACCTGTTCAAGATGCTGTATGGAGTTCTCCTGATCAGCTAGCTTCTGGTTCTGTTCAGAAATGCTGGATTCTAGGTCCCACACTTTCTTCTTAAGGCTGGCCACAGAATCACTACCCACCCCACCAGAAGAGCAGAGATCTTGTACTTGCTTCCTTAGCACCTCAAGCTGCTTAGTTAAATTGGTTGTTTCTTGTTCTTTTTGCTGTCAAAGATAACAAGAAACAAATAGGCTGTGAGCATAGGTTTATCAAAGTTACACATCTGCAGATGAGATGATGCAAGACAAAAAAAAATCAACAAAAATCTATTTATTTGTCACTTCTGAAAATATGTAAAACAACAAGTGAGTGTTATGTGAATATTTAACTTAATTTAAATCCACAATAATGAACATCTTTTAATGGTAAATAATATTACCAAGGTTAAGGATATTTTTTCAAGGAGGGAGGGTGGGGTGTTAATTATGGCCCAAAAAGTCACATCTTGCATATATTGTAACAAGTTAATTGCCTTATTGATTGACGGAGTTGGTTTACCCTGGCAAGGATCAAGGGAGTTGTAAGAACAGCTAAAAAGAGCGCAGGTTGTTTGCCTTTCAATTAGATAGTGCACTGACATTTTTTACTTGCCTGAAAAACAAAGTGAATTTAAAATTTTAGTTCTATATAACTGAACTGAAACCAAAGCTGACTTGGAGCTTTGTTTTCCAATTCAGCTATTTTGGCATTCAATCGGAAAATATATGTCTATCTTTTGTAATTAAATAGCAATGTCTGTAGACTTCAGTAGGACAATTGCCATTCTGTTACCAGAAAACTCTTTGGTAATAAAATCTAGCTGATTTGCCATATACAATCTGTTTTCCTGGATTGATACAACTTTAACATGCTACAGTACCTATAATTAGAGTGTAGGATTCATATGTATCAGGAATGAAAATAGTTCCACAGTTATTCACTAAACTCTGAACTGCAGAAAATTGAAATATTAAGATCAGGCTAAAACAGTTAATCTGGAAAAACACCATAACTGAGCTGTAGGTACAGATTAGCTATTTTAGTCTCAGTTTAGGAAGTGGAATTTCAATTTTCAGCAATATGGAGCTTAATCAATAAAGCTCTTAGATAACTACAGTGATCACTGCTTGGATAGTTAATTGATTTCCTTTCTACATTCTATTGACTCTTGTCATACTAAAGGGCAGCACTATTCATGCTCAGACCTACAGAATGAAAAAGTATAATGTGCCAAGAAAATCATGCTAAGTACAGTATTTCTGATATACAAATGTGTTGGCAAATGGTATAAACATTATTCCTTTATGCTCGCTATATAATTATTTTTTTTCACATAACTTGAAAACAAAGTAAATAAAATAATTTGATCAGTACATCGACAGATGTAAAACATTCAGTTAGGTAAACAATAGTTTTCTCAATAATTACACAGTTTTTTCTCTCATATACACAGATCACATATATTTATATTTGCCAATCTTTTTTAATTGATACCAATTATATGAGGAAATCTCATTTCACTCCTGTAGGCATATAATAACCTTTGCAGCTTTACAGGAGAGACAGACTACCAAAGGGAAACAAAATTTGTGCTTTTCGTTTCCGTCTAATTTTCAAGTTCTCGGTAAAAGCTTTAGAGTATGTGACTTCAGTGATTTTCCTCATCTGTGTACAAAATTAGCAAATTGTGCATAATTGCATAGCCAAAAATAAGACGTGACAGAAATGGCCTAATTTGGGATATGTAATTACAGCATCAAGTAGATAGTGAAAGGGGATGTGCATGAAACTATTCTGAAAATTCCCCGATTCAGATCGTAAAATATATTTAGCCACACTCGGAGAGTATGCTCTTCTTTTAAAGAGGAACTGTCACATTTCTATATAATGTTTAAGTTTATAAAATGTTTTCCATGATTCTCTGCACTCCTGAAAGTTTGGGATCATTCGGGTGATCATAGAACACTGGCTTAAATGGATACTCCCTACAAACGCTTATCTCTGACGTCTTTTGCCAAAAACTAGCCCACATTAACTTCAGTAGAGATTAGTTTGGTAAATCTTTAGAGGTATGAGTAACATAAGTTGATTTTTTATTAAATGCCTGATCTGTGCGTTTGCAGAAAGTGGATTTAAATTACAATGAAGAAACTATTTTACATGAACAAAAACACAAGCAATAGCTACTATTCTTCTCTAAATACATAATATTCTAATCTCAAATGTATAAAAGTATGTTTTAAATTCATCTAGTGCTTTGTTTATTATTTATATTTTAAGTAAGCAAGGTTTTCAAAGATTCACTAAAATGGTGAGTCTGGAAGGTAGTTTCTAGAAAAACATATTTCTTATTACATGAATACTGCAATGGACAGATTTTCATCTTTCCATATACACCCATTCATGACAACTAAAAAGACATAAGCAAGGGAGGGCACCTACGAGTGGGATCTTAAAAATATAGAGCACCAATGGCTATTCGTGGCATTTCATTTGATACGACACCTATTCAGTCTTATCCATAACCCAGGCATGTGATGGCACCAAAGCCCCAGCAGTTCAGTGGGCCCACTGATGTCCATCACTCTGAAATCCTGGCAGCACTGGCTCTGTTGGTAGTTCCTGCCATGTAAAAAAGGCAGGCAGTGCTGCAGGGAGACTTGTTTGGTGCCAGACAATAGTACACACTGCGGGAGTGAAAGCTGGGCTCAGAGTGAGGGTAAATGCGTGTGTGTGAGTGTACCAGTGCATGTATTTCAGTGTTTGTGGGTCTATGTGTGTATCTGTGTGTGCATGTCAATCTGTGTGTTGTATGTGTGTATCTCTTAAAGTATATCTATATGTGTATTCATGCAGATCTGAATCATTTTAGTTAAAATTTCCAATAAAAACAAAAACGCATACATTTGATTGGTAAATTAAAATAAAAGTACTTACTGATCTAGATAATATTGCCTACATTTAGGCGTTAAATTTAAAAAATGTATATATTACTGGTTGCACATCTTAATGAAATGTGCTGAACACATCTGTGGTTGTACATTTTCTTTCCCCTCTAGCACTACATGACACCTATCTAGTTATCAATATCTAGCTAAAATCAGTCCAGAGGGATCAGGAATTAAATTCCAGCCCCGTTATGTTCTTGTTGAAAAGTAAAAATATAGAGTCAACTATATTGAATTTCCATATCTTACAAATACAAAACATCTTAAATAAAAACACTTTAGAAAAATAAGGTTAATTCTCTACACAGTGAACTGTGGTGAATTGAAATTCAACCTGCAAAATCCAGATTAAATGGTTATTCGAACCACCATGGGTGATTTGAAGTGGTCATTGTGGTAGCAGTATGTATGTGCCGTGTTCCAATCAGCTTGGACATGAGCTGAAAGAGAACTGTCCAGAAATTACAGATTTTAAAACAAAATAGCTGATTTGGAAAACATTTCCAATACAGCTGTTTTAAGCTCAACTATTATAACCTAAAACTTACAATTCCCTTGTCAATTCTCAACAACTCCCAGTTCACGGAATAAAACTCATGACAAATCTAATGGGTACAGACTATATAGGCATTGTTCAAGAATGTTATGTTTCATTGACTTCAAAAATCTTACCGTTTATAATGAAATGCCAGGAAAAAATATTCCTGATTTTTCAAGTTGACCAGAAGCAGGAACAGCTTCACATTTTTAAGGGACTCTATTACCCAGAATTTATACAAACACATCTGATTTTCAGCACATTGTTATGTAAAGTGTGGCACTTTGTTTCAAATCAGTGCCATTTTGCATAAAATGCAGCATTTGACAGATGTACTCTTTGAATACATTTTTCCCTGTGGCAAAGTTTGCCGTTCTCATTATATGCCTCGATAAATCAGATGTGTAGTTTCACTTTGTTTGTGTGCTAGTGAGTGATAGGAGACTCCGATAGCACTCAAAATAAATTATCCTAAAGACAAGTATTACTTTAGTGATCCCTCGCTGTCAGGAATAAGGAAGAAACTCATAGCAGGGCTTACATTTTGTAGTCCCTTTTTACAAGTCAGGCCTTCAATACTTGGTACTGCAAGTCATAGCATATTATGGCTAGCGGTGCCTGAAATCTTGAGTCCTATGATATTAAGTAAGATGTTTTGGACGCCTCCTGCATTGTTTACTTTTTTGAGAAAGATCCATGACTGTTTATGTATTTATTCATTTAACAGTGACTTGAAAACTAGATTCCAAATGTAAGCCCAAAATTGATGAATAGAAAAATCCAACATTTTCACCTCCTGGTATGCTTTCAAAACCACAGGGACAAGATGGCGGTGATGCAAGCCACAAGAAACTGCTCACCTTACCCGTTCGAGAATATGCAGCTATTCTTTTATGCTGACCTGTCCGGATCCACTCTGGCATCGCGGCACTCGCTCCAGCCCTTCACGGCTCTCCTACAACAGCACAATGTCCAATACAACTAGAGAGGTTCGCGCACACTGCTGGTTCACCACAGGAACACTGCCTCCAACATCCGGGACATACAGGGGCAAAAGAACTGCTGCCCAGCCTGGGAATTCCTGTAGCCTCCATGCCCCTCGAGAAGGGCACCACACCAGCACACTCCTCCACCTGGAACCCCGAAAAAGTGGTCCCATTCGTCCCCAGATGGGCTGAGACAGCGGCTCATGCAGCGGCTAAAACCTTATGCAGCCACAATACCAACCTGCTTCCAGGCCACCGGTTCTCAGCAGAACCACTCCTCTTACTGACTGAACTCATATGCATGTTTAAGATGTTTTCACAGTTGTTGACGTTACAGGGGCACTGTGTTATGGGGCACCCACACTGTTGCTAGCCACTCAAAGCACCTCCATGCCAAACATTCTTTAGCTCCTTTAGACTCCTCCTCTCCCCCCAGGGTAATGGGGTTCATTCCAACAGCGCTAGATTGGGGCACTAAAGCACCAAGCTCAGACTAATCCAAGTAGTCATAGAGCAATGGCTACCAGCTTACCCAATAGCCATAACAGCTGGGCTTATGCTGCTGAATTTTGGGCGCATGTTTTACTGTAAAGTTTCAACACCCTCACACTAGGAGCCTTACCACAGAGCGACGTTAGCCCACTATACACCATAGTGCAGCTCCTACCAACCTAAGGCAAATCCAGCGCATGCCTTCGCAGATTAATATTACACACCGTGACCAAACCCTGAGTTACTCACACCCATTCTACTTGTTAGTGTACTCAAAGCTTTGCCCGCTACTGTAGCATTGTTTTACTGGCACATGTCTATCGTGTAATATTTTCACTACATGCCAAGATTGTTGCTAGCTTGTTTCAACATAATGACAAAAATGTGCAGTTTCAGAATACCACATTGACATTTCTGATGATTAACCCATGCGTGCTGTTGTGACATTTGATATATGCCTGTAATTCTTCATGCACAGAAAAATAAAGAATAAAAAAAAAAATAGAAAAATCCAAAGTTTTTTTGTTATTTTGTTCCAAGTACTTAACTCTGTTATCAATTCAATGAATGTATCTTAATACAGAGGATTAAGAGTCAAAATGACTTTACACATTGTTTTCAGTTTACCACAACCTTTAATTGAAAAAATATTCCCCTACCAGCTATCTTTCATCTGTGTTTTTAAACGGTAAAATTAATACATAAATGCATAACTATTATTAAACTTCTGTAAATAGCACCTATTGCGCTTATACCACATGTGTTCTACTACACTTTGCACGTAAAATATGGAGAATATCAGATTATATTGGCACTCTTGGGTATACATATATGTAAATTTCAAGCAGATTATGCAAATTAAACAGAGTTGGCATGTGTGATATTTCAGTGTGATATTTCAATGTGTGATAAAGCAAAATATAGTCAGATCTCTCAAATAAAGGCTAAGTATTAATAGCTTCGGCAAAGGGTGAGATGAGATTAAGGGGAAGGTACATATAGTAAAGTGACATTTCTGAGGCTGATAGACAGGTGCTATATGCATTCCACGTAGGATAGGCCATGCTCTGCTGAACTTGGACATCGTGCTCTGATTTTGTGCCGCATATCAAGAGCATGACTAACGATGTGCTTGTGCTGGTTTTGCCTAAGCCAGGAGAGCTAAGACGTATGTTTCGGAACTAGTCAAAATACTCCAATGTGGTTAATCATGTATTTTTGTAATGTGATAGTGTTTTGTAAACTTTATCCACCATTGTATGTTTGGCTTTGTTTTTCTCATAATGATATATATAGCTGCATTTTGCTTGCCACTGAAAGAAAACTGAATAGTTATTGAACTCATAGAAGAGCTGCTGCTGACTCATTGATCTTGGAGAAACCTATACTCTGCAGGCTCTTGTACCTTTAACGTGACAGTATAAAAGGTGTAATTACATGGGACATGAGATTGGAAATGCGGATTCAATTATTCAGGAGGCTTACGATGATTTATAAGGCAAGCTACATAGCTAGAAGGTTAAGTATTAGCCTATCCCAGTTACAGCATACATTCTGATAGCCGCCACGGACAGTATGCCAATAGTTCGAAATCTACAAGTGTCATGAACAGAGGTTACCCTGCTTTAATATTTCTTATCATGAAACGATATTACAAGTCCAGAGAAAGCAAATATTAATACTTTTTGAGCATTTACTTTGCACAGTGACTTGAGAAAATATTTGACCTATTTCATTATTCCCTTGAATTTTTCAAATTTGCTATGTTGAATCATTTAAGATTTTTGTATAAATTGTAATAAAAGACAAAAACACTGAGTAATCACTAAATGTAGTTCATAAATGTTAATCTTATTTACGAAATAAAGTTATTCAGAAATAACTCTCTCTTTATGAAAAGTAATTACTCCTTTACTTACTCAGTCACCCATTAGTCAAATTTAATTGATCATTGGATTCAACTAGAGCCCACATTCCAATCTTGATAATATAAGTCATGAATTTAAACATATATAGATATAGAACCTTACCATGAATGTGAAGTAGGTTATAAGACCTCAACATACCTTATGTCACAATCAAAAGAAAATACCCCCAAAGATCAGCTTGGAATGTGTTACAAAATCATTTCTTGGAACACGAAGGAACCTCTATCAAAGCCATAATCCCCCCAGATTACTTGAAAATGTATCTAACCTCCTGAGGTGTTGTCATACTATGAACATTCATCCGCATATCCATAATATTTACTACTATCTGAAAGAATGGTGTCTTATTTTCTTTTTTTCCTTACCCTAATCAGACCTGTGTACTTTCTGTTCCATGTTGCTTTAACCCCTGTATCATAACTCATCTTTGATTTTTTTTTTTACATCTGTTTTGCTCAGAAATGCTTTAGTCTTGAGAAAAAAATTCTGTTAGTCTAATAAGAAAGGTCCTACAATATGGTTTCATTTGTTTTTTTACATTTGTATCACAGGTCTAATATGGCCACAACCTCTATTCTGCAGCATTAAAGTGACCCTTCCCTTCCATAGAGCAACGGGCCTAGTCACACCATGCAAAATAGCACTAGACTATGCATTCCAGTAGATAATGTTATCCTGGTATGCACCACACCCAGATTCGTCCATCAGAGTGCCAGATAGTAAAGCATGTTTTATCACTCCAGAGAACACATCTCAACTGCTCCAGAGACCAATGGTGACATGCTTCAAACCACTGTAGCCAACACTTGGCCAGTTGATGGCCAATGTATATATAATTGTTTTATATAGAATGATACATTGCTGCTCAATTATGTTTACAAAGGTAAAAATAAAATGCACAATATATTTACAATACGGAGAGAGATACTGCAAATTTCCCAAGGGTAAAGTTGGGCCTGAAATGCATAGCCATACAACAGTATGATTGAGTGGTTGTCACAATATCTTTGACAAATTTTCATATTTCTCTGACCTGCAAAGATTTGAACTGTGATTTCACCTGTAAATTTTGTCGTAGTTTTCCAACTTCCCATCGGCAGGATGTATTTTCTTGTGTCACCTTCTCACGTAGACTCTTCTCAAAAGCTGCTTCTCCAATAGCTTGAGCTAATTGCATATCGAACCTGCAAAACAAAAATTTCAGTTACCTCTTTTTCCCATAGAGGGCTGATTTGGGATCACCATTTCAAACATGTTATAGAGGGATTAGATGAGCAGAAAGTAAAATAGCAGGAAAAAGCAATATCATTAACTCGGTGAGTTACTTTCCAAACGTTTGCTGGGTGACATTTCACTTCTGTCACCATAAAACATGATTAAATATCCCTGGCTGGCAAAACGCTTTTATCATGAATTGTACGTTTCTGAAGAAAATGACAAATTCATGGAAATTAGTAATTTCTATTCAAAAGATCATATTTAATGGTATGGAACCTCCCCAAAGTACTCTTACCAATACCTTACAGACCCGCATTTATCTCTAACAACCTTTATCTGAAAATGCGAGGCTGGATTCTTGAAAAAAAATGTATAAACAAAGGATTCAATGTCTACAGTGAAATTTCTATTTGTTTTTGTTCTATGTATATCTACTGGTCAAGGTAAAATTGACAAAACAATAACCACAAAGGATCTGAGAGGCATGGCTAGAGTGCACCCACTGCATTGAAAGTAAAAAAAGTAAAAACCATAGTTAGCTCCAACACTTGATCCATTCAACCTTAAGAACTAGTATGCCTAGTTAATCTGCATAGCTGTATACCTGTAGGCGACCATTGTATGTTTCAATACGGCAGTTACTTGTTTTTTGTCAGCAAACAAAATTCATATGCAGCTATTAAAAAAAATTGGCATTGTGCCAAACTTCGTTTTAAGCGTTTTTCATTTTAATTATTACTACCATTTTTTTTAGATCTTCAAAGTGCGAAGGTTTGGGAAATATGCATAAAAAATGGTTTCAAATTTGTAATAAGATGGTTTTGAAAGTTTGAGAATAATAGAATAATAGGCAAAAATAGAGTTTTAGATTATTGAGAAGAGTAGCTTAGAAAGTCAGGTAATTTGTGACCTAGTGCTTGCTGCAATCTGCCATTTGAGGGTAGGATATCCTTGCAAGTGAACACAATAATGGAGGAACAGTGCAGTTAGATATGAAACAAGTTTACAGGTCCCCAGGATGGTATTTATATGTAGACAGTGAGCTAAAGAGAAAAACATTTGACAGAAGTTGCATAAATTGGTCATAAATAGTGACCTGTCCATTTCAGGAAGGTCCATTGGTTTAAAATATCTGTGTACATTGGTATGAAAGCGTGTAAGAGTCCACCTTCTCATCATCTCATGGAAGTGAACGTTTTGCAATTCGTTTCAGTCCGAATTTAAATTAGTCAGAATTTCGGCAATTTAGACATTCGGATGCTTCCGAATGTATGCATTGCCAAAGTGCCGAAGTGCTGAATTTCAGGAAGTGCTGAATTTCGGAAGTGCCGAACCGAACTGAATTGCCGAAGTGCCGAATTGCTGAAGTCCCGAATTGCCGATGTGCCGAATTTCAGAAGTGCTGAACCGAGCCAAAGTGCCGAATTTCGGAAGTGCTGAAGTGCTTCGGATTTCTGAAAAGTGGCAAAACAGGAGAGGGAGGAAAAATTAAAGGAATGATGATAGGAATCTAACCCTATTGGTTAGGGGTATGGTTACGGGTAGGGTTAGGGGTTGGGTTAGGAGTCGAGTTAGGGGTAGAGTTAGAATTAGCATTAGGGGTGGGGTTAGGGGTGGGGGTAGGTGTAGGGGAGGGTTAGGGATAGGTGTAGACGTAGGGTTAGGGTTAGGTTTAGGGAACTGCAGAAGTCCTGGATTCCCAAAGTGCCGAATTCACGAATTGTCAAAATGCAGAATTGCTGCAGTCCCAAATTTCAGAAGTGCCAAACCGAACCGAATTACTGGTCCCGACGAACCAAATTTTTTGCCCATGCACATCCCTATCTGCAACCTGTTTGCAATCCAGTTGACCATTTGTAATCTGTTTGTTTCTGTCAAAGTTTTAAATGCTTTCAGGAGCACTTCATGAATTAATATTATTTTGTAAAGTCTCCCCATGCTGCTAATTATCCTATGCTACACACACAGGAATGCAGTAAGGTGGATAGAATAAATGTTGAGATTTGCTAAAAATTTACACACACATGTGTGAGTGTGTTTATGTAACATAATATGTGTACTGCCACCTTGTTACACCAATAAAAGTATGTGGAATATTGTAAAAAACTTAGAAGCCTAGCTGTTTCTATAGAACAAGGTGTTCTGCGTCACCTAGGTAATCCGTGATCTTTTCAGTAATTGCCTTTATACACTGCTACAGTCAATTTCTAAAGAAGAATTTATATAGGTTTTTATGTTTATATGTATCAGAATATGTTCAATGACAGTTTTTAAACAAGCATGTCAAACTTGTGGACCACAATGAGTATCTTTGTGGCCCACCTGCCCTGGAGCCACTTTGTGCTGTGACTGCGACCAGCCGCAAGACAGGAAAGATTTTTCCTGTCTGTTTCCTGTCTGCCCTGCCACCGGCGATCGTGTGCTCCGGAGGCCGCAAGAACACTAAGCATTAGTCTACGCTGGCCGCCGGATATGTGCATACAGCAGATGAAGTCATATCCGGCGGCTGTGCAGCGGCGATCCTACAGTGCCCAGAGCAGGCCAGCCACTCCCCCTTCCCTCCTGCTTGCAATGCCAGGGGAGCGTCTGCCCTGCTTGAGCAGAGAAGAGCATGGCTGGAACTGGAGGACAGGCGGCTCATCTTAAGGTAGGAGAAGAGGAGCATGGGGAACCAACCTGTGTAGTGTGTTAAATTAGGGAAGGGCAGTGTATTAAATTAGGAGAGGGGTCAGTGTATTAAATAAGAGTAGTGGGGGCAATGTATTCAATTAGAGTGGAGGGAGTTGGGGCAATGTATTAAAGTGGAGGAAGGGGGGGCCACAGAAGGCTGTGTATTAATTTGGGGGATTGAGGGAGCAAGTGTATTAGTTTGGTGGCAGTGTATTTGAATGGGGGAAGGGAGGGCAGTGTATTCAATTAGAGTGGAGTGAGGAGGAGCAGTGTATTCGAATGGATTTGGGGAAATATATTGGATTTGTGGGCAGTGTATTAGAATAGGGGGAGGGGGCAATGTATTAGATTGGGTCTGCATGGAGGCGCTGAACGCTCCCCATGGAGATGCCGATTGGCAGCGCAGCTTTTTGCCACACATGCACAATAGCCTCCCAATGCTTTCCTATGGGAAAGCACTGGATTGGTTGAGATCATCAAGTTTGATGCCAAAATGCAGAACAAAATCAACAAGATAATGTCATTTGTTTTTTTACAGCTGTGCAACAGCATGCATTCACCACTTCAGTCCCATTACCAAACTTTTCTTAATATGTCAAGGTAGTTGGACTGAAACATTGGTTATATGCAAATGCATGTCTCCTTAAAATAAATCCGCTCTTTTGTTTACTTTGAAACCATGCGAGCGTGAGGACGTCGAGTGTAAGGCAACTTTTTTTTATACTGAACTTTTCTAAATAAACCTATGTTTCTGTGAAAACTAAATTTTGGGGGTTTTTTTTCTGCGGCCCACATAAACTTATTTGGCCTGTGTTAGCCTTTGAGTTTGACATGCTTGATCTAGAAAAATCTAAATCTAAACTGTTTCTCAGTTAATGCATTTTTTTGTTTTTTGTTACCTTGCGTGTAAATTCAACAAGAAAATGAATAAATATAAAGTAAAGGAGATTTTATTTTGCCTAAATTTTGTAACCTTTAAAATGTCAAAGCTACCAATTAGCACTACCAGCATATGAGAAAATACTGCCTGAATTTCGTGCTTCAGCAATTGGTTTAATGCATGCATAGCCTGCTTATTTTACGTTGGATGTTCTTGTTGCTGTCTATTGTATGCTGTAGCTCTTAACCTTTTTAAATTGTAAAACCAAAGACTGATTTTAAAAGCTATGTTGTCACATCTGTTCTTTTGTCTTCTTGGCATCTTATGTTTTTCTTTGTCTTTTTTGAGATTGCTACTGTCATACATTTCTATATATTTGGCTTCTAAGCATTTCATCACTAAATGGTTTTATTTTATTTTATTATTTTTCCCACGTAGCTTAGCTTTAATTCTAGAGGCAGCTTGTTGGCTGTGCAAAATGTCATTTTGCAATGTGTCCTACGAGCCAAGGCTTGCAGTATTTAAAGAGAACCTATACTTCCCAAATACAAAATAGAGTAAAAAATCACTATTTAGCAGATATACCACAAATGAAAACTTTCATGCATTTCATTGTGCATTTTTCATCTATAGTATATCTAAAAACAGCTTGCAAAACCTGCAGTTCTCTTATCTGCAGACTTTGTAAACCTTCCGTTTCTAACCCGCCCAGGCTTACTGTGACTGTTCAATCACAGACTTTCCAAGGCAGCTCAATGAGAAGTCTTTGCAAGTCAGGTGCTCTGGGCAATTGCTGCCTCTTGAGTTTAGCTCCACTGAGCTAACAAAACCAGGAGGTAACAGGGCCAATTGTCTGCCTGAAAGCCAACAGCTGTAATCAAGTTTATTCATAAAAGTGTCAATTTCTATTGAAATCTACATTTGTTTTGCAAAATGGAAAAAAAAATAGGACACACTCTTTACACATAAAACTTTTCAGCAAGCTAAATTGCTTTAAGGTATGGAGTGTCCCTTTAAGACTTTCCATACGCTGCCATCCCTGACCTTGTACTATTACTTCTACCAATTATGTGCTAACACTAGCTGTCCCTGGTCTTTGAGTTGGTGCCCTCTATCCAGACCTTTTTAATGAATAAAGATGAATTCTTCTATTCCTGCCAGTATGTAGGTAATTATGTGCATAAATACATATATCATGAACATGCATACGCTGATATTTACATTTTGAATTACCTGAAACTGTAGCAATTATACCGGTTGTTTTCGCTTTATACATGTATAATATAAAATATATGTACACACACTATGTATTCATGCTGAAAATAACTTTTATGTTATAGAACAATAGGTGGTTATAAAAAAAAAAAAAAAAAAAGTTTAAAGTATTATAAATTCTCCACAATATTAACATTGGCATAATTACATCCTACTGGTACAGTGCTCTGTGTATACAATAATAAAATATTATACCGTCAGTGCTAGAATAAAGCAAACATTCATTAGTACAATCTGTAAATCCAATATAGTCTTATAGATTCAAGCAACACGAGATATCAATAGACGCCGTACGATGATAACTAACAAATAGGTTAACAGTGTATGGCAGTTACATTGGAAACTAATATTGACTCCAACTGATTGCAGTGTAAGTTACACAGACCTTCATTTGTGATGTATTGCAGAATTCGAACAGAATCATGACTACCTGAGACATAACAACTTGTTATGAATAAATTATTTAGCTACAACCAAGTTCCAAGATTGGGAAGCTTTTTCAAATATTATCCACAAATAATACTTTTGGAAGGAATATGACTGAGCAATGTTTCATAGTTTTACTATTGGGCAACAAGAATATATCTATAACGCACTAACATCATCAACACTTTTCTAAAGGTTGATTGCTAGTCCCCTTTGTAGTGTGATAATATATACAGCATGTTGGCAGTTTGTCATTATGCTTCAGGCCATATCTACTCACTTACTGGCTAAATTCACCCACCTAATCACCATCATGTCATTACCTGTACCTCCCCAATAGGAGGAGGAGGAATGATATGAAACCAGGATCACCCATCCAGGATGTTCCTAAGTTTTTATATCACACCATTTATATAATAACTAAAAACCATTAATCTTTCAGCCCTCTCACCAAGGGTATAAAGACACAAAACAACCAACAGAGTATCAAAAAAAAATTATAACTTGAGGACAGGACATTTTTTTTGTGGAAAATATACATGTCTTGGTATAACAAGACACACATCTCTGTTTCTTATCTGCACCTAGTGTGTACAGCACATTTATTATGCTGCTCTGAAAAGGAATCAGTAAAGGATTGAAAGAAGAATGAATGCTTGTGATTCATGTAAACTTGACAAAGACCTCTTAGCAGGTGGAAACGTTGCTGCTCTTTTTTTGAACCATTAAATCTGCTTGCGGCTTGAACACATTGAGTGCCTGAAGATTTTCTTTTTGTCTGTGATTCATGTAAGGGGAACTGTTCTCCTAGTGACGATCCAACATACTATGATTATGATTAAATTAACTCTCCAAACTAACCCCAATTAACTCCCGCTCCCCCGCCCCCAATAGTGGCTATGGTGCTTAAAATGTAACTGTAATAATGTTCGCATTCACTTGGCAGTTTTGGAATCTGCATTCCAAAAGTTCAAACAGACTCCTTGCAAACACACACAAGCAATATATTTAAACAAAGAATTTATATTTATTCACATCTACAGTATGCTTCAAAACTATATTTGTACTTCTACACTAATACTTTATGGTGCCTTCATTAATTCTGCATAGGATGAATATATACATGAAAAATGACCGATCAGTAAATCATGGTTAAATGATAAATATACATATATTATTATATACTTGCTGTTTAGGCCTAATGTTATGTGCAAGCTATGCATTCCATGTTTTAAATAATTGTTATGTGTAATTATTTTTGATCAAAAATATTTCTGTAGCAAAGGGGTTGTTATACCATCGCTGTAACTCATTAAATGTTGGATAGTACACCTTGGAATGTCTTTTTAACCAAGATCATTTTCCAACAAGTGCTCCTATTATTGTGTTGTTAAACTTATTACTTGTTGTCTTGTTCCACATCATTAAAATAAATTAGTTGTAAAAAAAAAAAAAAAACAAGTTCACCCCTTTTTTTAAGTGCAAATGTTCTGAATTGTGGAGAGAGTTCTGCATTTACAAGTATAGATATTTTTTTTTGTTTATCTCTCAGTTTAATTGTATTCTGAATTTGATGACTTGTATGCTGAAGTTTTCTAATGATCTGTTTTATAGTAGTGTTTATGACCAACTATGAAAAAATCTATAATAGTAATGAGTTGAAATTAGTTAGCCGCAGAGACCCTGTTTTTTTTTGTTTTTTTTTACAACGCTGCTATTTTAATTATTTCTATTTTACCATTTTGCTACTACACAGCCATGTATCACAGTGGAGCTGTAACCATTGGATAACATTAACAAGCAACCCCAGGGTATATAAACACAATAACAGAAGAAAAATGGTATGATACTTATTGCTTGTAACCCAGAATAGTGTAACACAAGGTTCCCAACTTATTGTCTGTGAATATAGACCTGTGAACATAACTGTGAACATTTATTAACAAGGGGCCCATGGAGTACGGACTAAAAATCATACCAAGCCAACAGTGCAGACAAAAAATCCTAACTAGAATATAAACAAATTCATAGCAAGGTTGAACAAGGAATAAAAGGTGAGAAAAGTTTTTGTGACATGCTTGCATGCCCAAATAATAGATGGAGAGTTGGTTGAGCTTTACGCCAAATGCAGTCATCATAGAGAATGCATTGGGAATACACTTGCCTGCACTTGTTCAGTCCTACTCATCGACAAAGTTCACTTACTGACCCTGTGATAGCAAGAGGGGCCCAAGAGATAAATATTCTAGCAGAGCATCTATGAGAAATAAAAGAGCTTGGACACTGAAGCAAATCATGATCTACGCGATTTTTGTTAGGCTATTCAGATATTCAGTACATGCATTGTTAGCAAAGGAATACAGAAGTTCCAGCCATTAAAAACTTCAGAAATAGGTCTTTTATATGCCTTACTTCCTCTTTCTTTTCTCCAGCTCATGGTTACGGATCTGCTGATTTTCCATTAGCACTCGAGTATCCTCAAGGTCAGAGGTCAAGTGTTTGCACTTTCTCGTTGCTTGTTGAGCTGTCCGCCTAGCATTTTCATACGCACTTTGCAAATCACTGATCTGTGGAATCAAGAGATAGTGGGTAAATGAAACCCGCACTTCTAGGTAACAATTTATGCTCCGTAGCACACATTTTTACAGGCAGAAATTGTTTTTTAATGGACAGATAACCCCAAAGCAACTGTACTATTCTTTTTTTTATAGGTTTATTGCAATCTGTGTTTGAAAAAAGCACAAGAATACCACCTTTGTAAATCAGTCACCAGCTCAAGCCATGATTATGGAAATAATTAGATATTATGCAATAAAATATGAGCAAGTTCCAATAGGATATTGTTGTTACCATCGATAAATCCAAGAAAGCGCTTATGCATTTCATGTATATGTATTTTGCATAAAGCCATTTGATGAACATTAAGCATTGAGCTGTCTAAAAGGAAAAATCAAGAAAAGGTTGAGTCGAGTAATAATATGAAATACAAGGCAGAATCAGAATGGATGTTAAATAATTCAATTTACTATTTTAAAATGTAATCTTATGACAATTATAAAATGTGTTCTGCTCGTACAGATTCATAAGTCTTTCAGCATTGAATATTATGTATGTATAAAACTCATTAATATTTAATTAAAAGGTGACTGACCATCACAATTGTGCTTCTCAGCTTGTATAAAACATAGATGCTTACAGATTATGTATACCATTTTTATTATGGACTCATCCGAACATTGAAAAATAATTAGTTAAACAAATATTAAAAATAATAAGATAACTTTCCTCAAGTTAAGCCGCTTGATATTTTAATTGTGATGCATATTTAATGACAAATCAAGGTGAACGATTGCTTATTTTATCTTCAGGAAGATTTGTGTTTTAAAAATGGTATAAAATTCCCAACTTACTGGGAGTTGACAAGGTAACTGTCCTATATTTCGTCATAGCCATGAATGCATGGATGTATTACCATGGTATGGATAGTAGGTATACTTACAAAGAGTAGAAAGAAATGGGAAGAGGTAGAGGTAGGTGAAGTCAGATGACTGGGGCTAATTAATAAGAGGGAGGCCCGATGAGATCAAAAAAGGGTTTGAACTATGGATGGTTTTCTATGAATGCTTTTCTGGAAAAGGTCAGGAATCTCACAAATAGTAATCATGCAAAGGCATTCAAGATGGCTGTTTTGAAGACAGAAGTGGGGATGACTAGTATACACCATAAGTTATAGTCATTTGTTTATTTCCTAATGTTAATGATTAATAAGTGTGGTTCTTGACCATTGTTATTTTGGTTACAAGAGGCCAAAATATGCATTAACAAATGCCTCCTGCACAACTGCAAAAGAGAAGATTAGCATACCTTACCCGTGTCCCTTCCTTACTTTTGATTAACCCCACAGGTCAGGAGAGAGGTGGTCTATTGCATTATATTGGAGTGTTAATACTAGTTTAAGGTATCTCAGGGGTGAATTATTGTATCCAGGAAGAAGCACATGAAGAGTGGTGAGGTAAGGCTTGTGGAGAAGTGAGGGAATGCAATAGAGTAACAGCTGAAAACAGAAACCTTTATTTATCATCATTCTGATATTAAACAACTCATTATTGGATATGATAATAAAACCACAGTGCAGTTTGACGCTGGGTTGAGAAAAAAATATTTTGGAAAGTTCTGTATATGCTTGCAAACACAAGATATTTGGAGCACAAGCTGGTTATCACCACATAGTACAAAACAAAATCTAACTGAACAATGAAGGAATCACACAGACATAAGTAGGTTCCTGAGCATGTTGGAGATGGATTATGGTAAAAGAATTGTAAGACATGCAATGTTCACTGATCACAAGCAACACAGTAACAAGTGCATGGCTAAAATACTGCCTAATTAGAGTGAAAAATAGAACAAAGAATGTACAAGATCTTATAGAGTTCTGGGTCATAGAGCTGGTGGAAACGAGTAACAAAAATTGTTATAAACTTGCATTAAATAAGCAAAATGTTGAGTTAATGAAGCCTGTAATTAGACAATAAGCATCTGAAAACCAAAATTGATTCTCCATTTCATCCATTCTATGGAATAAGCTTATATTTTAATTATATTTTAATGTTCTGAGATCATTCTTTTTAGATTTGGGAAAGTGACCTTGCTTAACATTTTTATTACTAAATGGGTAGAGGTTTTGAAGCTTTGCAATTCTCATGTTAAGAATTAAGACCAAGCTAACTAAGTCAAGGTTATGGTCTCTAGATTCCTAATAAACCCACATGCTTTTAATAGGCAGATTACATTCGGCATTAAATATTAATGAGCTTTGTTGTTGAGTGCTAAACATTCAAACATTTCCTTTAGTAACATAGCTTAATAGAATACAATTAATAAATTTAGTACCAGTAAGAATCAAGCTAAACAGACTATTTATCATGCTGATTGTGAAACAACAAATTAAAATATTCTAAAACATATTGAGATTCCCTGATATAGATATTAAACATACAGATTTTTAATACATATTCATTTAAAGGGGCTGCCATACCACTAAAGAGTTGGGTCTGTTGACTTGATGTCTGACTTCCACATTACAATACTATTGAACAGATACTATTATTTTGTGCCCAAGTTTTATATTCGGTTCTCAAATTACCACAAATCCTTGTTAAAGGACCACTATAGTGCCAGGAAAACATACTCGTTTTCCTGGCACTATAGTGGCCTGAGGGTGCCCCCACCCTCAGGGCCCCCCTCCCGCCAGGTTCTAGGGGGTGCAAGGGGTTAAATATACCTCTTTCTCCAGCGCTGGGAGGGGAACTCTCCTCCTCCTCTCCTCCTTCTCGGCTGAATGCGCATGCACGGTATGAGCCACGCGCGCATTCAGCCAGTCCGTAGGAAAGTACTCACAATGCTTTCCTATGGACGCTGGCGTCTTCTCACTGTGAAAATCACAGTGAGAAGCGCGGAAGCGCCTCTAGCGGCTGTCAATTAGACAGCCACTAGAGGCTGGATTAACCCTATTATAAACATAGCAGTTTCTCTGAAACTGCTATGTTTATAGAAAAAAAGGGTTAAACCTAGCTGGACCTGGCACCCAGACCACTTCATTAAGCTGAAGTGGTCTGGGTGCCTATAGTGGTCCTTTAAGTAAAAAGCACCTATTTCTAGCTGCATAGTTGGTGTTTTTAATTAAACATGAATACATAGTATAATAACTAAATGGCCATAATGATTAGAAGTCTCTCTATGGAAATCTCACATTTTGTGATGTGTTTGAAGGCTTTAGAAATGACTACAGGCAGGTATCATGACTGGTCATCACTGTGATTTAGGTCAGGAACTGAACAGATCCCTTTTCAACAAAATTGTTATTTGTCGAGTGTTTCTTTAGATTTTTTGTATATGTTTTCGTTTTGCCGTCTTCTAGCAGGTATATGGACTATTTTTCTGACCTGAATAGTCAAGATCGAGTTAGGTATATTTTTATTTCTTTTTCTATTTTGTGTTAACACTAGGTACACTCACAAGGATATAGCCTCCAATCAGCATTTAGATAAGGCTCTGAATTGTATCATCCTCACTCAGGGATGAAAGTGGAATTTTTCTATTGGTCTTTCTTTTCTGCTTATATTTTACATGAGGTGCCAATAACAGAAACCTAATTTATTTGAACGACAAGGAGGACATTTGACTGATCTACACACTAAAGCATCTCCTCATCAAAGGCTTACAGAAAAAAAGACCCCTTTTTCTTCCTCTAGGACTTTTTAAGTATATCTAAGTTATTTCTATCACTATTTTGTTTTACTGTATATATTTATATACATCCATATTTATTTCAATTTATACTTGGCAAAAACCTGTTTTTTTTTCTTGTTTTCTACATATTGTTTTCCCTTGGATTGTTAGGGTATCCAATTAACAGAATCTGATGCCATTTGAGTAAACGCAGTATCTCTCCCTCTCTTTGTTAGGCGGTGTGGGTGCCTATGGTGCCCCTTTAAGTACTGTTTTCTTTTTAGATACCTCTGTATGTCACTGTATGCTATGTGCACCATGATCCCTCTTGCGGTTTGCAGCAATTATTGTGAGTAGTGAGCAAGCTCTTTGCAGGCTCTAAATCTCCCACACAGTGTCAACAGTTTCAAGTTCTTGAGTAGGAAGGAATTCAAAACACAGGTAAAATAGCTCCATCAGTGTCAGCGGCTGGGTGTACATGACTTGAGACCCTCTTCAGGGTTGACATGAATACAAATTTATCCAATGTTCTGATAAAAAGAAGTTTCTTCCACTGTTTCCATAATTCTGGTGTATGACTCATATTATTTGATTTATGTAGTCCGGATAAATGAAGGGATCCTGGGACAATGCACCCAGCAACCTACTGATGGAGTGGGGATTCTATATACTATATTCTAGGGTAGCAGTCCAATTACTGCTAATAAATATCACTTTGGGATTTAACAAATATATTTATCACACCATATTAAATTAGCATTCAGTCATTTAGATATGTATTTCAAATGCTATGCCATCTGGTATTTATATAATACAGTGTACATGTTTTGAAATGTGTGCACAATAAGGTTTTTTTTATGTGTGTGAAGGTTCCACATTTACCAATATAAGTTAAACTTTCTAAAAAAAAAAAAAGTGCAATACTTCCTAACAATACAACAAAACACAATGGGCCTTCGTTAGGGGTTGAGCACGTAGCATGCAGATCATTTTATGCTTGCTTTTACATCTCAGCAGCCGCCTCTATGCTATTTGAGATTCATCTATCTTGGGGATGAAATTTCAATGTAAAAATATGATGTATGCAAAAGCGCCTATTGAGATTTCTGTGCAAAGACAAATTTAATGGCATCATCTTTTATTGGGTTCCGTCTGGCGTCTGTGCATTAATAAAGGCATATGTCTGCACCAATTATGACAGTTCCGTCTTATGAGGAAAGCTCTGCACGCATAATGTGAATTGGAAAACCCACATAAATCTAGAACAATGTAGACCTCAAGACGGTTTGTCATTTAGTTAATTCGTGGATGGCCTTGGTTGATGCTTTCCTATTTAATAGTTATATTAAATGCCTTTTTCAATCAACTCTCTGAATGAACTGCAAAACCATTGAAACTAAGCAATTCTTTATCATTTGATCCGTTTTGTTAGAGGAAGCACTTGCAAAATTGAGGAAGAGATATGAAGGAAACAATCAAGGCTTCATGGAATATGCTGGAAAATGGATTAAGCACATTAAATGTATCTTGACTACATTTGAAGTAGAGGGCCCTCATCTTAAACTATTGCATAACACTTGCTTTCTTAAATGTTTCTGCCTTTGGTTATTACTATTATATGTAATTACAAATCATCAACCTATTTCACTGTGCAATGCTAAACATACAGGTCATCGGAAATGAACCAAAGCCTTATTCAAATCATCTTACAATCTAGAAGACTTCTAGCTACAGAAACATTTTAATATTGTGCAAAAGTTCATTTATTTCAGTAATGCAACATAAAAGGGGAAACTAATATATGAGATAGACGCATTACATGCAAAGCAAGATACTTCAAGCCGTGATTTGTCATAAGTGTGATGATTATGGATTACAGCTCATGAAAACCCCAAATCCACAATCTTAGTAAATTAGAATATTGTGAAAAGGTGCAATATTCTAGGCTCACTGTGTCCCACTCTAATCAGCTAAGTAAGCCATAACACCTGCAAAGGGTTTCTGAGCCTTTAAATGGTCTCTCAGTCTGGTTCAGTAGGAATCACAATCATGGGGAAGACTGCTGACCTGACAGTTGTGCAGAAAACCATCATTGACACCCTCCATAAGGAGGGAAAGCCTCAAAAGGTAATTGCGAAGGAAGAAGGATGTTCCCAAAGTGCTGTATCAAAGCACATTAATAGAAAGTTATGTGAAAGGGAAAAGTTTGGAAGAAGAAGGTGCACAAGCAGCAGGGATGGCCGCAGCCTGGAGAGGATTGCCAGGAAAAGGCCATTCAAATGTGTTGGGGGCTTTCACAAGGAGTGGACTGAGGCTGGAGTCAGTGCATCAAGAGCCACCACACACAGACGGATCCTGGACATGGGCTTCAGATGTCGTATTCCTCTTGTCAAGCCACTCCTGAACAACAAACAACGCCAGAAGCGTCTTACCTGGGCTAAAGAAAAACAGACCTGGTCTGTTGCTCAGTGGTCCAAAGTCCTCTTTTCTGATGAGAGCAACTTATGCATCTCATTTGGAAACCAAGGACCCAGAGTCTGGAGGAAGAATGGAGAGGCACACACTGCGAGATGCTTGAAGTCTGGTGTGAAGTTTCCAGTCTGTGTTGATTTGGGGAGCCATGTCATCTGCTTGTGTTGGTCCACTGTGCTTCATTAAGTCCAGGGTCAACACAGCCGTCTACCAGGAAATTTTGGAGCACTTCATGCTTCCTTCCACAGACAAGCTTTATGGGGATGCGGACTTCATTTTCCAGCAGGAAATGCCAAAAGCACCAAAGCCTGGTTCAATGACCATGGGATTACTGTGCTTGATTGGCCAGCAAACTCGCCTGACGTGAACCCCATAGAGAATCTATGGGGCATTGCCAAGAGAAAAATGAGAGACATGAGACCGAACAATGCAGAAGGGCTGAAGGCCGCTATTGAAGCATCCGGGTCTTCCATAACACCTCAGTAGTGCCACAGGCTGATAGCTTCCATGCCACGCTGCATTGAGGCAGTAATTGCTGCAAAAGGTGCCCAAACCAAGTACTGAGTCCATATGCATGCTTATACTTTTCAGAGGTCCGATATTGTTCTATGTGCAGTCCTTGTTTTATTGATTGCATGTAATATTCTAATTTACTGAAATTGTGGATTTGGGGTTTTCATGAGCTGTAAGCCATAATCATCGCACTTATGACAAATCATGGCTTCAACTATCTTGCTTTGCATGTAATGCGTCTATCTCATATATTAGTTTCCCCTTTTACGTTGCATTACTGAAATAGATTAACTTTTGCAGGATATTCTAATTTTTCGAGCATCACCTGTATCTGCTAGTTTTATATTGGTGGTGTATGTCTTTTGCATATGCCATTGGTGTCCTGTCTCTGTTCTAGGGAGGGTTGGTGACTTGAGGCCTGGGGGAAAGTACACTTTAATGGTCTTTTTTGTACATGAAAGTCACAGATCTCAGTGTAAATGGGTCTACTCACATGGTGCATGTAATACATAGATTTGACATATAGAGGCTGCTGGAATAGCTAGCTGTGTAATCGCATATCTATGTACCCTGCATCATTATGACCTGCACAGTATTCAAGGAACATTCACAGACATATGTGCATGTCTAAAAGACACAGACTCCATTTTCCACCACCTTTATTTCCACCAGAGCATTATCACTACTGTCTCATCTCAGCCTGGGAACAATAGCAAACACCTCCAGGGATATCATACATACGCATTTGTAGGCTGCCAGTCTGGGCACGCTGTTCAGTCTCAGATATTGCAGGCCACTGGGAAATATCCCAATGGGCCTGTTTAAGCATGGCGATCATTGAGAGCACATACCACCAGCCCAGGCAAAAAAACTACAAAGTAGCAGATTAGAAAATACCCTGCATATTTCCTGCATAATTATGCAAACAGACATCCAACACTATTCCCACTATTTCAATTTTAAGAAAAAATGGTTTGCGGCTACAACCCACAATCCCCTTGCCAGCCCTCTAATAATAGTGGTCGGGGGATAATTGCCCAATGTCCCCTTTGCCATCATTTCCGTGTTGTTGTTGTTAAGACGTGATGGCTGATACTACTGATTATTATTTCACTAAGTAAACTCTGCCACTGGTGGACTTTTCTTGAAATGCGCATTTTTAACAAAGTCTAACCATTATGACTGTGTGTATATTTAATGGAATTAAGTGTGATGAGTCAAATAAAATTTTTGTTTTAAAGGACCATTTTGGACACCATAACAACTTCATCAAAATTAAATAGTTATGCTGCTCTTGCAGCATTAGGCAGCACCACATCTGACTGAGAGTGGTCAGTATATGCTCTAAGCCAACCAGTAACTTCTCATTTATAAAACCAGCTTGGAAAAGGCTTTTTTTTTTGCTGATTGGCAAGGGCCGAGAACAATTCAATCCCTAAAGATGAGCCATTGCCACAGACTGTATGTCAGTGTATGTGTATCTGAGTGTGTGCCTGTCAGTGAGTGGGTGTGTCAGTGTGTGTCTGTTAATGAAAGTGTGGGTTGTTTAAACAGTGTGTGTGCCAATGACTGTGTATTTGTCAGTGAGTGTATGTCAGTACATGTGTCAATGAGGGCGTGCATCTGTCAGTCAAAAAAGTGGCTTTGATACGAAGTGGTGGGGCAAATTTAGAGTATGGGGGGTGCCGAATTTAGTCGTGTCTAGGGCAGCACATATCCCAAATACACTACTGGATGTATACCTCCAGCCTTCAGCACAATATAATTGGCTGCAGCTCAGACATTCCAAGAGCAGCCACTCCAGTCACTGGCCAACATGAAGATACATTATAAAGATCAGTGTACGTGAATAAGTACACTTACAATGTGACCCTCTGTCTTGGGCGAGTAGATGTTCTTTTATTTGCCAGTTTACCTTTTGCTCTAATTCTTTCCTGTACGTTTTCTCCGATTCCAGTCTTTCTTCAAATTGTGTAAGTCTTTTCCTCAAAAATGCAATTTCCGTCTGTGCACAGTCAAAACGGATCTGCCATTCGTCTGCTGAGAACATGAAAGGAGTTTATAGAAGATATAGAACAAATGTTATTTTAGTATTTTGTCAAGATATAGAATGTATCCACCACACCTACTTTATTTATGGAAGATAAGTCAGAGGTAAAGGCACCTGCTACAAAAATGTTGACACTAACCTTAAACATTAAATTAAAAAATAGTAAGCCTTCTAAAGTAATACACTCACAACATTCATAACAAACAATAACAGCCCAAGCATATAGGAGGAAATAATTCACTTGAACAACCACTACACAAAATTCACCATTATTTTTTATTTATTAACCCCTTAAGGACACATGACATGTGTGACATGTCATGATTCCCTTTTATTCCAGAAGTTTGGTCCTTAAGGGGTTAAAGGACCACTATAGTGCCAGGAAAACATACTCGTTTTCCTGGCACTATAGTGCCCTGAGGGTGCCCCCACCCTCAGGGTCCCCCTCCCACCGGGCTCTAGGGTGAGGAACGGGTTAAACTTTTTCCAGCGCCGGGCGGGGAGCTCTCCTCCTCCTCTCCACCTCCGATCCTTCTCCTCGGCAAGAGCTGTGCGTGCATTCAGCCTGTCTCATAGGAAAGCATTCACAATGCTTTCCTATGGATGCTGGCGTCTTCTCACTGTGATTTTCACAGTGAGAAGCGCGCAAGCGCCTCTAGCGGCTGTCAAGAGACAGCCACTAGAGGCTGGATTAACCCTAATGTAAACATACAGTTTCTCTGAAACTGCTATGTTTATAGAAAAAAAGGGTTAACCCTAGCTGGGCCTGGCACCCAGACCACTTCATTAAGCTGAAGTGGTCTGGGTGCCTATAGTGGTCCTTTAATTGCTTGTTGGCAGATGTATTTTAGTTTCACCTCCCTTGTTTTGCCTCTGTGCAGGTACTAAAGTGATAATTCAGAAAGGTGCAAATTTTAAATAAATCAGTGTATACTGATTTCCTGCAGAAATCAGGTTCTGAATGAAAACTATAAATGGAAACCAACACCACCCAAAGGTTTATTTGTATTTCATTTTGGAGAGAATACATCAGTTGTTTGTTCTTGCCTCCGGCTTTGTGTACATAGCTAGACTTTGGCATTTGCTCATAAGATCTTCTTGACATTGGTTTTGATCGTAAAAAGTCCAGATACATCTGTCAAGTCAGCAAATAAAGTGGCACTCCAAACACCTAAAGCACTTTAACTTGTTGAAATGCATTATGTGTGTAGATTGTGTTCTCTTTTTTCATTTTACAAAACGTGCTGATTTCAGCACAAATTAGAACTTTCATAAATTAACCTTGATACATACCTTGGTTGTCAATCAGACACCGTGTCCTGCTACTTCCTGGTTTTGTTAGCTCCGTTCAGCTAAACTCAAAATGCAGCAATTGCCCAGAGCACCTGTCATGCAAAGACTTCTCATTGAGCTGCATTGGGAAGTCTGTGATTAGACAGCCACAGAAAGTCTAGGCAGGATTAAAAGGGGATGGCTTGCACAGGCAACAGACAAGACATCAGAAACTTTTAAAAGCTGCTGTTAGAGGTAGCCCCAATAAAAAAAATGCATAATTAAATGAATGCATGTTTTCATTGAGTGTCTATCTACAGTAGTGATTTGTTTTATTTATTTTACATTTGGCCAGAGGAGTGCATGTTTAATCCTGCAGACAGAATTACAAACAGTTGAATTAATATTAAAATGTATGGATTCTTTAAACTCTGAACATATATTTAACCCTTTCTTCTAAATGTGCTTGTCCATCACAATCTTATCATGGAGGAAGGTTTTTTTTAAGCAAACACATTGTTTGAAGACAGATGATGTGCCAGGACTGTCATATTTCAACGTGATTTGTATATTCCCTTGTCCTGAGAGGGTTAAGGATGGATTATACAATATTTGCCTACATTTTAAAGTAAAGTAAATATAGTACAACCTAATTTCCTAGAAGAACACGATAGACATCTATTCCTGAATGCATACTTACACAAAGCTGTGCAAAGTGCAATAAAATTTAAAGAACCTTTCTAAAAGAAAATGACCTACGCTATTAATGCGTCCACCTTTCCCCACTTGGCGAACACTTGCTTTTTTATCTCGTCCTTTCAGATCACAGAATTTGGTAAGGCAGATACAGCTATTTGAAACATTTTTCTTACCCCCTCCGCAGCCGCCTGTGTTTAATTCTCGTAGCTGGATTTGTTGTTGGGCTTCTTCTAGCTGCTTCGAAATAGTCTCCAGGTTTTTCTGCATTTGCTCATACTTTCCCTTAATGAAAAATACAACTTTTTAAAATAGAAATCATTAGTTTCATCCATTTGTACATGTATTCTCAACCAACTCTACTTGTATTTATATGAAATGTGAAAAGAAAGAGAAATGCTGTGTCACATTTATATTTTGGTGTAAATCTGGGATCAGGGCATAGATGTTTGTATGCTATAACATTAACAGTTTTACGCTTTATTACGCTAGCTGTAGCTCCATATTTACTGAACCAGCAAGTTCACAATGAATTTAGGGCTATCCTAAAACTGCGAGTCATCTTCTTGACACTGTAGAGTACTAAAAGACTTGTAATGGGTCAACAAGAACCTGCATCTCTTTAATTTCTCTCGATGCCTTCAGCCTTTCTGCGCGTTCTCCTTCTAGAACTTGGCATGCAACTTCTCCTTTAAACCGTTCATCAGACAATTCAGTAGTTAAATCTGTGATCTGAAAAACGAAGTGAGGAAATGGTCACAGTCATAGGAGGAAATGGTAAGTAACATATGGCAAACCTGTCACAATCCCAGGTAGCAATTTTAAGGGTAACAGAAATGGTAACAGACATATGGGGATATTGTCAAACCTATGTGGAAAATGGTCACAATCACATCAGGGACTGGTAGTGAATGTATAGGGCAGGCATAGGCAACCTTCGGCACTCCAGATGTTTTTGACTACACATCCCATGATCCTTTGCCAGCATTATGAGTGTAAGAGCATTATAGGGCATGTAGTCCACAGCATCTGGAGTGCTGAAGGTTTACTATCCCTTGTATAGGGAAATGGTCCCAGTCACATGGGGAAATGCTAATCATTTTAGGAAATGGCTGAACTCATATTTTTTTTTCGATAGTTGCTAACATTCATAATGCATTTGGGTAGCTATAGAATTGTTTTCACAATTTAGTAAGTGTGAATGAAGTAATTCTATTGTACTAAATTGGAAAATAAAGAAAGCCAAAAACATAAAATTACTAACATAGTATGGCACATCTCAGGTAGCAGTCAGAAGAAATCAATTTTATAGCAGTAGCCAGCCAAGGAGATATAAAAAGGTGACACAAATCACTTACCCTAGACATAATTATTGCAGCATGTATATCATAAGAGAAATAATCAAAACAGTAATACTAAAATGACAATATTTTAATAATATTTCTGTATTCTGTACAACCAACTGATTCTATTCCAAAGCAGTAACACGCATATATTGCTCATAAATCTTGTATATCTGCACCAGATATATATGTCATTGGCTTCGCTAAACAAAGCGATAGCAGATGAACTGGATAACATTTTTAATAATATAACTTTTGAATTGTATATGTTTACGTCTGGCCTAAATTTTTAAATTTGGTTATCAATGAAACACAACTCACTGGAGTTAATAAATCCCCTAATTTGTATCAGTCTATCACACACCTGTGTGTGTAATCTCAAAAAGGTTAATTTTATAGTCAGAAAAAATAAGGCTGGATAAAATCTCCAACTTGGCTAAATGAGATATTAATTCAGTCAGTTCAACTTGTAATAACTTGCTGTGTTGGTCAAATCTCCCAGCCTGATGAAAACCTTCTCAGATTTGAAAGCAATAGAAAAGCACGTTGGGCTGTTTTAATACACTAAATGCAATTTGGCACCTTCTTTGTTTATTACATGAAAGTATCTGCTTAACAATTCATAAATGAATAACCCGATTATGTTGCAATGTCCCAGGGCTTGCAAAACATTTTCATCGCTTCTAACAGCTAAAAACAAAGTCTGTCCTAAGAGACGACAGAGATTTGTGAAAATGGAAGAAAAACAGTTCTTTAGTTAAATAGAGTAATTAATAATGCTTTTTCAACACCTTGGAATACTGGCATTGAAAATTATGCAAATGTTGTGATTAAGAATACACTGCAAAATGTGTTAAATACAGCACATCTCATTGCTCAGGTAATGTTTCCAGTAATGTGCGTTAACTACTTCACAGCTTCTTTATTGTAAGTGCTAATGATAAGTTAAATAATTATTTTAAAAAATACTCCACATGGAATGTTCCTTGCAACAGTCCTTAGCAATATTAAACAATGTCATCATTTTTATAATTTCAATTATTTATACAGTTGTCCAAACAGTGGATTCTCATTCATCTTTTTCAATAAATATATTCAAATTAATTGCAGTTTGATTTCAGATTATACATCTAAAAGGGGGGTTGTAAATATGATACCAAAAGAAAAGTGGGCCAATTGCTGTGTTTTCAATTCTGTATAAAGTAAAATATCCTCTAATTTTGTATTGCTAGATGTCTTAGGTTTGATTAACTTTCATTTTTTTTACAACTGTATAGTTTTATGTTATGTAGCTATTATTATTATGATATTTATAGAGCGCCATCAAATTCCGCAGCGCTTTACAATGGGTGGACGAACAGACATGTAATTGTAACCAGACAAGTTGGACACACAGGAACAGAGGGGTTGAGGGCCCTGCTCAATGAGCTTACATGCTAGAGGGAGTGGGGTAAAATGACACAAAAAGGTAAGGATAGTATTAGACTAGTGACAGTTGCAGAAGAGGAATCAGTCAGGAGCTATTAACAGTTTAATTGATACGCTTTTATGAAGAAGTGGGTTTTTAACGATTTTTTGAAGGAGTGGAGACTGGGTGAGCATCTAACGGAGGAGGGAAGCGAGTTCCACAGGAACGGTGCAGCCCTCGAGAAATCTTGAAGGCGAGCATCAGAGGTGGGAGTACAGACAGAAGATAGACGTAAGGCTTCAGCAGATCGTAAGGGCCTAGACGGGACATACTTGTGTATAAGGGAGGATAGATAGGTGGGAGCAGCATTATGTAGAGATTTGATGGCTATAATTTAGATAGCAAACAGGATAGCAACACTTGTCTTTGGAAAAAGTGTCAGAAATAAAAACAGTGGATGCAAAACATCTCAATGTCATTCTTAGAGCATGATCCTTTCATAAACACGAGGTTGTAAAGCAATCACAGATTAATTCACCAATGGCTTTATAGACTAAACAATACATTGTGATGGATTAAAAATTAACTGAATGAAGAAAATGTAGGTTAACATGGCACTATAGTCACCAAAACAACGTTAGCTTAATGAAGGAGTTTTGGTGTAAAGATCATGCCTCTGCAGTCACATTGCTCAATTCTCTGCCATTTAGGAGTTAAATCATTTTGTTTATGCAGCCATTGGCACACCTCCCCTGCATGTGCCTTCCTTGACACATCCTGTAATGTTTACACTTCCTTTATTGTAAATTCTGTTTAATGTAGAATTTCTTATCTTCTGCTCTTTTAATAGCTTCCTGCAGGGTCTAGCAAGCAACTAAGAGAACAGGAGATAACGTTCAATTGCAGAGCGGGATATAAAAACTTTTAAAGCAAGTAACATCTGACTGAAAGTGAAATCATTTTTTTTCTTTTCGCACAGGCTGTGAGAGTCACAGCCAGAGGAGGTGCGGATAGGTCTACATTAATGGCAACAAAAGTGATTTAACTCCAAAATGGAAGAAAATTGAGCATTATGACAGTAAGAGGTATGCGTAATGCACCAAAATTGCTTCATTAAGCTAGTTGTTTAGGTGACTATTGTGTCCCTTTAAATAGTAAAAGATGGAAACAAAACTATTTTTTATTATAATGTTTACTTATCCCTAAATTTAACAGATATTTATTTGTGAGCTGTGAAAAATAAAACTAAACAAAGAATTCCCTACTTATTTATCCTGCAGCTAGGTGCCTTCATTATCGCTCCCTGTCAGTCATTGTGAACACCTGTATCCTGTGCACTTGGCAATCGATATAGAGAAAGCATAGAGTGAGGAGGAGAAAATAAACAGAACTATTATTTCTCCATCTGTGATCTTTAACCTGGCTTTGACTTGACTGCACTAGATTATGACGTATCTTTCTAAATATGTAATCTACATTTAAAATGAAACGGAACACCTCAAATGGTTAACACGAGTTATAGGTGATTTTTAATGTTTTATTCAATGGTATAAATTCCAGAGAAATTACAGTTTATATTTATAATTAGGCAATGCGATACTCACAATAATAAAAATAGAATATTCACCAACCATAATGTAGATGGTCTTCTTATATCTCTTAAAGGACCACTATAGTGCCCTGAGGGTGCCCCCACCCTCAGGGTACCCCTCCCGCCCGGCTCTGGAAGGGGGAAAGGGGTAAAAACTTACCTTTTTCCAGCGCTGGGCGGCGAGCTCTCCTCCTCCGATCCTCCTCTTCTCCTCCCCGTCGGCTGAATGAGCACGCGCGGCAAGAGCTGCGCGCGCATTCAGCCGGTCACATAGGAAAGCATTCATAATGCTTTCCTATGGACGCTGGCGTGCTCTCACTGTGATTTTCACAGTGAGAATCACGCAAGCGCCTCTAGCGGCTGTCAATGAGACAGCCGCTAGAGGAAATAGGGGAAGGCTTAACCTATTCATAAACATAGCAGTTTCTCTGAAACTGCTATGTTTATGAAAAAATGGGTTAACCCTAGTTGGACCAGGCACCCAGACCACCTCATTAAGCTGAAGTGGTCTGGGTGCCTAGAGTGGTCCTTTAATGTGCAACGTTTAAAGACCAATTATGTATTTTAAAAGAGACCTAATTCAGACATACTCATCATTTCTACTCTCATTTACAAAAATGAAATAGCCCTAAAACATTATTATTATGATAAAACATGCCCTTTAATGCAATTCAGACAGCTAATAAATAGTTTCTTGCTGATCAAACTATCCAATATCCAAAAAAAATACTTAAAATACATTAGTAAACAAGAAGGTCAACCAGTGGGACCCGTTATATGTCATGGGAGAAAAAAATAAAAATAAAATGGCCCTGCTTAATATATGTTATAAAATAGAGGGTGCTATATACCGTCTTTCGTTTTTGCAATTAAACAATTCTCCAATGCTAGCAAGGAATATAAGAATAAGATATATTAGAATTGATATTTTCTTTTGCTTGAAAAATGTTATTAGGTTTTCACATTCTCTGGGGAAAATACATTTTCAAATCACATCTCTGAACTGAAATTCAGAGAATCTGAAAAGGAATAAATTATCATAAAATTAAAGCCAAGTCAGCATCCACATATCTTAAAGGTTGTTTCTGGTTTTAGTATTATTTATTGAAATTTTAATTCATCTGTTGTACCCCTTCACCTCTATAAATCACTTTTGCCTGGTGGATAAAATGACTGTTCTGCTCTCATTACTTCTTACTAAAGGACACATATGAAAGTTCTTTTGGCCCCAGAGAAATTTATTCCTGATCTGTTTGGCATCTAGGGAGCTTTAAATATCATAAAGTATTTTTTTTTTAATATATATATTTGACAAATTTTATCTGCCATTGATAGAAAGTAATGTAATACTCTACTCTAAAAAAAACCTTTCAGGCATATTTTTTTTGAATAACTTGCTGTAATTGTTTTGTTTAACAGTGAATTATGGTGAAAGGACATTTCAGTTACAAAACTGAGGACAAATGGGTACATTGGATGATTATTAAAGCTGTTTAAAAGAGAATCTAATTTGGAGCTGGAAAGTTTGGTGCAACCAACCCCCTGA
This sequence comes from Pelobates cultripes, assembly GCA_933207985.1. Classification (NCBI taxonomy): domain Eukaryota; kingdom Metazoa; phylum Chordata; class Amphibia; order Anura; family Pelobatidae; genus Pelobates; species Pelobates cultripes. The sequence continues at coordinate 185,997,192 of OW240916.1, read as the reverse complement.
TCTGATTGTGATATACAAAGTTGAACAAATGTCCCCTAACGGAAATGTAAAGATGTAAATGTAAAGGTAAAAAATGCTTTTTTAGCCATGCCTCCTCATGTCAGATAAACTTAATTATCAAATGTATGCCTACAGTCTTAGCCCCAACTGCACTGAGTGAGATGTTTTTAATTCACAAACTGGCTGCAGACAGTCAGAGAAACTATAAACAGGTAGTATTATCCTTACAATATGCCTCTGTGGGTATCCTCTCCTTCTAATGCAGGTTGCTCTGTAGTTAAAGGAACACTATAGCATCAGGAACACAAACGTATTCCTGACCCTATAGTGCTGAAAACCTCCCCTCCCCCACAAATATAGTAAAATCTTACCTTTATCCCAGTCTGCTGGTGCTAGCTCTGCCTCTGATCTGCCTCCTTGGTTGACCCCATTAGAAGTGATGATCTCAGCCAATCACCATGTTTCCCCATAGGAAAGCATCGGATTGGCTGAGATCGTCAATTCTGATAATCTCAACCAAGGAGGCAGGCTGGGGAGCAGAGCAAAATGCCGCCCTGGCCAATCAATGTATCTCTACGAGGAAAGTTCAGTGTCTCCATGCAGAGGGTGGAGACACTGTATGTCAGTGTTGCACAGTGTACAGCATTGTCCCAGGAGACACCTCTAGTAGCCATCTGAGGAGTGGCCACTGGAGGTGTCCCGAGTTTAAACACAGCCTTTTCTCTGAACACTGAATTAACAGGTTTATTTATTTCGAGCATCTAATATGACCAGAGTCAAATGCAAGTTCCATAACACTTTAAAACAAACTTGCTTCAACCAAGAGATAATTCAGTTAGTTCATATACTATAATATATCATATTTAATAAACCTTTATACATACCATATAGTGGCAGGAGACAAATGTAAGCTTGTATTTTGGAGGAAAAGAGTTCAGCCTCCAGTTACCATTTCAAGTTAAAGCCATTAATCTCAGAAGTAAGTCTGTATTTGTTCAAAGGACATACCACTTTATAACAATAAAGCACACATAAATAGAAAAATATGAGGATTATTAAAATGTATTATGCTTTAAAGTAAATCAGCATTAAAAAACAGACAAAAAATAGATATTTCAATTTGGAAGGGTGTAATATTTTTCACTTGCCACATGGTAAATAGTTCCAAGAATTTATCATGACTGATCATTTGACATTGGCTGATTTTTGTTGCTCGTTATTCTGGCCAAGAGTTACCATAGAGCTTCAAAGTCATGATTTTGTGAAGGTCAGTCTAATACTGTGAAGGCTGTCTGTGCATATTTCTGCTTTAAGTCGGTTTTATTTGTGTTTGCTGAGGATTGGATTTGTTTTCCTATTGAAAAATAAAGCAGACATGCACCTATATATTGCTTGACAACTCTCCTTCTGACATATATGTGTTTTGGGGAATTAAAATGTTCACACTGGGACTCGTCAGTTACAGGTTACCATGAAAAATGTTATGAACTTTGAGGTACTGTTGTGGTGCAATGTCTTGTTATCCTTGGGACAAAGTATCTAGAGGTTACAAATTTTACTCCATTCGGAAGTTATTTTGCCCGTATCAACCTGGTTTGGCTCCCGAACACGAACTTCTTATTCCTTTAATGTATACCAAACACCCCTCTGGCTTGTTAACCGCAAAGGAACTAATTAATTAAGTGCTTTCCCTGCTATTTTGTCACCCAAATACAGGCAGCAGGACATGGTCGTCGAGCATCTGGAACTCTTTTCGGATACAATACCTCACGAACATCTGGGAAACTATACCCTGCCTGTTCCGCTCCCAGACCATCTAGGAGAGAACTCTTCAGGAGAAAGATACTAGATAATACTAACTGATTTTGCATTTAGCGATATATGAAGTGACTTTGGTAGTCACACTATTAAAATGAATACATTTAATACAAGGAATTGCTAGCAATGAATGGCTTTAAGAAGACCTTTTTTATAGCGAGTTAATGGAGTACTCTGTTTTTAGGATACGTATATCTGCTGGACACTTTCTTATTTTTTGTGTGCTATTTAAAGGAACACTCCAAACACTCCAAAGTTTGCTGAAGTGCTCTATGAGTGTGTTCTCTTTTTAATTTCAGGAAAAAAATGCAGATTTCAATAGAAATTTACACTTTTAGATATTAACCCTGTTACACTCCCTGGCAGTCAATCAGACACCCTGTCCTGTCAATTGCCCAGAGCCTCTGCCTTGCAAAGAGCTGTATTGGGAAGTCTGTGATTAGACAGCCACGGAACATCTGGGCTGGGGGAAAAAGACGAGGGATTGCAAAGACTGCAATCAAGGGATCAGCAGCGTGTGCACTCTCTTTTAGATATATTCCCAATGTAAAAATGCATAATTAAATGCATGCATGTTTTCATTGGGGGAATACTTAGTAAATAATTTTTTTTTATATATATATATATATATATATATATGGGCAATTGAGTGTCACTTTACTTGAAGGCACAAATCCCTATTTACACTGGTTGGTTTTCTACTGAATGTAAATGTGACTGCCTATTGATCTCACAGATTGTTGTTTGCTGAGTACGTCTTTGTTTCTGCAATACTGTGAATATATTTCTCTCATGAGTTAGCCACTTTTCTCCTTGGTGAAACATCCCTTCCATGTAAAGTCTTTGTCTAAAATCTGTCAGGACACTAGATCCAGCATGTCGTATAGAGCAGTTTCCTAAAATAGAAATTACAGGGCAAAGGGTGTCTTAATGGTTTTTAGAGTAGTCCAGCTTAATACATAGTACCACAGAACATGCAACTGGGTATGAGAAAGCATGAAAGGGCAACTAACTATGGAAGAACTAAATTTAAAAAGGCCAGAATGACGCCAAAGGACGTGAAGGCAGAACGAGGCATTTTCTAGTTGCGTCTATAAAAGACAGAGAGTTGCAGCATCTTGCATCATTATAAGTGGTTGGCACTAATCGACAATGTGGTGGAACTTAAACATTTCATAAAAAAACACCATTAAAATGTTTAGCTTATTAATGCTACATTGTATTGTACTAAAATTTATAACAGAGGGTGCCTCAAGCTAAGGTTTATCAGTATAAGCCAAATCGTTCTAGTCCCCTAATAACACTCCAATAACAATTTGAAAATCACTAAATATGTGTGTTATATTATAATAATGTATGATGGGCTTTATTCTATTGTCAAATGCAGTGGGATCTCGGTTTACAAACGCCTCGGTTAACATAATTTTCGGTTTACAAATGAAAATCCATTGAAAATAATGCCTCGTTTTACGAATTATTTTCCCAATACAAAGCAATTTTCCCCAGGATGCATTGCACCTGGCAGGTTTATAGCACCGCCCCCTGCATGCTGGAGCCTGTGGGTAGCACGTAGTTTTGGAGCCATTATGGAAATTGTCTGCAGTTGTTTTGGGACTTTTTGGTGCATTTCTCAAGCTGTGGAAAGGTAGGGAGCTGAGCTTTGTCGTTTGCATGCCTTTTATTGTGTATTCTGCATTGTGGGTTGGTTTCCATGCCAACTCATTTTGACTTTTTTCTGACCTCCAGAACGGATTAATTGGTTTTCAATGCATTCCTATGGGAAACCGCGTTTCGGTTTACAAATGTTTCGCAATAAGAAACGTCCCGGAGAACGCATTAAATTCGTACTGTGTTTTTGTGGGAAAAGTAAACTCTTAATAACAAAACCTACACATTTAAAAATATATTTTTAATTATTTAATATTTTAAAATACTATAAGATTAAAAACTATAACACAGCTAACTACCATTGGGACCAGAGCATTCTACCTTGGAAACCCTTTACATTACCTGCATATAATAAAGCTTTCACAGAGATATTTTATTATAATGCTTGAAAATATGGCTATGTTGAAATTTGTACCATCTAGTAATACTTCCATAATTCTCTGGGGTTTTTAGAGTACAGCTGTAGGAGTGTCATGCGGTAAACAGCAGGGATGATTGACACCTGATGATTGGAACATTGCCTTGAAGAAATTTATTGTCACTGAACAGGTGTCGTTCGCTAATGTGTGTTTCTATAAAATGCCCCAACAGGGATAATGATATTTTTTTCTCTAAATGTTTCTGTAAGCAGTGTAGCATTCACTCAAACAGGAACATTTGAGTACTAGTAAAAATAAATGTATCCTGTGTTAACTCCTCAGATCTCTCTGTACTGTGCTTCTTGGTTGCTTATTACAATTGACCATCTTATTTTCAAACCATAACTTTACGAAATGCTGAAACAAGCAAAAATACCATGAAAGAATCAAGAACATGGACTACTTTTAGACACCATGGCTTTTGGCCTATTAAAGGAAACTCCATTAATCATATTTACTACAGCTTCAAAAGAAAGAGAGAGAGATGGAGGTAGTGGTAATTAGATATATGGATAAGGTGGAATATCCCAGGAAGGAGGTTATAAATCATTAAAACGTCACTTTTAATAGTTTTCCATTAAAAAGTCCCAAAACATGGACTAAATCTCACTGCAAACCACTAATACAAAAATTTAAATTAAAATGAATAAATAGTCAGCCATATATCAGACTGAATTGTATAAGATCAGAATTATCCAACAGAGTCTTAATAGGATGAGTACTGTTGGAAATCTTATTAAGACTCTATCTGTCCACAGAGTCTTAATAAAGGCTCAAAAAAATTATAATAATAATAATTTATATATATATATATATATATATATATATAGAGAGAGAGAGAGAGAGAGAGAGAGCGCAGTGGATTGTGATAGCCCACACAAGTAATATTGAGGATATATCTAGCTCTATAGAGCAATTACCAACTATACTATCACCAGAAGTAAATAAAGTGTTCACACATTGGTAACAGTTGCAACTGTTGTATCTCTGAAGTTGTGTCGATTAGGTTTGATTGCAAACGTTTATCGTGTAAAGTGGGATATTTGCAATCTGTTACTGTGTTGTATAGCCACAATGCGCTTTGCCTTAATAGGATTTAGATAATTCTTTGCGATAACTGTATTATTCTATGCCGGTTATCACTATTGCAATATCGGTAGTGTGGCCAGTGAAGTGGCCAGTGAAGTTATCACTAGGCTGTAATGTAAACACTGCGTTTTCTCTGAAAAGACAGTGTTTACAGCAAAAAGCCTGAAGGTAATGATTCTACTCACCAGAACAAATACAATAAGCTGTAGTTGTTCTGGTGACTATAGTGTCCCTTTAAACTCTAGGCGTTATCTCCCATTAGGAGGTACTAGTTAACAATGTGGCTCAATTTTCTCTTTAACTGGCCTTTAGATGGTTAAGCCACATTGTGTAAAGAACATCAAAGTGTAGTAAATAGTGAGAAGGATTGAGAACTGCATAGTGTAACTGAGTGCACAATTATTAGCCGCCATCAAATTGTAGACACCCATCTGTTGCTGGCAAAACAGTATGGCAGCTGTAGTTCTGCAAAAACAGTGGGAGATCCCTGCCCAATACTTCAAAAACTTACTTTAGTTTCTGTTTCCTATTGTGTTAAACTTTGTATTACATAGATCTCTCCTGTTTCTTGTGTTCTTTGGGAAATGTCTCTTAGACATGATTACTAGGACATTCAGCTCTGGAAAGCATAAACATATTTTTGCTGCTCAGAAACTTGCCTGACATGAATACAGAATATATCACAGTGTTTTGCAGTATACCACTAAAGACTTGTGTAAATAAAATAATACTCATAGAAGGCCTGAACTGTCCTGCTTTTGTCAGGTCAGTCCCTATTTTGGAGCCCTGTCCCACCATCCCAATTTAGTTCCCAGGTGTCCTGCGTTCAGGGTTACCAGGAAACACCCCACAAGCATCATTAGACATGCTCAGACTGTGCAGCGGGCACTAGGACCATGCATGGAGCTCTGCTGTACACTGGGTGTTGGTCAGGAATCTGTCTGTCAAGCTGACATATTGTCAGTCAGATGCTGTTCCAACCATTCATTAATTGGCTGAGTGTCAGTTAATTTCTCTAATTCTCGAGATTGGGTGGGCAGCAGTCATGTTGCCTAGTTGGGTGAAAGTAGCAGATACAGTAGAGGTTCGTGAAAACTGGCCTCCCTGTCCATCCACTGCTTCACCAAGCAGACATTCCAGTGGTATCTTGGGGCCTAACCCCTATTAGATATAACAAGTTAGAATGACACTCAACCTGTTAGGATAGAAAACTCTACAGGTGAGTGTCACACTGAAAATAGTCACTAAAGTAGATATAGTTAGTTAATTGGTTAAACAGTAAAGAATGGTGAGAGCACAGAGAAACAATAATTACCCTTATATCCAATATAAAACCTGTAAAAACACAATGGGAAAAACAGGCATAGGGTAATAACGTACAAATAATATATGAATGAGTGAATACTTGAATAAACTCACATATTCATGAGCCACTTAATATGGAAGCTGGCTCAGACTAGGAACATTGAATGGATTAGTGAGGTGGTCGTTGTAATCCAGCTGCTTAATTGCTTGCTCCTTCTTGCTTTACAAAATCCAGGATGCAGGATCTTTAATGAAAACCTTTATTCGGTATAGCAGCAAAAAAAGACAGCAGCAGTAAAAGTTAAAATTCAGCAATTCCACCTCTGCACACTAACGCGTTTCAGCCAAAGCCTTTATCAAAGTGTGAGTCCATTCAGTCAGTTCCGTTTTTAAATAGGAAAATTTTCGCGCCTTTCTTCGGAAATCAACTCCTCCCCCTTTTTTTCAACTTTATTGGGCATCCTAGCGTCTTTAACGATCTCAATTTACTTCCATGTTCATTGAAGAAAAGGAACAGCGAACTAGTCCATTCACTTACACAGTCTTTCATGTTGCAATAATCAAAGTCCTATTAGCAACATACTTCATACATATTGTCAATAACATTGAAACAAATATTATAGTCAGATATTCTTATTCCAATACGTAGAATATTAGCAACAGTTAAACGCTCTCTTTCTCAAAAAAAGGATTAAAAAAGGTAAAAGAGAGGCAAAAGAAGAGGGAATAAATTTAAAAGGGAAATAAAAGATCAAAATAGAAAAAACTTCTTATTCACATTTAAAGGTATATCGGGAGAATGCATCATACTTAAAATACACTTATTATAATCAATATTTGTAAAATATTAATCAGTATTACTAAAATTGAAATTAAAACATATCTTATTAATATAAAACAACCTAAAATAATCTCTAATAGATTTAATAATTATAGTTAAATATAAGTATTAATTTCAAAATCTACGTTTAATCCCCCTGGTGTAAGTGTATCCAAATTAAAAATCCATTTCATCTCATTTTTACTTAAAAGATTATCCTTATCACCCCCTCTCCAGTGTATTTTAATATGATCTATTGCAAAAAAATCCAGGCCTGCTGGGTCTCCATCATGATATTCCAAAAAATGTTTAGATAAACAAGGGTTAGGGAATCTTCTCCTGATGTTATATATATGCTCCCTAATTCGTATTTTTCACGAACGAGACGTTTTCCCTACATATTGTAACCCGCAGGGGCATGTTATCATATAAACAACATCAGCAGTATTGCATGTGATAAAGTGTTTAATTTCATATTCTGTTTTAGTATTAAAAGAAATGAATTTAAAAATTCTTATATTTTTCCCAGCTCTTACTTTACACCCTCTACAATTTCCACAATAGAAGAATCCCTTCTGTTCCTTTAAAAAGTTATTGGAACATTAATTCTTTTCTTTCTCTTGGAAGCTGCTAGTTAAAATTTGCTTGAAATTTCTAGCTCCTCTAAAAATTAATTTTGCTTTTTCTCCTATTAGTGGGCATAACTCATCATCTAACTTTAAAACATGCCAATTTTTATCAATAATTTTAAGTAAAGTGCGGTTGTTAGAATTAAAATTAAAAATTAATGGGATAGTTTCTAGTCCTTCTTTTTTAGCTTGCTTATCTTTATATTTCAAAATTTCTAAACGATCTTCCTCTTTTACCTGTTTATAGGCTTTTTCTAGAATATTTTTATCATATCCCTTTTCTAAAAATTGTTTTCCTAAAATTTTAACCTGATCGTTAAAATCCCGTTCATCTGTACAATTTCTCTTCAACCTTAAAAATTGTCCTTTTGGTATGTTTGATAACCATGGTTTAAAATGGCAGCTGGAAAAATCAATAAAACTATTAACATCTACAGATTTAAAATATGTCCGACTCGGCAATAATCCTTTAGAAAAAATGAAAACCACTTATAAACATTTTTTAGATAAAGGTTTTAATGAGGGTATTTTAACTAAGAAGGAATACGAGTTTTTAGACGTCAAATTCCCTAGAATTCCGGTGATCTATGTTTTACCTAAGATGCATAAAGATCCTGTTAACCCACCAGGGAGACCAATTGTATCTGGAATTGGATCTCTCTTATCACCGCTCTCCCAGTATATAGATCATTTTTTACAAGACTTAGTCCCCAAATGTCCGGCATATCTAAAAGATACTATTAGCCTTTTACAAATTTTAAATAATTTTAAATGGGAAGATTCCTTTATAATGGCTACTTGTGATATCAGTAGCCTCTACACTAATATTGAACATGGGGTAGGGTGTGAGGCTACTAGACATTTTTTAAATAAATCTGGTAATTTTATAGAAACACAAATCGATTTTATTGTGCAGGGGATCAATATGATTCTTAAAAACAATTTTTTTTGGTTTGAAAACGACTTTTACCTTCAAACCAAGGGAAATGCCATGGGGACCAGATTTGCCCCAAGTTATGCCAACCTGTTTATGTCATTTTGGGAAGAAAAATATGTTTTTTCTAGGTTGGACATAGGGGCAAGTCTGGTCCTCTATAAAAGATATATAGATGACATTTTTATTATATGGAGAGGCAGTTCCAAATCTTTATTAGATTTTATTGATTCTCTTAACAATAATATGTGGAATATTAAGTTGACTCATGTCATTAGCCCCTTGAATATTAACTTTTTAGATTCAGATATTTTTATAGATAATGGTGTAATTAAGAGTCGGACATATTTTAAATCTGTAGATGTTAATAGTTGTATTGATTTTTCCAGCTGCCATTTTAAACCATGGTTATCAAACATACCAAAAGGACAATTTTTAAGGTTGAAGAGAAATTGTACAGATGAACGGGATTTTAACGATCAGGTTAAAATTTTAGAAAAACAATTTTTAGAAAAGGGATATGATAAAAATATTCTAGAAAAAGCCTATAAACAGGTAAAAGAGGAAGATCGTTTAGAAATTTTGAAATATAAAGATAAGCAAGCTAAAAAAGAAGGACTAGAAACTATCCCATTAATTTTTAATTTTAATTCTAACAACCGCACTTTACGTAAAATTATTGATAAAAATTGGCATGTTTTAAAGTTAGATGATGAGTTATGCCCACTAATAGGAGAAAAAGCAAAATTAATTTTTAGAGGAGCTAGAAATTTCAAGCAAATTTTAACTAGCAGCTTCCAAGAGAAAGAAAAGAATTAATGTTCCAATAACTTTTTAAAGGAACAGAAGGGATTCTTCTATTGTGGAAATTGTAGAGGGTGTAAAGTAAGAGCTGGGAAAAATAGAAGAATTTTTAAATTCATTTCTTTTAATACTAAAACAGAATATGAAATTAAACACTTTATCACATGCAATACTGCTAATGTTGTTTATATGATAACATGCCCCTGCGGGTTACAATATGTAGGGAAAACGTCTCGTTCGTTAAAAATACGAATTAGGGAGCATATATATATATAACATCAGGAGAAGATTCCCTAACCATTGTTTATCTAAACATTTTTTGGAATATCATGATGGAGACCCAGCAGGCCGGGATTTTTTTGCTATAGATCATATTAAAATACACTGGAGAGGGGGTGATAAGGATAATCTTTTAAGTAAAAATGAGATGAAATGGATTTTTAATTTGGATACACTTACACCAGGGGGATTAAACGTAGATTTTGAAATTAATACTTATATTTAACTATAATTATTTATTAAATCTATTAGAGATTATTTTAGGTTGTTTTATATTAATAAGATATGTTTTAATTTCAATTTTAGTAATACTGATTAATATTTTATAAATATTGATTATAATAAGTGTATTCTAAGTATGATGCATTCTCCCGATATACCTTTAAATGTGAATAAGAAGTTTTTTCTATTTTGATCTTTTATTTCTCTTTTAAATTTATTCCCTCTTCTTTTGCCTCTCTTTTACCTTTTTTAATCCTTTTTTTGAGAAAGAGAGAGTTTAACTGTTGCTAATATTCTACGTATTGGAATAAGAATATCTGACTATAATATTTGTTTCAATGTTATTGACAATATGTATGAAGTATGCTAATAGGACTTTGATTATTGCAAAATGAAAGACTGTATAAGTGAATGGACTAGTTCGCTGTTCCTTTTCTTCAATGAACATGGAAGTAAATTGAGATCGTTAAGGACGCTAGGATGCCCAATAAAGTTGCACAAAAAAAGGGGGAGGAGCTTATTTCCAAAGAAAGGCGCAAAAAATTTCCTATTTAAAAACGGAACTGACTGAATGGACTCACACTTTGATAAAGGCTTTGGCTGAAACGCGTTAGTGTGCAGAGGTGGAATTGCTGAATTTTAACTTTTACTGCTGCTGTCTTTTTTTGCTGCTATACCGAATAAAGGTTTTCATTAAAGATCCTGCATCCTGGATTTTGTAAAGCAAGAAGGAGCAAGCAATTAAGCAGTTGGATTACAACGACCACCTCACTAATCCATTCAATGTTCCTAGTCTGAGCCAGCTTCCATATTAAGTGGCTCATGAATATGTAAGTTAATTCAAGTATTCACTCATTCATATATTATTTGTATGTTATTACCCTATGCCTGTTTTTCCCATTGTGTTTTTACAGGTTTTATATTGGATATAAGGGTAATTATTGTTTCTCTGTGCTCTCACCATTCTTTACTGTTTTAACCATTTATTTATGTGAGGTGGAGTGACCCACATTGCTGGTGATTGTAGCACTTTGTCTTATATTGTTTTTTTCACCATATATACACTTATTTTATAGTTGGTTAATTATTTAAAAATTTACAAGTGTAGAAATGCATATCGAACCCCATTTGAAACCAATGTATAGTGGTCAAGAGAATAATCAAAAGCCAAATGGCTAAACCTCCCTTTACTCAGAATTGGAGTGCTTCCTATTGCTGAGATTTCAGACTTCAATGAGTTGGTCTATATCTGGAATAGGAACATAGTACACTTTCATAAGTAAAAAAGTCTAGAAATTGTAAATCTAAATAAATTCTGTATAGGTCGCTATAAGGGAATAAACTGAGGTATGAAAAAACAGTTCAATACTTGGTCTGTAGTGAACTCTTAATGCATAGTAGAGGAACGGAGTGTGGGTTTAAAGTATCAAAGTCACACACTGAAAGTTTGCTAGACACTGCTGATACATTTGTAATGCAAAGTTGCAAAATTGTTGCAATGTCAAAGTTAAGCAAACGTAAAACAGCTTCGTGAGAAAGAGCTATGGTCTTGCCTGTATGAGAATGTAATTTAATCTCAGAGTGTCTAAAATGCTTAATTCTAAACTAGTCCCTATTCCCACATAATGGCAAGTGGGATCTCAGGACAATAAAACCTCTACTAAGAGTATGTTATCTAGACTTGAAGGAAGAAAAGAAGAAAAACAAATGAAATGAAGTGTTTAGAGTGCTGGTTATCTGCACTTGTGATAAAGAGTGCTCTGTGAGAAAAAAGAAGAAAGAAAGGAGCCCGACGCGCATTTCGGTGCCTTTGATGTGCACCTTCGTCAGGGCTAGAAACGGAAATGTAAACGAAAAATAGGGGATGATCTGACATTATGATTAAATGATTTGATTTTCAACAAAGAAACAAACATCCAAGAAATTAATAGTTGTGGAATCTATCTCGTAGATGAATTTTAAGCCATAGTCATTTTGGCTGATATAGTCAAGGAAGAGTTGTAATTCTTAACGTGATCCCTGCCAGATCATTATGACATCATCGATAAAACACTTCCATAGGGCCAGGTTCGCTGCCCAGCCATGCCCACTCCATATGTGGTTGGACTCCCAATCCCGCATATATATGTTGGTATAGCTGGGGGAGAACCCAGTACCATGCATCCCAAACATTTACATAAGCAGCCCATGTACCAGGAGCCAAAGAATTCCTTATGAATCCTCCAAGCAGGATGCCTCGAGCTGCCACATCTCTTCCGGACATGCCTGCCTGTGCCTGAAAAAGGATAACGAAACCCTTAGAAAACCTATCCAACGATAACTGTGCGTCACCCTGGTTACCATAACATCTTAGCCAGGGTAACATCGCGCCAACCTTTACCGGCATTGCCCCCAGTGGAAGTGGATGGTGTCGCTGCCACTCCACTCCCGGCTCCCGTGTATCCCCATCAGCCCATGTGTTCATAAAAAACCTCAAGCTATCCAAAAGATTCACAGAGTGTAGTGCAGAAGAAGACTCCCCGCCAGAACCTTCTGCCTTGAAGATCACAGGGCCGCTGTCCTTCCATCCACCTCGTGAGGGTCAGGAGTAGCATCATAGCTTCTGCATCCAGCCAGACGTGGTCCTGCCTCAGGACCATAGGAGAAGGGGTTGTTGACCTGTGGGAAGAAGACAACCTGGGTAGACTGCTCATAGGAGCACCAACCGTCCATCCTTTCCACGTTCCTGATCACATTCCCTATCCTCATTGTGTCTGGCCGCCTGGCCCGATTGGCTTACCCTCTGATAGCTTCTGCTAGGAGACCTAGAAGCACTGCGCTGGCTCCTCGCCCTCCCTTCTGAGAAAGTTGAACGCCCCCTGCTGTAATGCATAAAAGAAAGGCTCCTGTCTCTGCTGGCCGACCCGGTGTGGACCGCCTTCCTAAGCTGTGCCTGGTCCTGTCCCCGGAATGATCCCAAACCGTAGCCTGGCCTGGGACACTCAGTGACCCGCTATCCCGTTCCATTGAGTGGCGCTTCTGAACATCATGACTTCTCACATCTGGCCTATCTAGCTGCCTTGTAGCCATGCATGCTCTCTCTCGCATGATCCTGCATGGGGCGCACTGCACTGCCGAGATTCCATTTGGGCTGCATCCCTGCCAACAGGGCTCCTATCCTGCCCTTTTGGGCTGCCTCCCTGGCTGCAGAACTGCCATGTCCTATCCTTGCCCGGCTGCCTTGACCAGCGGCCACCTGCGCTGACCTAGCCCCCACCGGAATAGGGGGTGACACGGACCTCCTCACCAAGCCAACCTCCATCGTAGCTGACCTGACTCCTTATGGCGACTCCTTCATGCTGCCTGCACCCCCCATGGCCCATCTCCCTCTGGGCCCCTTGGCACCTTTGTCCTGCCCCACACTCCCCAAGGATACTAGGCCCATGGGACCTGACTCAGCAGGGGAATCTCCAGCATTGGTCACTGACCTAGCGGCACCGCAAACCGTCGTCTTCAGCACCAGACCTCTCCTGCCAATCGATGTGCGAAAGCCTGACCTGGGAGACACGAACGTGCAGTCTCCCACCCCCAACGTGCTCTGGAAACACCAACTGGCGTAGGCCGCCTGCCAGGGGTCTCCACGGCCGACACCTCTGACCCAGATCCTGCACTGCTGACCGCGGCCTCCTCCACATGGCCTGCTCCGGAACCTCCGACAAGGGGAATAGCTCCCGGCGATGGGCTCTTCCTTCACCACGCTGGCACCAAACTGGGGCTCAGATGTTGGGGAGGCCTTGTCCTCAACGCGGGTTGGCACTCCGCAACCGCCGCAGGCACACCAGAAGTCCCAGGGGGTGCCATCCGCTCCTGCAGTGAGGCGATTTCACACTTCCTCACTGCAATTTTTCAACAGGATCCATCTGAAAGAGATAGAAAAAAACCTACCCAAACCTGAGAGACAACTAACAGGTAATTTTAAGTTTAGTTAAGATGGCCACTTCATAAAATGGTTGGTATAAATACTCCCATAATAACTCCACCCCCAGCTTACTAGCTGTCACTCAACTTCCCCTAGCTGTTATGCCTACCTTCTGGCTCTGTCAAGGCCCACTCCCCTAGCTGCGCTGTTGTATGGGTTACATGCAGTGTATCCCTGGCAGCTGGAATACAGTTACTGTGTTCTGAGTCATATCTGCTCTTCTGCTTTTTCTTTCACAGAGGCATAAGAACTGACCAAAGCCCCAGCTAATAAATGTATTTCATTGTCATATAAAATAAGCATGATATTAAATATTGCATTGATATGCTTTGCCTGAATTTACACAGAATTGGGAGTGAAGGGTCAATTTATTTTTCTCTTGTTTAACTAAGCATACCTTACCTCCCAACATTGGAGGGGAGAAGGGGCAGACCTGCCCAGATGGGGGGTGGATTTTCCTAAATAATTGGCAGGAAAGCATGGCATGAATGCACATAAGGCTGCCTGTTAATTACCCAGGCAGACCCACTGATGATGTACCATAAGGGAAGCACTGTTTCAGGGCTCTCTTCAGAATCCTAGAGCCATGAGTGTAGCACAAGATCTAATCATGTGCTTGCAGTACACATTTTGGAGACAGCTTCCTGGAGTCCCTAACAATGAGACACCAGGAAATAAAGTAAGGTGGGAAAGGAAACGTTAGAGACTTGATCTATACACTCAAACTGCTTCATTAAGCTAAAGTTGTTTTGGTGACCATAGTGTCACTTTAAGAAAATAATGGTGATAACATCATAGTCAACTATTTGCATGGAATACACTTTGTCATTACACAAATACAATGCTTATCATTATTATTACTGGCATTTATAAACGCCAACATATTTTGCAGTTTTGTACAATTGGGAAAAAGACAACACAATAAGAACAGACCGATACAACAGGAAGAAGGCCCTGCCCGTGAGCTAATAGTCTAAAGCAGGGATGGGGAATCATTGGCCCTTCAGATTCTTTTGGACTACATCTCCCATAATGCTCTTACAACCATAACTCTGGCAAATCATCAAGGGAGATGTAGTCCCCAATATCTGGACGGCCGAAGGTTCCCCATCCCTCATCTAAAGGTTAAAATGGGGAGATGAGACAAGAGGTAGCAGAGGAATTTGTATGTCATGGCAGAAAGCGTTAATAGTATAAGTGCAGTCGCTGATAACATGTGAACGGAATGAGGAGGTGATTGGCTGTGGCTCCATACAACTGGAAGAGCATGCTATATAGTTAGAAGGAACCAGAGTAGGTATATCCAAGTAAAATTAAAGATCCTTATTGTAGGGGTGGATGTAGATTTGGGCCTAAGGAAGACAGATAAACAGTTATTTAAAGGAATTTACAGCTAGGAGGAGGAGGAGAAGCAGATCTGACTAGCCACTTGATGTAAACAATTAAATATTTACCAACCAAAATTCCAACAGCCAGATTAATAACTACATGTAACTGCAAGTAAAATATTACAGTAGTAAACTATATGTAACAATGATATCATTATTATAATAAAGTAATACTGTAATAATTGTTTTAGTGCTGAACCACTCATTTAAACCACGAATCCAATATCCCATTGGCATGCTCATGCAATTTCCTTTTTAGAAATCGGAAAACATCTAACAATTGGAGCATTTCCCACAGACAGAGATGGCCAGATTGCTTTTTCTTTTTGTGCCATTACTTAAATTAATTGCTATTATATCAAATACCTATTTTCCTTAAACATATCTGGTTTAATGTGGAAGAATACAATCAGCAGTGAAACATCATAAAATCTCTTTAAGCTTCAAATATCTTTAAGCAGACCATGCAAAGGCTGGTGATTGTTTTTCAGTGCATTTGTCTTCAGGCGATATATAAAATGGAGAGATAGGCAACCTTGCAGGATCATTTAGCATTCAAGCCATTATGATGAACATTAAACATGTTTGGTATACACAATATAGAAGAATATAGTACTTTCAAAGAAGAAAATAGTCCACTGTGCTTTAACATCAGTACCAGGCATAAAGCTAATTTATAGATATAATTTAGGGAAATTATTGTGGGGTTATTATATTAGAGTTACACATACTCCTAACCCCGATATGTCTAATTATTAACCCAATTTGTAGCATCTTTCTTTAAAGGGACACTATAGTCACTAGAACAACTATAGCTTAATGTAGTTGTTCTGATCAGTATAGTCAATGCCTTCGGGCATTTTAATGTAAACACTGCCTTTTCATAGAAAATACTGCCTTTTACATTGTCCCTACGGACACCTCCAAGTTGCCACTCCTTAGATGGCCAATGGAGGGGCTTCCTGTGGCAGTGCTGCACAGTAGGCAGTGCTGCACAGTAGGCAGCACTGCCGTTCAGCGTCTCCATGCACTGCATGGGGATGCTAAAGTTTCCTTATAGAGATGCATTGATTCAATGCATCTCTATGAGGAGGTGCTGATTGGCCAAAACAGTGTTTGGCCCTGACTGCTTGCTGATTTTAGCCAGTTCAATGCTTTCCCCATACAATTCTGATTATGTCACCAAGGGGGCGGGTCCTGTGTCGTGGACCCGCCCTGCGGCGCTGGAAATAAGGTACGTTTTAATTTTTTTAAGGGTGCTAAGTGAGGTCAAGCCACCTAAATGATGGGTTTAGCACTATAGGGTCAGGAATATATGTTTGTGTTCCTTTAGCTCTTATTGCTAGCCTCTAAATTTATTTTATCACTCTAGCACGTAAAGTCTGATTCTAACACTAGTTTACTCTGTTCCCAAACACTTCTCTAGAATGCCAAACTTGAATCTTCTAGCTACTTCTTAAAATGTATATCTCTAATTCCGAACACAAATGCGAATAACTATCCTTACTTTAATATATTATTTGGCATCCTATTTGACACCTTACCACTTAACCCCTTAAGGACTGGACTGTTTTTGCGATGTTGTACATTTGCGACCAGGCATATTTTTACACTTTTGTGGTGTTTGTGTTTGGCTGGAATTTTCCGCTCTCTCATTTACTGTTCCCATACAAATTATATATTGTTTTTTTCAGGACAAAAGGGGCTTTCTTTACATACCATTATTTATATAATCTCATGTATTTTAATTTAAAAAAAATAAAAAAATATGATGAAAAATTGAAAAAATACATGTTTTTTGACTTTTACTTGAAAAATCTTTTACTCATCTACAAAAGCGAATTAAAAAAACTGCTAAATAGATTCAAAATTTTGTCCTGAGTTTAAAAATACCCCGTGTTTACATGCTTTTTTGCTTTTTTTTGCATGTTATAGGGCTATAGGTACAAGTAGAATATTGCGGTTTCAAAACATAAATTTTTTAAATTTATCAATAGTGACATTGTAACACTATTATCTGTCATAAATCTCTGAATAACACCCCACATGTACATATTTTTTTTAAAGTAGACAACCCAGGGTATTCAATATGGGGTATGTCCAGTCTTTTTTAGTAGCCACTTAGTCGAAAACACTGGCCAAAGTAAGCATTCATATTTGTTTGTGTGTGAAAAAAGTAAAAAAACTAAATTGAACGCTAATTTTGGCCAGTGTTTGTGACCAAGTGGTTACTAAAAAAGACTGGACATACCCCATTTGCAATACCTTGGGTTGTCTTCTTTTGCAAATGGTATGCCATCATGGGGGTAATTCTCATTCCTGGGCTACCATACGCTCTCAAAGGCAACGTAACCAACCTGGCCATTTTCAATGTAAAAATATTTGACCCATATATTTGACCTTGTAACTTTCAAAAATACTATAAAACCTGTACATGGGGGGTACTGTTTTACTCAGGAGACTTTGCTGAACACAAATATTAGTGTTTAAAAACTGGAAAACGTATCACAACAATTATATCATCAGTAAAAGTGCTGTTTGTGTGTGAAAAATGCAAAAGTCACTTTCACTGACAATATCATCGCTGTGATATGTTTTACTGTTTTGAATCACTAATATTTGTGTTCAGCGAAGTCTCCCGAGTAAAACAGTACCCCCCATGTACAGGTTTTAGGGTGTCGTAGAACGTTACAGGGTTAAATACAGTGCTAGCAAATTCAATTCTCTGGAATTTCGGCCTGGGTTGGCAGGCAGGTCCCTTAAATAGCAATCAATAAAATTACTGAATTATGTAAAACTATTACATAAATACGCACGTAGAATTTAAATATATATGCATATTTATATATCTGAAGTCTACGTGTATATTTATATAATTATTTATGTAATTTTGTATATGGACATATGTATATTTCTTATTATTTTTATTTATTTTTATATACATAGATATATATACAAATTCATTCTAAGTGTATTTTGATATAAATATATATATATTAATTTTAAAATACAGTTAGAATAAAATTTCATATAGCTATATAATTTTTTTAAAATTTTTTTATTATTATTTAAAAAATTTTTTATTTAATTTAAATTACTTATTATTTATATTTTATAATAATATATATATACAATATATATAGTTAGTATATATATTATATATATACGTGTGTAATTTAATTATAAGTGTATTTTTATATTAATATAAGTACATATTAATATAAAAATACACTTAGTATGGCATTATATATATATGATATATAGACATATATTATATAGATATAATATATGTCTTTATATCATATATACACATATATAATTATTATTTATTTTTTTATTAACACTAACTTTATTTTTATTTTTTATTTTACACTAGCAGGGAGACTGCCTGTCAGCACAGGCAGTCCCCCTGCAGGCAGACACTAGGACACCTATTGTGACCATGTGATCGCTGTGTTAAGAGATCACATGGCCACAGGGGGTCCTAATTCAGTGTGGGGAGACTGTCTGGGCTGCAGGGAGTCTCCCCACAACCGGAGCCACGCTGATCGCCGCCGGGGGAACGACGGCGATCAGGTAAGTAACGGAGATCGTTAGGACGGTTCAGGACCGTCATCGGTCCTCAAGGCAAAAATGCCGATGACGGTCCTGAACCGTCCTAGGTCGCTAAGGGGTTAAAGGGCAAAAGTTATAAAGCAAGGTTCAATGTAAACAAGCTAAATATCCCTTCATGTCCAGAAATAAAAAGTCTGTAAAAAATGTGTAAACCACCACCAGGACAAATTAAAAAAGAAAATACAAATACGTCATCTATGTCACTGTTATATATATTTGATTTGCAGACTAAATTATATATCATCTTCTTATCACTACCCAAGTTGGAGGTAATTAAAATTACTTTAAATTATACTTAAATATGTCTGTTAATCTGTATTTTGACATTTTCTGCAATATTACAATTGGATTTGTGTAGGCTGTTTTTATATACTCAATATTATAAAATGCATTATCTTCATGTAGGGTACAATGCACTTATATTTAGTTTAATTTTTTATTTTCACAATCTTTTTGACAACAAAAGATTCCTCAGGAACGCTGCCAGAAGCTGGTGTCTGGCTATGTATTTCATTTGCAATATATAACTTCCATTTAATCACCTGAGGAAAGTATCAATATAAACTAAGCTTTTCGGATACTTGCTTCCCTTAGGTTACCTCCCAACTTGGTAACCATATAAAACTATTACAAAATACAAATCGACCAGGTATCCAGCTTGTATCACTAGAATGTAAACATAAAATGCAGCATAGTGTAATAAAGCTACAATTTAAATATTCATTTCATGTTTCAAGGTTGCACTCACAAATTAATGGGTGTTTTTGAAGCCCTCAGGTTGCCTCCCCTATGGTTAGGGGGGTTCCTCCTGTTATTTGGTTACCACGCCAATTCCAAAGTTAGGAAGTCCATGCACTCCCAATGGTTAGTAAAAAAAGGGAATTTATTGGCTTTAAAGTATAAAAATAAAATAATAAAATACTATTACCTTTTTTTACTAACCATTGGGAGTGCGTGGACTTCCTAACTTTGGAATTGGCGTGGTAACCAAATAACAGGAGGAACCCCCCTAACCATAGGGGAGGCAACTTGATGGCTATGACCTTCCAGCAGGGGAGACAACCTGAGGCTATGACCTTCCAGCAGGACAATGACCCCAAACACACTGCTAAAGCAATACTTGAGTGGTTTAAGGGAAAACATGTAAATGTGTTGGAATGGCCTAGTCAAAGCCCAGACCTCAATCCAATAGAAAATCTGTGGTTAGACTTAAAGATTGCTGTTCACAAGTGCAAACCATCCAACTTGAAGGAGCTGGAGCAGTTTTGCAAGGAGGAATGGGCAAAAATCCCAGTGGTAAGATGTGGCAAGCTCATAGAAACTTATCCAAAGCGACTTAGTTGTGATTGCCGCAAAAGGTGGCTCTACAAAGTATTGACTTTAGGGAGGTGAATAGTTATGCACATTGAATTTTTCTGTTATTTTGTCATATTTGCTGTTTGCTTCACAAAAAGTTATGGGCATGTTCTGTAAATCCACATAGAGATCTTCAGTATGGGTTCAGTATACCTTCATGAAATGCAACAGAGTTAACAGGTAGAAGGAAAATCAATAAATACTTTGAATCCACATGATCTGTTTTGGTACATCCAGATCTTTCTAAGCCTTTTATTGTAGAAATAGATGTCTCAGAATTCGGTGTTGGTGTTGGTGTTGCTGTTTCTCAGAGGTGTTCCCAGACCCCTTGTGGTTTCTTTTCACATAAGCTGAGCACAGCAGAAAGGAACTATGATATTGGTAACAGGGAATTTGGCTATAGAGTTAGCTCTTAAAGAATGGCATCACTTATTAGAAGGATCCGCTGTTCCCGTCATGATACTTACAGACCATCGGAATCTATCCTACAAAAGTGATACCAAGAGGCTATCTTCCACATAAGCACATTGGTTCATCTTCCTTTCCTGATTTAATGTCTAGATATTATAACATCCTGGACATCGCAGCACTAAGGCATATTCCTTGCCTACGCAGTTTAAAACACTTGATAAGGAGGAGAAAGGAAATGAACCCATCATAAACTAAGAAATGATTATCCCCTTCAATTGAACTTAAGTTATGTCTCCTCTACTAGAGAACATCCAAAGAGCTCAGAATAAGGCTTACGGGAATATGCCTCTTGTACCCCTAATCTAAGAGAAGTATCATGATAACAAATTGGTGGCTGGTCATATGGATGTATCTAAATCCATCAAACTGATTTCCAGACATCGGTGGCCGTTCCTCAGGAAGGATGTTGAAACATGTCCAATCTTGCAATTTATGTTCCTAATCTAAATCATCCCATTAGATACTGTTTGGTCCCCTACATCCCCTTCGTGCATGATCTGCTCCTTGGTTAGGCTGCTCACTGTTTAATACACATGCCCCTACTTGCAGTATAGCAAGTAGGAGCAGAATTTACCACTACTAAGTAATCTTTATTTAATATTAGCAAATTTGTCTGAAAGACCAATTTAGGTCTTTCAGCCTTTTGGTAGATAGCTCTCTGATAGCGAAGGGATTAGGGAGTTATCTACTAAGTGGCTGCAAGATGCAGCCGCGGCACAAATAGAATCGGAGTTTCATTCATTCTAATGAAATTCCGATCCGAACAAAGTCCAAAATTGTGTCCTAACACGAATGGAGAAACTGTTCTTATTCTGTTAGGATGCAATTCAGTAGTTTTGCTGGCGTTCTTTGTAAATGACAGGACGTTCGGGAAAAGTGAAAGAAAGCTTCGCAGGAACATGGAGGAAAGGTGAGAATTATGGGAAAATGTCTCTGACCACCGGAAATGAAGCACACTTTGCTCCACTGCTGGTCAGAGATGGTCAGGCGTAGGAAACCTCCATCAGACAAATAGTCCCTACTTTGTCTTGTGTTTTAAAGAAAACTAGAGCAGACAGGAAGAAATGAAGGACAGACCCTGACAGAGGAAGAGAAGAGGAATCAATTAAAGAAAGATAAGTTCAGAATGACAGTGCCGCTTTAATACAACATTCCTTTTTTAAAAAAAAGATTATTTCACTGCAATGGAAGAACTGAATAGCTTGAAGAAAATGATGGGCATTAAACTAACATTGGTTTATTTAACATAATCTATTAATACCACATGAAACCTCAATTAACATCTTGCAGGGATAATGTATTTTATAAAGCTAGAATAAAATGGAAACAACAATAATGAACTTGAAGCCATAATAAAATACATTTTGATAACTTAATTGTTAACACATAAACTGCAAATTTTTAAAGGGACACTCCAGTACCCAAATAACAAAAAAGCACTGTTTGGTAAATGAAAATTATGCATTTTTTCTTTGGAGGCATATCTAAAAAGCTGCAGATCTCTCGACTGAAGCCCTTGCAAGCCCTCCCCTTCTAACCCCTTTTAGATTTTCTGTGGCTGTCCAATCACAGACTTCCCAGTGCAGTTCAAAAATAAGTTTTTGCAAGGCAGGTGCTTTGAGCAATTGCCTGCTTCTTGCATTTAGCTCCACTGAACAAAACAACACATGGAGAGGCTGAGGAGACAGAAAGGAAAGGAGACACATGGAGGGGCAGAGGGGGAGGAAACAAGACACATGGAGGCAGTGGTGTACACACAATCCAGGGGGCCAGGTGCTAAACTGATCTATGCTACCGCCACACCCCCCTGACAAACACACATACACATGCATACAGTCACACATACACACAGAGACACATACATACACACATACACACAGTCACATACATTTCCTACCTTTTAGGTGCAGTAGGGTGACTTTTCCTGGTATGAATGCCACTGCATGGAGTGGCTGGGAGAGGAAAGGAGACACATGAAGGCACTGCGGGGGGAGGGGGAAGGGAAACACATTGAGGGGATGGAAGGAAAAGGAGATACATCGAAGGGCTGGGGGAGAAATGAGACACATGGAGGAGCTGGGGGAAATGAGACACATGTAAGGGCTGGGGGGTGATGAGACACATGGAGGAGTTGGATGGTAGAATAAGATACATGGAGGGGCTGGTGGGAATGAGACATATGGAGGGGCTGGTGGGAATGAGACACATATAGGGGGCTGGGGTGGATGAGACATTTTTTTCCACCATGGCCTACTGGTTTCTAATTACGCCTCTGATCTCTCCCAAAGGCCAAGGATAATTCAGGAGATTCACTACAAATAGGTATATATTTAACTATATTATATAATGCACAGAGGATACATGTAATCTTTTATTCTTAATAATAATGAAAAATAGTAACAGTTTTCCTTCAACTTGGCAATTAATGAAATGTTTTATTATTGGTCAGCTTTCAAGTAGCTGCATTGAAACAACTTTGTTTTCAACTCAGCTTCTTTCAAAAGTCAGTGGTACAGTCTTTTAAAAAAAAATCATATTACTTTCACATATAGAACATTAGAGATAAATATACAATATGAAGTGTAGGGATATATGTGTATGACTATTTTTATTTTATTTATTTTTTGTCCTTTTGCACATATTTGCTCTTTTTGTATCGCCATGTGTTTATTTAGCTAATAAACCATCAAAGCAAGGATTGCTTCCTGGGTATTTTCTTACATAGCATCTAAATGCAGTCCATAAACATACTTATTTGGAAACTATGAATGTCAATGTAGACCGTATGCAGCATTGATACGCTACAGGACTGAAACAAATGAATTAAAGCAATTATTTTGTGATGTCTGTTTTCATTCCTGCAGTATATAAATGCTCCATAATATTATTGAGAATGTTTTCATATACAATTCCATAGCATGGACCTCACATAACAGTCATGCAAAAACAGGGGATTTGACACAATGTTACATCTTTTGCAGTTAAAAACTGAAAAAAAAAATCTTATAACACTGACCAGCACAGCAATTATTTCCTCCCTTTTAGTCACTGTAGTTTTATTATTTAATACATTGATTATTGAGATAACACTTTAGTGTTAATGGAATCATTGCTTTATGAATTTTCTACTGTCACATATTAAATAGCACTGGCCAAAGTGCAGTAATTGTGGAGCTTCATTCTTGCTGGAGTTTAAATGATGTATGTAGTCCATTTAAGGGTTAAAATTGATTACACTAAATAAAAGCATGAGAGAGACATTATAAGTGTATGTCGCTAATATAATCTACTGCAATATATGTGACAAGGTGCCTTTGTCATTTTCTAATTTGTTTCTTTTAAATTCTGGGTCCTTTTTTATGGGTCCATTACATTAGCAAGGGGGGGTTGGCTGCACTCACCTGAACATGCATAAATGGGGGTGCTGCTTGGGGCCAAATTATACAATACACAAGATCCAGCGTGCTGGATCTTGTGTAATATGTATATATATAATTATTAGGAGAAAGGGGACTTCTAGGTCTTTTATGAGCAATAATGTGTGTTTTCTTCATCATTTTCAGCTATATTGCATCAACCTTTTCTTCCACTGGTACTCCTT
The DNA here is from genome assembly GCA_933207985.1 of Pelobates cultripes. Classification (NCBI taxonomy): domain Eukaryota; kingdom Metazoa; phylum Chordata; class Amphibia; order Anura; family Pelobatidae; genus Pelobates; species Pelobates cultripes. Next base: position 185,972,816 of record OW240916.1, on the reverse strand, counting down.
GCAAGAGTTGTCACCCTCTATACACCATTACCTTATGACATGACAGACCTAAGCTAGTCAGATGTACCCCAGAAAGTATACAAACCACAATACATTAAACTCAGTAATAAACCAAACCCTTTTAGAGGAACTAACTTTGCTTTCCAAGAGATCAACATTCTCCCGCAATTCATTTCTTGACTTCTCAGATGTTCTTAGCTTCATTGTTAATGCAATAATTTCATCCTAAAGAAAAGATTTTAATCTTTGTTAAGTGATCCCATACGGTTTGTTCTTGTATTATATATTAAACAGAACACACTGGGCCTGTACAGGCAATCAAATTCCATTTTAGTTGTGCATGTGTTGTTTACCTCTTTTGCTCGGAATTTCTCCTCATCCACATTGACAGTTAACCTCGGCCGTATATAACACATAACTTGCCACCATAGCCAGTCTCTGATGCAGTAAAACTTCCTTATATTCTTCTGGATACATTTCAAGGCAATCAGTTGAATCTAAATGGAAAGATGAATATCATTATACAAATATTAAAGACATAAATCTGTCAGAATTATTAAAGGAAAGCTCTTCAACTCCACAACTAATCAAGGGTCTGTCATCAATGCCAGGTTCTTACTTGATCATGTAATTTCCTTAACAGCACAAATCCAAACATCATAAACATCATAGTATGCTATAATAGTTTTGGTACCAGGAGTGTTCTGGCACCCCTCAAAGGCACGAGGTAAGTGCTCAAACCATTTTAGAACACTTTGAATTTTTACCTGCCAGGTGCCGCACCCTACATCAGCCACAGAAACAGAAGCTATTGCCAGTTGATAACTCTCAGCCAATAACACTGCCAGGCTTAGCTCATAGACAGAGCTTCCAACTCTCTGTCTGAAATAGTGGAGGCAGAGAGCAGTGCATGGTGGATCCCAAGTAAGATGTCAAGTCATCCTAGAGTGGCTAGGCTGCGAATATTGGGGAGGCTACACAAAACTCCTGGCACCATAACTACTACAGAGTGCGTTACTGGTTATGATGCTTTGAGTGTTCTTTTAAGGACATATTTCATGATGGTTGCTTACAATGGCCTTGATCACAATCAATGTGTCAGTATTTACAGATAGTTTTCTGAACTTCCACTAGTATCACATAGGTGGCATGATCAACATGATCGCAATCCAAAAATGGTAGAACTGTTTTCTTCCTGTAATACCCACAAAGTTGGAAAAAAATTATCAATTTTAAATTAGACTTCTTGTTGTTGTCATTAAAAATGTGATCTCGAATTCAATAGGCAGAGATCACAAAATTAATGGCAAACAAAAAGGTGATTTTTTGGGGGGGGGGCTTTGCAGTTACCTATTATTAAGTGACATTTGGCATTAACTTCTTGAGTTTGAAATTAACATTGATGTGCAAAGATTTATTTAAAACATTCAGGATATGCAGACCTATGTATTTATTGTCTTATTGATTTGTGTTTATGTACCCATTATTTGCATTAAGTGATATGAGAAATAGTTTTTTATATGTTTAGTGATGCTACGTACAAGCATAATCAACTCCGGGAAGAGGTTTGCTGTTTTGAATTCGCTCAGTGCACAAATATTTGGTCATTTTTGTACTTTTGTTTTTTTAGCTAAAAGATTCGAACCCTGCAATGTAAACCAATGTAGTTTTTTGGTTTGACAAAGGCCACTTAAAAACGTTGTGACAATTGCTTTGGTGTACTAATTAAAGTTTGCATTTTTAAAAATTCTGAGTGCCTGGACTTCCGTTACATGTTAGAAGCATTTTGGATATTGACTTCCCTTATGGGTGGGATCAGTCAATATCCCCCCTTAAAAATTGGATATAGAAATATATATGAAGTATACAAAAATAATATTGATTCTTGATTGTAAAATGGAATTTCTTGCCTTTAACTTCTTGAACTTTTGCCGACAAAGAAAACCCCTACAAGATGCTTGAAAAAGATTCATACTTTGGGAAATCATCTTCTCACGCTGTTTCTCTAATCTGGATAGTACACCAGCCTTCATGAAAACCTAAAGTGAAAGACACGTATTATACAAATATAAAAGCTTGGGAAAAGTTAAAGATAAAGCCAAGTCAGTAATTTAATACCTGCCGCATTTTATAGAATTAGGGCAGTCCATGAGATACATGTGACCAGTCTGTCAAAAGGATCATACCATTGAACCGGCAATGAATGTATATATCATTCCTATAGACTCAATTATTAGGCTTCAAGTAAAACTGCTCTCAGTCATAGGTGATGAATGCAGATCCATAAACAAAAAGAGCTTTACTGCCCACATTTTGTATAGAATCACACTCTTGCTGTTCCATAGGGTGATATTGCTGGACAAAGTGAACTAGAATAAATAGGTAAATGTAGGACCAAAATAAGTTTCTGAACATTTCCACCCATGACACGGTTTACTTTTAACAGCTTTCTATTTTTTAACCCCTTAAGGACACATGACATGTGTGAGATGTCATGATTCCCTTTTATTCCAGAAGTTTGGTCCTTAAGGGCTTAAGCAACCAACCAAAATCAAATAATTGCTAGCTCTCTAAGCAACAAACTGTGAATTATTGAAAGAAACAAGTGCTACACTGCATGTTCTAGATCAAGAGGGTTTGGCTGATCAAGTGAATGGTAGAATTCCCAAACTCTGAGTCAATATGAAATGTGCAATGGTCGAGCATGTTTTTCCTGCCCATGGTGCCAAAAAAGAGATGACTGATGGGAAAAAAGATGATTGATGGCTAGGATATAGTCACTGAATGATGAAGTGACCACAATAAGGAAGAGGAAAAAAAGGAGGAGCAGTGAAATTATTTTTATTTAAACATTATATATTTAAAGGACCACTCTAGGCACCCAGACCACTTCAGCTTAATGAAGTGGTCTGGGTGACAGGTCCAGCTAGGGTTAACCCAGAGAAACTGCTATGTTTATGAATGGGTTAAGCCTTCCCCTATTTCCTCTAGTGGCTGTCTCATTGATTTTCACAGTGAGAGCATGCCAGCGTCCATAGGAAAGCATTATGAATGCTTTCCTATGTGACCGGCTGAATGCACGCGCAGCTCTTGCCGCGTGTGTGCATTTAGCCGACGGGGAGGAGAAGAGGAGGATCGGAGGAGGAGAGCTCTCCGCCCAGCGCTGGAAAAAGGTAAGTTTTACCCCTTTTCCCCTTTCCAGAGCCCGGCGGGAGGGGGTCCCTGAGGGTGGGGGCACCCTCAGGGCACTATAGTGCCAGGAAAACGAGTATGTTTTCCTGGCACTATAGTGGTCCTTTAATACATATATAATATATTAATTTTATATTTAATAAATAAATATAGAGTTTTACTGCTCCTACTGTTTTTGCCTCTTGTGGTTACTTTTTCTCACCCTTTTTACACCCTTTTGGATCATGTGATTCATTTCCCAGATCAGGTTTTTTTCTTTAACAAAATTCTGCCAAGTTGAACCTACATATAGCTAGAATTTGGCCATCTCCCCAAATTCTTTTCAAAAAATGTATCTATTTTATCTATTTAAAGTATTGTTGGACTCCTGAACACTATTTTCCTTTGATGACCCATCATCATATAAAGTAGTTAGCATACAATGACCACTTAAACTATATCAACGTATATAGGAATTATTCCATACATTTCCAATATTGTTCTATCATTGTCACTTTGGTATTTATTTACTAAAATTGGCAAAATGTAAGCAAAAATATCTGATCTGGAAACAGTCCAACTCATCTGTAATCACAACTTGGCCATTTTAAACTCACTTTTCCCATTTTCCACAAAAATGTAAATTTTGCCACCTCTAGCGCCTCATTGACCCAAACAACAGAATTAGAACTACTATTCTAATGTAGAACACTGTCTGATGCTAATGAGAACCATTCCAGATAGAAGCGACTTTGTCTCCACTCTTGTCTAACATGTAACACATTGTTCCCATTCTGTCACTTGTATGTTCCAAACCAACCCCAGCTAACAAAAGGATTCTTTCTTTTTTAGAATAATTTACTGAGTGCTATTTGTCAGATAAATAGTTTTAAAATCAAAGAATAACCTGGAAAAAAAATGTATCTCTTTTAAAATAGAATGCCGAAGCATTTTCATAAAGCATTAACATCTGCTAAAAAAATCCTAAATAGATAAATATATCTTATTTTATTCAGTCTCCTCTTACTTCGCACTGACATAAATGTACCCAGCAACAATAGATGGAGAATTAGTGGCGATGAAGTTATGCCTCATTAAGGGTTTGATTGCTTCAATAATGACTGCATTAACTGCACAGCCCTGATGAGTTTTTCAAAGCTGCTTCAAAATCAATGTTCATAGTAATGGCTCTACCTCTATGTGCTCAGCTTACTGGTGCCAAGTCTCTTATTAAGCAGGCATGGCAGAATAATGCCATACAAATGAAAATCATGGCTCTGAAATTAAAGCACAAGGTGATTTCACAGGAATAGAGATTTGTACGAATCTGTGAGAGTCTTCAAATATGGCAGATATGAATCTAGCTTTGCCTTAATAAATGAAAAGGGACAGATACTCAGGAGAAATTGGATCAAACTGCACCTGACTAAAGAGTAAAATTTACACCAGTTTCATGGATGTGCTGGGTTAACAGCAGTAACTGTAAAGTAGCAGCTACTGTTATCTGATATTATAATTCCCACTAATCTTGGGTACACAAGAACATGCTTTAAGGTTAAAGAACACTTAACACACTTACATACAAAATTGGGTCATATAAAATATAAATAATAGTGAAGCATATATTAGGGGAAAATAATGCCATCTCAGGGTGCTAGAGATATCTCTAAACCAATCAACTTTCAGCTGCATGGTCTATGAATTGCGTATAGATCCTCCATCTATCTATCTAGATATTGTCTCAGCTATACATATAGAAAACAAGAGATTGAGAACATTGATGACAAGTGCATATTCAGTTATTAATCCTCTAAGAATGGGCCCTGCGGTTTTGTTTTTTAAATGGTGACATTTTCATAATTTCAATTAATAACCATCAAATACAATGCTCTTTAAAACATGACTGTTATAGAGCTTGAGACTGATAGTATTGAAGGTTTAAAAAAATTTTTTTAACGAAATCATTACTCTTTTGAAACATTTAGCTTTGTGGAATTTAAACATAGCTTTAATGCTGATCAATTTGGAAAAAAATATGTGTCAACACAAGGTCTTATTTTTTTCCCTTTTACTTCCAACAATGGATTTATTTCCATGCTTGTCGCTATCATTTACCAACAAGTTGATAATCGCTAAAATGGCTGTCGCTAATGTCAGCAGGTATCAACTATTTCCATTAAACACTGGTATATAAGGGAGGCATAACTTTTAATGTCCCTAGCCCATGAAGACCCACTCATTTTTACCCTTGTTCCAGTGCAACAAACTTCCATCTCCAATCTCTCCCTCTGTGCATTGTCCTCCCTCCTCTCACACTTTACCTAATGAATTCCTTCAAACATCCAGGTTGGGGGATGAAAGGAGGACCCTGAGTATACGGATCACACTAGATGAATTATTTGCAGGCTGCAACAGCACTTGGTTTTTTATGGTATTTACTGTACAATTATTATTTTTGACATTTTTAAGAATGGAGTTCCCAGAAATGCCATTGAGTTCCTTACAAAAGTAAGGTTTAGCGTAGTATTTGGCTATTTGTATTTAACCATTTTTGTCATATCAACTGTATGAGACAATGTGGTATTTCAACCTCTATGTAAATATTGTATATCCTGTCTAAAGATATTGCAAAATAATGAGCACCATGTAATCTATAAACCATTTTATTTCCCCACCCACCCACTTCTCCGAAAATACATTTTCTGTAAAGATCGAACAAATAAAGGAAAAATGAAAAACTATGTAGATTTACATCATCTCATTTTTTGTATCACTCAGCAGCTGTCTATGAATGAAATTGATGTTTTATCTTATATTTATGATTATGCATACCATATTTACAATACATGTTGCAATAACCTTTTTTTTTGTAGATAAAAAGTAAATATTAAAAGAGAATAAAAGAAACTTCAGCGAAAAGGAAAAAAGCAATAACTGATTAGATTATTTACCAAACAGCATAGTGTGTTGAACTGAAAACCAAACAGAACAGAGATTAAAAAAAAAAAAAGAATCTGCAGCTAAATTCCAAACCTGGCTATTTTGGCCAACATGTTAGAAATTGAATTTGTAGTTTTGTAAACAAATAAATATGGAAGCTGACATAGTCTGGGGAGGATTCTAGCTCGGTCTAATGCTCAGGAAAATGCCCTAAATACTGAAAATTTTAATACATGCCGTCTTTCTAAAAGGAGCATTTTATTTCATTGTTTTACTGAAAGGACTGAAAATTGGTAAAGGAATTATAAAATAAAATTTCAAGATCATGGGGACCCTATTAAAACTACAAACGGCAAATAGGGTTGTGAGATCTACATTTGAGTTTAGGACAGTTATATAAATGTATACCATAATGGTGAATTTTAGCAAATACCACCCTGATGTAAATGGAAGAATCAATAAAATGATTGGGCGAACACAAATGTGGTTAACAGTTCACCTATCATAATCTAACTGAGACACATTGATTGTGTAAGAGTTTTGCAGTATTCTTCCTCTCCATAAATCTCTTCACAGCCAGTGGTGGGAATTATAAATTGACAGGAAAAAGAACAGAGGTCCTGGTCTTGATAGAAATCCTGCATTTCATTTAATTTATAAGGTGATTGGTTGACCTATCAACCGCACAAATTATTATGAGTTAAAACAGCCCACTAGGAGAAATAGAGGACTGTCCAAGAATTTCAGACAGAGCAACAAAGTACATGTTGTAGCTTCTGTTTAGGCAGTGTAAAAGTTCATAAGCGTCCATAGAGAGAAACACTAAGTTTAAAACATAAGTACTAAAAATCTACAGCCTCGCTAGACAAATATGAACTGTGTAGCGCTGTGGATAAGGGATTCTGGAGTAGATTGGGTATAAAACCATCTAAATGGATTATTGTCTCCTTCTTAGTTTTGTCAATCAATTTTTGTTATCTCAATCTTGATGATCTCAGCCAAGCAGGCGGGTCAGCCATGTAGACTTGCACTGAGTGAGCAAATGTAAGTAAAAGTCGTTTTTACTGGTCATCAGCATTAGAAAAATAAAAAAAATGCATTTTATTTGATTTTGAACACTTGTTAGAAGGTCCATGTGATTGTTGGAATGGGCAGGTTACAGTGTTTATTTATAATAATAATTATAATAAAAAATAAGTTAAGTAGTGCATTTATGTACATGGTAATACACTAGTAATTTGGTATATTTGTCATTTGAATTACAGAATAATGTGGCATTCTAACAACAAGAATGTTTGTATTATGCGTTAATAGCCTATGGCATGCAGATCACTTAAGGCTATAATTACAAGTCACTATCCATTAAGTTTACATTTGAAAAGAAAAAGAGTTTTTTTTTTTAAAAACACAGTGAAAGTTGAAGAATCGTGAAACATTGTCTTCTATCTATCAAATACCTGGCTGCGCCCCATCACAATACTCTTCTTTTCCAAGTCAAGCAGCTGAAACAGTTCTTCCAATGCCTGGAAAAAAAACCAATATGTATTAGCAAAGAGATTGTTTGCTCTGTTATACGGGGATAAAGAGTACCCTGCTGGGTTTGCTGCAGGAGATTACATTCTAGTTCAGTAATATAAAGTTACAGAGAGGACAAAGTATACCAAACTATACCAAAGCATAAACTATGTATTGCAGTGTTTTAACAGACAGTAGACAACTTATAATTGAACAACAACTCCCAGATACCCTTGCTGTGGACATAAAGCTTGGCTTATGGAAAACATGTCATTATGATTAAAAAAACAAAAGAAGCAAGTGAGGATTGTCCAAGTGACTTCTTAGTAGTATGTTTTTTAGTAGGACATTCAAATGTATCTTCTTATTTATTTTTAACTCCTTAAGGACAGCGGACGTACTAGGTACGTCCGACAAAAAACAGTCCTTAAGGACCGTGAACGTACCTATTACATCCGCATCATTCCTCATTAATTACCCTCATTAATTACGGGTGTTGCTCCCGGTCTGGAAGGACTGCCTGACCGCCCATATAGTCCCCCCTCTGCAAATTAGGCCCCCGCGGGCCATGTAATCGATCTGAAAGAACGATCACATGGCCGCAATAGCCATCCATGCATCTGCCTGCAGGGGGACTGCCTGGACTGACAGTCCCCCTGCTTCTAAAATATATATATATATGTTAATAAAATATATATATATATATATATATATATATATATATATATGAGATATATATATATATACATATATTACATCTATATATAATATGTATATCATATATATAATGTAATACTAAGTGTATTTTTATATTAATATATTACACACGTGTATACTATATATATTGTGTGTATATATATATATATATATATACATATATATATATTATACAAAATAAATAATAAGTAAATAAAAATAAATAAAACATTTAAAAATAATTTAAAAAAATTTATTTATGTAATTTTATTCTAACTGTATTTTGATATATATAATTATATATATATATATATATATATATTTATATTAAAATACACTGAGAATGAAATTATATATATATATATATATATATCTTTATATGTATATATAAATAAATAAAAATACTACAAAAAAATATATATATATCCATATACATAATTACATAAATAATTTCATAAATCTACACATAGACTTTAAATATATAAATACGTATATATATTTGAATTCTATGTGCCTATTTATGTAATATTTTTACATAATTAAGTAATTTTATTGATTGTAATTTGCGGGAACTGCCTGACAACCCAGGCCGAAAGTCCAGAGAATTTAATTTGCTAGCACTGTATTTACACTGTAACTTTCCATGACACCCTTAAACCTGTACATGGCGGTACTGTTTTACTCGGGAGACTTCGCTGAACACAAATATTCGTGTTTCAAAACAGTAAACATATCACAGTGATGATATTGTCAGTGAAAGTGAAGTTTTTTGCATTTTTGACACATAAATGACACTTTCACTGATATCATTGTTGTGATAAGTTTTAATGTTTTGAAACACTTATATTTGGGTTCAGCGAAGTCTCCCGAGAATAACAGTATCTCCCATGTACAGGTTTTATAGTGTTTTTGAAAGTCACAAGGTCAAACGTAAGGCTTAATTTTCAGTTTTTCACATTGAAATTTGCCAGATTTGTTATGTTGCCTTTGAGAGCGTATGGTAGCCCAGGAATGAGAATTAACCCCATGATGGCATACCATTTGCAAAAGAAGACAACCCAAGGTATTGCAAATGGGGTATGTTCAGTCTTTTTTAATAGTCACAAACACTGGCCAAAGTTAGCGTTCATAATTGTTTTTTGCATTTTTAACACACAAACAAATATAAATGCTAACTTTGGCCAGAATTTGTGACTAAGTGGCTACTAAAAAAAGACTAGACATACCCCATATTGAATACCCTGGGTTGTCTACTTTAAAAAAATATGTACATGTGAGGTGTGATTCAGAGATTTATGACAGATAACAGTGTTACAATGTCACTATTGATACATTTTAAAAAGATATATTTTAAAACAGCAATGTTCTACTTGCACTTATAGCCCTATAACTTGCAAAGAACATGTTAACATTGGGTATTTCTAAACTCAGGACAAAATTTAGAAACAATTTAGTATGGATGTTTTTTCATAGGGTTGTAGATGCGTAACAGATTTTGGGGGTCAAAACAATGTTTGTTTTTCAGAAAGACCATTTAATGGCGAGAAAAACTATATGTAATATGTGTGGGTACAGTAAATGAGTAAGAGGAAAATTACAGCTAAACACAAACACTGCAGAAATGTAGAAATAGTCCTGGTCCTTAACAGTAAGAAAATTTAAAAACGGTCTGGTCACTAATGGGGTTAATTAATGTTTTTTATTCTATTAATGACATTCTGTTAATAAATAACTGGTGCTTATCACACCTGGCAAGAATCCCTATGGAAAACAATTTCCTCAAAATTTGTGCACACAGAATTTATTGATGACACCATCAACGTTTCCAAAATGAATTTTCTACTGGAACCATCCGAGTCTTTACTGCATTTCATGATTTAAAGATACATTCAATAACATTACAAGGTTTTCCCAGCACTGATAACCGATGACCAGATTCACGATGCAATATCCATCAATGCTTGTAAGTGTCATAAATCACTTGGATATCCTGTACGTTTTCTGAGCTTTGTACAGCATGCCTTACTAAATTAACCCATTATGTGTTAATGCGCTTTTAAGTATGGTATAATAACAATTCTGATACCTGTGTCTTATATTGTTATATGCTTCTCAAGTATACATGTATCTGTACAGATTCCTAATTGCATGTTGTACTTTCCAACATTCCAAACAGAAATAAAGGGGTTAATTAGATTTTGGGGATATGGGTTAAAAAATATTTAGGTGACCAAGTCTTTTACATTAAAGGATTACTATAGTGTCAGGAATACAAACATCTATTCCTGACACTATAGTGTTAAACTAACCATTTAGGTCACTAGCCCCCCTCCGTGGAGATTAAATATGATTTTACTTGCCATTCTCCCATGCTTGCGGCTGGCCCCTCATCCATGGCTGAGATCACCAAACTTCATGATAACAGCTTGTGGCGGGCCACCGCCACTAAGTACCATGTCCACTGAGTGTTTGGCTCATTTATGCCTTGTATTAGGTGTTCCCAAAGTTTATTCCCACGATTTTCCCTCGCGGCGCTGGAAATAAATTGAGTTTTAAACTTTTATAGCAAGGCAAAGGGGAGGGGAGGGGGGGGCAAACCACCTAAATGGTGGGTTTAGCACTACATGGTCAGGATACATGTTTGTGTTCCTGACCCTATAGTGATCCTTTAATTTTTTTAATTGTATTTTATGTTATTTAAATTGACTCACAGCATGAAGTGCTCATTATTCTCACGTTAAATCCATGCAATTTAGATGTGTTTTTTGTTTCGGAGCTCAAACAACAAAACAGTAACAGTTGCAGCTCCCTGGGAGTGTACTGGAGAGGTGCAAAATCCCAGTATCTGAGCGTGACTTTTTAAGAAGAAGTGTTAAAAAAGCAAGAAAGCAGAAAGTAATCTTAAAAACATGAATTGGGCTATTATACAGTATTTGTTTAAGGATGATTTAAAGACACATAATTCCTTGATCATTATATGTTTCCTGGTGGGCCAATATGAAAATCATTTCATTAGTGCAATTAACCCCTTCAGGACGGAGTCAATAGTACACGTACTGATCAAAACAAAACGTAAATAAAAACTGGAATTTGGCAATATGTCTGTTCAACCATAATTCACCTCTTTCATATTAAATGCACCCACACTTATTATATATCATTTTGTTCAGGTGAAACAGGGCTTTAATTTCATATCAAATATTTATATATGAAACATAATGTATTATGAATAGAATTTAAAAAAACTGTGAGAAATTTAAAAAAATTTTAAAAAATTAGTAGTTCCGCCTCACATTTTAGCTGTAAATGTCATAATACTGTTAGGTTTTACTGCAAAAAAAATGCACATATTTGTAATTAGCGATGTCTCACGAGTACAACAGTACCCCCCATTAACAGGTTTTATGGTGTTTTGGAAAGTTACAGGGTCAAATATAGAACTTTCCATTTTCAAATTGAAATTTGACAGATTAGTAATGTTACCTTTGAGACGGTGTGGTAGCCCAGGAATGAGAATAACCCCATAATGGCATACCATTTGAAAAAGTAGACAAGCCAAGGTATTGAAAGTGGGGTATGTTTAGTCTTTTTTAGTAGCCACTTAGTCACAAACACTGGCCAAAGTTAGTGTTCATATTAGTTTTTTGTGAAAAAAGCAAAAAACTAATATTTGGCCAGTGTTTGTGACTAAGTGGCTACTAAAAATGACTGGACATACCCCATTTGCAATACCTTGGGTTGTCTACTTTTGCAAATGGTAGGCCATCATGGGGGTAATTCTTATTCCTGGGCTACCATACGGTCTCAAAGGCAACATAACCAATCTGTCAAATTTCAATGTCAAAAAAATTAAATGCAAGCCTTATATGTGACTCTCTAACTTTCCAAAACACCATAAAACCTGTACATGGGGGGTACTGTTATTCTCGGGAGACTTCACTAAACACAAATATTAGTGTTTTAATACAGTAAAACATATTACAACAATAATATAGTCCATAAAAGGGCCGTTTGTTTGTAAAAAATGCAAAAAATGTCACTTTTACTTAAAATATCATCATTGTAATACAATTTACCAGTTTGAAACACTAATATTTGAGTTCAGTGAAGTCTCCCAAGTAAAACAGTACCCCCTATGTACAGGTTTTATGGTGTCTTGGAGAGTTACAGGGTCAAATATGGTGCTTGCAAATTAAATTCTCTGCACTTTCTCCCTGTGTTGTCAGGCATGTCAATCAAATTTTAATTAATCAAATCACATAATTATGTTAAAAGATTACTTAAATATTAGTAGCATTTTAATATATATGCTTTTATAGGTATTTAAATTCTACGTGTATACTAATGTAATCTTTTATGTAATTATATGTATTTATCTATATATATATATATCTATATATATATAGATATATATATATATATTTGCGGTTATTTGTATTTTATATATAGATATATATATAGAATGTTATTCTAAGTCTATTTTGTTACCAATATATATATATATATATATATATATATATATATATATATATTAATAACAAAATACAGTTAGAATGAAATTACATATGAATATATAATTTATATTAAATTTTGTTTCAATATTTTATTTATTTTATTATTTTATTTATTTATTATTGTAATTATACGTATATATATATATATATATATATATAATATATGTGTATATATCTACTATATATATAATATATATATACATATTATATATATGTAACGTCATTCTAAGTGTATTTTAATATTAATATATATACTAATATTAGTATTAAAATACACTTTGTATGACGTTACATATATATAATATGTATATTATATATATATAATATATGTAAATATATTATATATATATATATATATATATATATATATATATATACTTTTAATTTATTTTTACACATGTCTAATTTTTTAATTTTTTTATTGATATTTCAACAGTCCCCCTGCTGGCAGATCCACAGCCAGCTATAGGGGGCCTTACTTGCCAGAGGAGGGCTGCCTGGGCTGTCAGGCAGCCCTCCAGAAGAGGATCGTGGCGGAGGTAAGTACCGCCAAGGTCCTGGGGGTTTAAGCCGTTACGACGTTCTATGCCGCCGCAACGGCTTTAAAGCCGCGACGGCATAGAACGTCGTAACGGCGTTAAGGGGTTAAATCATCATGATGGGTGATTAGAGTATTATCATTTTAGGCGTTCCTGGGATCTGTCATTGGTATCTATAGAGTGACATTATGTTTTTCTCTTTTAATTACAAATTTGACAAAAACTGGTGTAAGTGTGGCATTGACATTTGGAAAATATCCCATTTCCATTGTCCATATTATGTGAGAAATGCATTTGAGATCAGAAAAAAGTAAAATTGTAAAAAAAAGAACATTCCAGTAGGACAAGGTGTTGAAGGAATATGAACATTTTCTAGCATGTCATAAATCTATGTAATAGAGGCATAACTTTCCTATGGCAGGATTCGCTCAAGGCCAGATAAAACCGACTTTACAGCCACATCACAAGTGTGCCATGTCTAATCATTGATCAAGGGCTTGTAATATATTGCACTGCAACACAAGCAAGCCATGTCTAATCATTATCCAATTTCCTATAACGTATTGCACTGTAGAGAGTAACAGAGAAGCACAGATGGTCAACATTCAAGAATTAAGAAAAAAATTTCATACATACCATAATTTTCTTTTCCTGATCATTATATAATACAACATTTACTAATGGGTTAGCTCCTCCCTCACATCAGAAAGGAAATAGAACTCTGAAATTGGTATAAATAGGTCAAACCCCATCCCCACCAGGCAGTCTTTTTTTCTTGTCCTCACAGCAGTTTGGAAAGAGTCTGTTGTAGCATGCCTAGAACAGGCAGTCTTTGTAACTAGCTTCACAATTCATATAGTATATGGGTGGGAGCGCAATGCTGCCATATATAATGAGCAGAAAAAGAAAATTATAGTAAGTATGAAGCAATTTTCCTTATTCCTGATCAAACATGGCAGCATTTACTTATGGTAAAACCCAGGCACTATTTAAAGTTGGAGGCACAGAGTTAAAATACAGCCAGGATATCCATTAGCAGCACTCTTATATAAAATGCAACATATATAAACTTAGCGAAATTCTGACCAAAAATCTTTTAACTGTGACATGTTTGTTAGAAGGAAGCCCAAATGTAAGTAACTGGGAGGAACTGAAAGAACAGAAACCCAGGTACTTATACTAGTCATTAAAGGATTACTCCAACCTTTTTAACTTAAAAAAAATGAAAGATACCCCATTCAGCATTATTCTTTAGGTCCTCATTTCAAAAAACTAAAAAAGTTATAAAATAGGTTTTACTTACCAATAGCTCCCAGTATTGCTTTCCACAACCTCCTCCAGACTTCACGCCTCCCATTGCAAAGTCCAATCAAAGTTTTCTAATAGAGAAGCCTTTGATTGGCCCATTTTTCCAGCTCCGAGTGAATGCACATGTTCTGAGCTGGCAAATGTAGAGGTAGTGGAGAGGGAGAGAAGGAAGGAGCCTAAAAACAATTGCGCTGAGGGGATAGGGAGGTGGAACAGCTACAGGGTGGGAGGGAGACACAAGATTTTAGAAGACGATTACATCAGTTGCTAGCGTGCAATGTGTGCTGATGACAGACATAAAATGTGCACAGAATTGACATTTGGAAGTCCAGAACAGAATTCTGAACTGCCAATGTAACATGTACAAGGGATGTAACTAGCCCCCTGTACACAAGTGCAAATATCTTTGGATATGCAGTGTTTCAAGCTGAAACACTGCTCAGCCAGATTCCTTCTCCAATTACCACTTAAAGAAACAGACATTGTCATGGACATTGGAGTAACCTTTTAATGTACTTATCTGTGATGGGTATATCAAACAAAACAGCTATGAAGACATATTAACTACGGCAGGCCACTACTCCAGTGGCAAAGGGGATTTGAAAAACTCACAGCCTAAACTGTTTAAACTAGAGTATTCCATGTGTATTCAATATGTTATTTGTCATCATGACTGTGGGAAGGTATATAACAGACCCCGGACATGGTGGTATACCTAAATAGGGCATTCCAAGGTCATCACTTTATAAGTGCTGTTTAATGGGTCTTCAGGGTAAGATGTTTATCCCTGACTTGGCCTCATGTAACCAGTGGACCACTGTCATTCCCTAAGGGACAGAGTTAGGTCAGACCTGGGTCACTAAAGGTGGTACTTATGGAGGCAGCTCATGCATATGTGCGGTTTGCTGGGTCTTCAGGGATTAGTGGTTTAACCTTGGCATGGCCTACAAAAATATTGGCCTAGTAAACATCAAATAAAAATCTACAGCAGGCTATTTCCAAACTGCTGTGAGGATGATAAAAAAAGACTGACTGATGGGGAGGGGGTGACCTATTTATCCCAATTTACAAGTTCTATTTCCTGAACTTTCTGCTGTGATTGGAAGAGCTAACCCATAAGTAAATGCTGCCATGTTTGATCAGGAAATTAGGATATACACTCCATATCAGAGGTTACTTATCCAAACAGGCTTAGAGAAAGCCATCCCCAAAACATACTTATAAGAGATTCTCTTACAACAGTTCTGTGTTAAACTGTTTTTGAATGTTTCAATACTGAACGAGGGTCATTGGGTAGACCTGGATCTGCTCCCCATTGCAGTTAAAGAAAAGGCAGAGTGCAACTCTTTGTTCATCATACCAATTAAAACCATCAAGTCATCAGCTAATGTTCTCAGTCTATCACTGTGCCATAGTGTTCCATCAGCAACCATCAACATCCCACAGTTCAGTCTGAAACCATTTTCAAATGGTTTGATACTAAATAAGAGCCTCAGCCACACAACAGAAGAGAAAGGTTGAGCTGCACATGAAGTCCTTCATTTTGTGTTAAAAATTTAAAAAGGCCCTAATGACTGAATCTCTAAAATATTTAAAAACTCTTTAAAGTTTTTTATTTAAAAATATTTATGAACTACTGGGCAAAGATCAATTCACATGCTCAACCAAAACAGAAATTAGGTATGTGTATTTTGTCAATCCCCTTTTGAAATGTTGCTATCATGTTCCGTAGAGGCGTAAGATAACAATACTGACCTTTACAGAATATGAAGTTAAAAACCTATAGTTTGAAATCAATCGACAAACGTGTAACAGCTTTGTCTGATGTAGCGTGTGGAAATGTATTATTCATTTCTGTGCTGGCTTTAGTAACCACTGAATATTTAGTAGCTTTTTCAAACGTTATTTAATAGAACAGGATTTTTTTATTTTATAATATTTTTTTTTGTCAAAGTCTGTAGAAAAATAAAATTGGCTGTAATCCCTCGCTTACTGTGAAATATGATTCAAAATAGCCATAACGTAGAGCAGTCACAGATTGCACTTTGTTGCTTCATCTGTCGCTTACATGAAAAACTAAAAATGATGGGAGTTAGGTGAGTTAAAATAAACAAGGAGATATTGTAACACCATCAACCACAGGAGCAGTGCCATGGTAGGATGTTGTTTCTTTAAAAAAATATTAAATATATATTTGGCATGTGTTGCTCTGCAAATACTCTGCTCCCTGTGCTATTAACAGTCTAGGCAATCTGGTTTATGCAACAGGACGCATTGTCGCCAGCTCTCCTGCCTTCTTATTTTCTAAAAGGATAATTGTTCCCCAGGCACTCAGCCACTGGCACAGAATTTCCATGTTTATTCACTCAGGTACCTGCTCATCCAGTGCAGCTACTGGTAGACCAGGCTTTTCTCCAAAACACCTGATACAGCAGCCCAGTCTGCAATGCAGCATACTGTAACATATAATGAACACTCAAAGGCACATTCCACATACATAGCTACACACAGAACAAATTACAGATATGTCAGGTCTCCGTGCACTCACATTATTCACAATATTACACATACATAATATAGTACACAAACACAGTATCCATCCATACCCAGTTATAAACGGTAAACATTACAGAGACATTAAGCCATGGTGTGCACTGTGAACATATAGTCACCATATTATGCATATGAATCCAAATACAATCAAATGTAGCAGAGCAGAGACTTGCTGAAAATCGGGAAATGAACAGCCTAAATACATTACAGATTAGTATATTCACTGTTACATTTGGCTGGATATTTCTTGTATTTGTTTAGCATTGAATGGAGATGTGAGAATATATATTAGGAAGACAAAAAAATTGACAAAGTCAAGACTTAACTCTGAGTCAGCCCTCTTCTCCTGAATATACCTCTCATTTACTCGTGCCTATCCACTTCACATATTGTAACCCTGATTGAAAAATGTCCAGTTTAATTAAATATTCCCCTCACTAACTATTGATGTTCATAGGCCCCTACCTCAAAATGGTAACTATGAAAAGACTAGGTTGCTTATTCATTATTATTATTATTATTGTAACCATTACTTATATTGGTACTCATTTGTATTGGTCAAGTAGTCCTCTTACTAAGAAGTGAAATTTAGATTCAGAAAGATACCTTAGCAAGAAAAGAGAGTTTTTACTTAATTTCAATTTGTAAATCAGATTCAAATAAATCCATTGTTTTTAAATGTAACCATGATCTCAGTATGCGCTTTATTTAGAAAAAGGGACCAGGCACTCCAGTTTATTTGAAAATGTGAAACACTGCAACCGTGTTTCCCCACCGGACCACCAGAGATTGAGAAATGTCACCCCTCCCTCTCAGTAAAGGTAAGACGGGAGGGGGGACATAAAGTATATTTATTTTTATTAAAGTAAAAAAAAAATATTATAAAAAAGCCTCCCTACCCTCCTCACCACACATCCACACACTGCCCCAACACATATTGCCCCACAAACACCTTACACATTCACACACTGCCCCCCCACATGCACATACAGTTCCCCCCCATACACACATTGCCCCACACACACATACACAGCCCCCCCATGCACACATTTTCCCACACACACATACACAGCCCCCCATACACACATTGCCCCCACTGCACACACTGCTCCATACACACATTGACCCACACACACATACACTACCCCCATACACTCATACACTACCCCATACACACATTGCCCCCCACACACACACACACTGCTCCCCATACACACATATCCCCACAGACACATACACTGCCCCCCATAAACACATTGTCTCACACACATACACTGCCCCACACATATACTGCTCACACTCACACACACACTCAGTCCCCCCCACACACACACTACACTATTCACACACTACACCCCACACACACACACACTGAACCTTCCACACGAATGCCATATCTCCAATGCCAATAGTGGGGATGTGCCCAACTAAAGCATCTCAAAACTTTAGTTGGGCACATCCACACTAAATTGTTTGATTGTGATTTTACACATTCACTATGGTTTTTCGAATATAAATGTTTGTAAGCTTTGGTGTGAAGTAGCTTGACAAAGACCTCATTTGGGGTCAAAATGTTGCAGTAATCCACATGTTTGAATAAATGTGCCTGAAGACAATTGAGTACCTGGAGCTTTTTTCTAACACTGGTATCTATTATTTTGGGCTAAGTGCTGGCCCATGGTTTAGTTAAGCACCCTGTGCATTTCCTTTTTCCATTCCTTATTAAGTATTTGACATTTAAAAGGCCACAGCAACTTTTTAACACAAGAACTGTCCACGAAAGTTCACTTCAAAATCTTAATGAGTCACAAAAGAAAGTATGCCATGCACTCGGCAATAAAACAGAATATAGAATAATTTTACCATAAAGACAATTTTCTCTAGCATTATGAATACGTTTAAATCTGTATATCAAAATTTAGTGGAGGTCACAGTTTTCTATAGCTTCATCACTCTGACAATTAAAATAATTATTTCTTTCATATTTCTGTACAGTCATAAATTAGAGTTACTTTTTGGCCATTAGAAACTCCAATGAGGGATATTTTCACAGCTTCATATATCCCAAATGTAGCCAGATTTATTGGAAGCGGTAATATCTCAGATCACAGAGGCAAAGACAGTCATAAATAATAATATATGAATATATATTTAATTATTTGTGTCAAACAGCAGGGATATTCCACAGACTGAACACTAAATCCCTACGCCCGTATTTATCCTACTCATAGCTCCAGGAACCTGCATGTTAAAACTCTCATTTCAAAGTATAACTGTACATCCTTCTATCTTCTATCTAAATTATTCATGTGACTCAATGACTAGTCTTTTCATCTGCTCTGCTTCTCACCAGGGTGTTTGCTTATAAATTTCATATTCTCCATGTAACATAAAAAAGAAGATTAATACACATAAAGCAATCTTTTGGAAACAGATAACGATAATTGCCTAATAAGAAAATAACACCATAAACAACAGTTATGAAACTATAAATTTTCTATGCAGTTCGTTTTTTCTGTATTTCCACTCAGGCAAATATTTATATTTTCATGAAATATTGTATTAATGTTTACTAAGTTTCAAAATGTTAGAGACAAACTCTTGGAAGTTGATTCTGTGAATACTGCTTTGTTATTCAGTTTTAGCAAGAAACCTGTGAGACCATATCAGTGATGCCTTAAAACTAAATTCAAAATCATTTTAGCTGGCTCAAAATGTTATATGTTGACTAGTTTATGCATCAATTTTGTTTACGAAGCATAATTGAGAGTAACCCAGCGGCTAGTCATTTGGTAATAAATAACTAAGCTGCAATAAAACTCATTGCAATTTGGCTGTCACTGTGTGTGTGTGTGTGTGTGTGTGTATATCTGTCAGTGTGTGTCTGTAAAGGGGGCCTGTATGTCTGAGTGACTGTGTGTGTCTGTCAGTGAATGTGTATGTGTCATTGTGTGTGTATGTCAGTGATTGTGTGTATGTGTATGTCTGTCATTGTGTCTCAGTGAGTGAGTGAGTGAGTGTGTCTGTGAGTGAGTGTTTGTGTCTGTGAGTGTGTGTGTGTGTGTGTGTATATCTGTCAGTGTGTGTCTGTAAAAGGGGCCTGTATGTCTGAGTGACTGTGTGTGTCTGTCAGTGAATGTGTATGTGTCATTGTGTGTGTATGTCAGTGATTGTGTGTGTCTGTGAGTTAGTCAGTGATTGTGTGTGTCTGTCAGATTGTGTCAAATTAGTGTGTGTGTGTATGTCAGTGTATCTGAGAGTGTGTGTCTGTCAGTCAAAGTGTTTTAGTCTTTAACAGGAAGAGGTGTGTCATTGTAAATTAGGGGGTACCAGAGTTCCATCATGCTTAGCACAGCACACATCCAAAATACACCACTGGCTGCATGTGTGAGAGATGATTTTTGTACTTGGTTAGGCCATGTCTGTTTTACATCCTATATGCCTACATGCATCAGAGTGCTGGACATGCTCGACCAGAGGTGTAGACAACACATTATTATTATTGGTATTTAAATATCACCAACTTATTCCGCAGCACTTTACAATATTATGAAAGGGAGAAATTTAACAATTAATGAGAATTACACTGAACAAAATTATAAGACTTTTTCTATGTATACAAAAGGCTTTTTCTCTCAAATATTGTTCACAAATCTGTCTAACTCTGTGTTAGTGAGCACTTCTCCTTTTCCGAGATAATCCATCCACCTCACAGGTGAGGCATATCAAGATGCTGATTAGACAGCATGATTATTGCACAGGTGTGTCTTAGGCTGGCCACAATAAAAATAATGGGTACCTACTGAATTAAATCAATAGTGAGTTCAGGACACAGTGATAATGGAATCGAGGATGAGAGTAGTAAAAAGATAAGTATATATTCAGTTGTAAAAATGTAGGAGAATAATTAAATAGTGGTATCTCTTAAATGTATCAGGTAATTTACATTTAAGAGATACCACTATTTAATTATTCTTGTACATTTTTACAACTGAATATATACTTATCTTTTAACTATTCTCATCCTCGATTCCGTTTCCACTGAGTCTGGATTTCACTATTGATTTAATTCAGTAGGTACCCATTATTTCTATTTACTTTAACCCAAGGTGGTGGTTATTATTTCAGTGATACAATGGTTATGGTAGTTGCAGTTGGTCTCACCACTTAACTTTAGCAGGTTATTCTATCATTTTGCTCTGGTGTTTACCTGTTCGATAGTTGTTGATCTGGCCACAATAAAAGGCCACTCTAAAATGTGCAGTTTAACTGTATTGGGAGTGTCCGGGGGGGTATCGACAGTGGGGCAAGGTATCAGAGGAGAACAAGTGAGAAATATCAGCCTGGTGGTAGTATTCATTACAGATTGAATAAGGGCAGAACGGTGTCTGGGGAGACCAGCTAGAAGAGAATTAAAGTAATCCATCAGAGATTATCAAAGCATGATGGCAGCATCTTGCATAAGAAAGGGGCAGATTCAAGTAATGTTTTTAAGATGGAATCAACAGGTTTTAGCAACATACTGGATATGAGGTGCAAAGATGAGGCCAGGATCAAAGATAACACCAAGACTGCGAGCTTGCAAGAATGGACTGATACAGATACCATCAATTTGCAGGGAAAGTAAAAGAGGAGGATTATGAAAAGGAAAAAAAGGTTCAGTTTTAGAGAGATTGAGTTTCAAAAAGTGAGAGGACATGCAGTCAGAGATTGAGAAAAGGTATATGATAACACACTTTAGGACAGCGGGGGAGAGATCAGTGGAGAAGATATATATATCTGGATGTCATCAGCGTACAGGTGGTAGCAGAATCCAAAGGAATTATTGAGCAGGGATATGGGATGATAGTTGTAAGGGAAAGACGGTCTATAAATGTTTTTTTTTTTTTTTTTTTTTTAACAACAGTACAACAGTAGCATGCTTAAGGGGAGCAACACCAGACAAGAAATAGCAGTTGAAGATGTGCATAAAGGATGGTACAAGACAAGGGGAGAAAGATCTGATAAGGTGGGAAGTGACAGGATCAATCAGTCAAGTGGTGGGATAAGAGGAGAAGAGAAGTGCAGCCACCTCATGGTCAGTAGCCGAGAAGAAGGCCTGAAGAATAGGGAAGGTACGATCCATAAGCAGTTGAGAGAAATAGGAACAAAGGGCAAACACTTCTTTCCTTAACTGTTTAATCTTGTCAGTAAAGTAAGAGGCAAAACTAACAGGTTGAAAGGTTAGTTTGGGTAGTGTTCAGCTAAATGAGAGCAACTCTGCAGGTAGCAGACTTAGTGTGCCCCTGTTGGAGGCACATCTTCCTTTAGGTGCATATTTGGAGCAGGGCTGCAGCATCGAAGGCAGAGGTGAGAGTTGCATTATACTAGGAGATAGCTAGAGCAGGACATGTGAATGTAGGGATGGATGAGAGCTCAGAAAAGACATCAGCTGAGAGTTGCTGGAGGTCAATAGAATTCAGGTTCCTTCTGTGTTGAGGAGGGTTAGACTGAGGATGTTGGGTGAGGAGGCTCTCAAAAACAAATGATAAGAGCTAGTGATCTGAGAGAGGAAATGGAGTGTTACAGAGATTAGAGACTGTACATGTTTCAGAAAAAAATAAGATTGAGAGTATTGCCAGCTATCTGTAGATCAGCCCAATGTAGGATGTGATAGGAAGAAGTCCAATGCTACTGAGGTCAAGGGTGCATTAATGGGAATGTTGAAATCCTGCCGAATTAGCAATTGAATATTACTTGAAAGGAAGTAGGGAAGCCAAGCAGCAAAATAGTCAAGGAAGAGAAGAGGGAAACCGAGGGGTGTGGGGGTTGATAGATAATGGCTATGTCTGCAGATATTGGTTTTAACAGACAGGTTGAGTGAATTTCAAAGCAGGACAAATAGATTGAAGGGGGTGGGTAGAGGTTTAAAGGAGCAGTGAGGTGAAAGCAGAAATCCTACACTTTTAACCTTACTGTTGGGCTGTAGATAAACGGAAGATCACCAAAGTATAGTGAGGCACGGATTGCAGTATTAGAGGCAGAGAGGCAGAGAGTTTCAGTTTGTACAAGAAAGTTTAGGGAATGTGAGATGAATACGTCATGGATAGAAGTCACTGCAGCAAGAGATACTAAGAGGGGATCTTTTGATCTTCTCTCCAATCAATAAGGCTACAGAGAAGCAACTTTGAGTTAGCACAAATAATTTGTTTGCCTTACTAATTCACTAGCTCTATCTGTTTAATTGATGTGTTTAGTGCTTCACCTCTCACACTCAACATGGGAAGAGGTGGGACAGAAACTTAACAAAGGAACACATCAAGGGCACCTTGGGATAATATCCCCAATACCCCCACTTGCTTTTACATGTGTTATTCACAACAGACATAATATTATTTTTTTAAGACATTCAAATTCCAAACAAAGAACTTTTCCAGCTTCAGGTTTGCTGTGGGCTTCATCATGATATCTGTTATCATCTTATTGGTTGGGCAGTAATCAAGGGCCATTGATCACTGATTGGACGGGGTATTTGATGTTCATATGCTTGCATCTTTGGATGCCTTGAAAGACCTATTACTCTATAACTGTCTCCAAAGTCTTAAGTCAGTTCATATTGACATTCATTGTCCATTCCCCTGAGTAATTGTATTAGGTACAATTTGTTTTGTGCTGTCACTACTAAATCCATGTATTCAACTTCACACAAGGACAAACCTACTATAGACGATTCTTGGTCTTCCATGCAGTCAGTGGACCCTTATCTTTTAGGCTAAAGCAATACCCATTAATGCTTCTTCTATTATTCATATCAGGGGCCTAATCAGCATCACTGTATACTTCTAGATTCAGGTCTTGAATACACTTCTTGTAAGATAACTCATAGTAATGGTACATTTCAAGCATAGCATGTTTAGCTGTGACAAAAAGTTGTTCTTTTAGGTTTCCCAAGTATTGATAGAGCCGTCTGTATCTACAAATGAGAAATCATGAGGACAATATGGCGTTAATTAGCAAGAAAAATACTGTCAAATGTTACGTGGCAATGTTTATTCGCCCCGTCATGTTGAGTTGTGTAGAATGTTCAAACATTGGGAAATTTTCTGCATGAGAGTAACAGCGTGTATTAATTAATACTTTCTTTTTTTTCTTTTGAAATTTTGCACACCTAAGAATTTTGCACCCAGGGCAGCATCCTTGTGGTCCCCTTCACCACTGCTTTGGCCTAAAGGTGTTAGCAAAACTTTTACAACTTTCAATGTGGAATGTTGACCCTTTGTTGCCCAATTACCATTTTTGTTTTAGCTAATCAAGTTGGTCATTTTTGATTTGAAAGACTTATGAGTGTCTGTTTTTACCATTATCTGCTGCTTGTTTAACATTATCTCTTTTTTTGTGCCTACCATCTGCATCTCTGTGTGTTGGGCTATTACACCACCGTTACAGGACGATATTTTGACTGCTTGCTTGCTCTAGCCCTGTGGCCTCTTTGGCCGTATTTGTAACAGGCAATGTTAGAGTGATCATTCATTTTAAATCTTTATCACTCCGTAGTTATTTGAGCTAGCACAGAATTTCTCATTATATTTTAAACTCCTCAATTGTGTTTTGATCTACTAAAAGTACTTTTCCCATCACCTTGCGTAATATGGATGGCGAAACAATTCAGGCAAACCTTTCAGTATCACCACAATCAGCAACCCCTCACTTAAGGTCGCTCAAACATTTCTTAATACTGTAATGACTGTCTTTGCACATATAACATAGTCTGTCACATTTCATTTAAACCCTTTTGAAGGAACATTAGCTTGGTGCTCTAACTAACTATTTGGGGCTTTTCTTTGCTTGCATAATAATCTTTCAGTATTTGAAGCACTTTTTTCCCATCATCCTCTTGATAAAAATCAAACTTTTATAATTTAGAAATTTAGTTAACTCAGCATATCCTTCCTCATTCTTATCCTTTTCTTCATCTTCATCATTGGTATCATACAATTTACTCTGAGATTCCTCAACTGCAATTGTCTCTAGAACTTTGTCTCCGTTGGTTTCCAGCATCCCTTGAGGGGCCAATAACCTGTTGCAGTATGCATGCTAAGGATAGGATAACCAGACAAGTGCACACAATAAAGGAAAAACAACACCACACACGTGTTTCACACTTCTCTAGCCCATATTCAACAAAGAAAGGGGAGAGGCAAAACCTTTATTGTACCATGGATAAAAACCAAATTGAAAGCACTGTAGGAAATTATCCCCAAGAACATCATTACTCTTCTGTCTATTTCTTCCATGCTTGTAACTAGTTCGATGCCTATGTCAAATACCAAGGGAATCTTTTACTCCCCTTGAGGGTAATGACTATACTGGTTTAAAAAAAAATCTCTTCTTCCAAAATCTAGTCCTGCAAAACCCACTTGATGTGAAATGTATATTTCCTAAATTTAAACATACTGCAGCTTTAAAAATATTAACTTTTTCTCCCTTCAGTTGAAATTACTTTTTATGTTTAGTGGCACAGAAATGTGACCTCAGGTTCCACTTACATCTATATACAAACCAAGCTGTAACGTTATTTACTATAATTAATTATTGTTTCTTTGAAAAGTAAAGAATTGATAAACACAAATAATACAGGTGCGTGATTATATTATTCACTAATGAGGTTTACACATTTTATCTGAAAACTTTAAAGTCTCTTTATCATGCAAACTGACAGATGACATTATTTCTTTAAATATTCTTGAATTCTATCTCCATGCCAGTGGCCTCCCACATGTTTACATTATAATTCCAGTATTTACTGCTCATCTTGTAGCTCTAATCCATATGCCATCATCATCATCAAAATAAAAACTGCAAATATGTCTTCTTTATTGGATGTGATTATTTGTTTTCTCTACAAGGGCGCAAAATAATTTGGAGGTGGGTGGATGTGTAAACAGGTTTCCTGGCATAATTTGCGATCACTTTATATATTTTTTTATATTCTAGTTATAGTGGCATAAACAACTCAAGTAAAATCTAATATGGACAAAGGCAAACTTAAATCTATGAAAGCGTATTATGTTGTATCTCCAATATATCTACATGTACCCACACTGGAGTTTCCTTTTTAGTATGGTGTAACCCTTATCCAAATGTAGAAGTATAAAAGAATATTCACCCAAAGTGGGCTTTTTAAAACAAATACAAAATCTATTCAGTTATAGTCACATACAACCTATTTTGGATGCAGGTTCAAAGTATTATTGCAGCATCATTCACACTTTGTGCTTCAAACATACTTCAAGACTTTATCTTCTAGCATAAACAACTCCCCTTTCTTCTACTAGTATTCTTTCCTGTCGATTTGTCCCTGCCACTAATTTACTAACAATGATGACTTATGTCCCCTCAAATACAGTTAATGCTAGACAAAGCTGTGATCTGTGGATCCATGTTGTGTTCCATTTATACTTTCCTCTAAATGTTTTCTAACATCTTTTGCTCAGCCTTATCAATTAAATGACTTAGAACTCCAGCCTAAACATTGCAATGTATTAATTAACATCAAAAGCCTTACAGAAATCCAGATAAACTACATTCACGTCTCTCTGTGGTCTTCTGTTTTACTTCTTCAATTAAGAAAAATCAATTAGGTTGATTTGACGTGATCTTCCTGAATAAACCCATGCTGTTTGTAATCTTGCTAACCATTTAAATACAGCCATTCATAAAGTGTACCTTTAATATGGTTTTAGTGAGCGAATACCGACATGAGACGTAATAACCTTTAGTTACTGGATTCTACTTTCTTATGTTTTTCTGCAAATTGTTCTTTTTGGAAATTTGCTTCCTTTATACATTATATAATCTGTATTTGTATAATTATGATATATAACCCTATAGTCCAGTGAGAACTAATTAGAATTCATACTATATACCATATTTGCAGAGGGAACAGAGTTCCCACACTTCTTAGTGTGAACGGAGGAACAATGTTACAGAGCAATGAAGTAAGTGAGGGAGTGCTCTATCTATCTATCATTCTACACCTTTAAAATCACAAACTTCTTCCTTCACCCACGGGTGATGTCATTAAGATAGGCTGCCAGTGTCAGATGGCCCATTTACAGATAACCACAGCCTCCAAAAATCTATGTATTATGAAAATACTGTTTTTCTTTATATAATTAATATTGTATGCATTTATTTTAATTGTTCCTATTTAACTACGGTATGTGATTATGAAACACCTCTACTACATTCTATTCACAATGCAATGAAGTGAGATAGTGACTCTATCCTATAGAACAGAATCAATGATGGGGGTTTAACAGATTATTGTTTAAATGTTTATGATTGTACTAGCAAAAATTACAATGGCACCTGACAAGGGATGGGATATATTGCGCAGCAAGTGAACAGTCAGCTCTTAAATTTCATGGGTTGGAAGCAGGAAAAATGGGCAAGCATAGAGATTTGAGTGACTTTGACAAGGGAGAATAGAGATGGGTCAGAGCATCTCGAAAACAGCAAGTCTTGTGGAGTATTCCTGGTATGCTGTGGTAAGTACCTACCAAAAGTGGTGCAAGGAAGGACAGTGGTGAACCGGGGTCAGGGTCATGGGACCTACATGATATTAGGCAGGTGGTTTTAATTATGTGACTGATTAGTGTATAGCTATAGTTTTAATGTGTAAAGGTGTAAACTTATTGGCTCAGTCTATATTTTAAACATTCTGTTTGGCAATAGTGAAGTATCAGTGTATCATATGTTATCATATGTTACCAGAAAACCCTAGGTTACTTAATTTGGAACTTAAACAACACATTTGAAAGTAAGGTTGGATGGTAGAGAGAGATAATGGGAGTTACTTAATGCTTTTGGAAGGTTTAGTGTACCTGTTTGTTTAGGACCAATGTGCATCACCCTTATATTTAGCAAATATATTTTCCACTCTTTAGATCTACAAAACTCCTGATTGACTAGCAAATGTATAGGGGTCACAGTATGCCTCATGAACTAATCCTTTTTACTGTAAATTTAAGAAACTATCCCAGTAATACTAACAGTGTGACTGGTTGTAAACATGATGTGCTAAGCTTCCAGCACTGTGCAATTAGGTCTAGTATTGGAGCTGCTAAAATGATCCCCTCCCACAGTACCAACATGATTTAGAATCTGATCTGCTCCGTTTTCTGCACCACAGATCAGTTCTCTGTGTCACTGGACCTGGTGATGTGCCAATGTATGCCTTACTCTAAAATATCTATGGTGAACCAATATTAAGACTACACCTTGTTTTCATCTACAAGTATATTGGTTCTACAATCCCACCTCAATCTTATGTTTCTAGAGGTTCATGAGATGTGGTCTGTTTGTCAGATGTGGCTTGAAACGGTCTCTAATTTAATGATTCTAGTTTCCTCTCCCAAGATCATTCCAGCTTCTGCCCCTCCATACCTGCAAACCTGAGTAAACTGTGATTCAATTTGCCTCTCACAACTTTACTACAGTTCCTAAACTAAACTGTGATGTATCCTGAGAGCACAAATGTTGCTAAGACTTGTTATTAAAAGCCAAACTGACCACATTTTTATCTTCAACATATTTTAATGTTCTTGGAATATGTACTTCATGTCCACTTATAACATGTATCAAATCATATAGGTGGTCATCTCCTTTGCTGTGAGGTTCTGACTACATGTAATAATTACTATGCCTTTAATTTATCTTTTCAATCAAATCCCCAAGTAGATGAAAGTCTAATGAAAATACCGAAAAGAAAAGTGCTGATAATGCCTATTCCCCCTGATGTTTATCTTCTGCTGCTAATACCCTAGACAGACATTCCTCCGATAAACCATTCCTAGTGTAGGTACTCTCAGCACAACAGTTCAGCTCTATATATCTACCTTTATTATCAATGCTACTTGTATATTTTATTTAATATTTAATAATTTTGAAATAATCTCATATAAAAAACACATAATTTTATAAAAGCAGCAATAACCATTTGTGAATATTGAACTACAAGCTCTCATAGAATGTTTCAGGACACACTTGTCCTCAGATTATGACTGGGCTGCCTTAATATATAGGTCATTTGCTTTTGAATCTTGATATACCTATTTATTTTGAAATTGTCATACCTTTCTCTCATCCACAGGTTCATAGGTGGAAATATATTTCTTCATATTTGGCAATGCCAAGACTTGAAAGCGAAGTCGAAACTCTGTAAGGCCCATTCTGTCAGAGTAACCTGCAGAAGATTCAAATTAAAAAGATTTATTTTATTAATGTTTTATATATCTTCTCTTTACACCTTTTGTACTCATATTTTAAGGGTGACACTGGATAAAAAATAAATGACATTTGGAACTGAGAAAGAGACAGGAGGATACACGTACAGATTCTTCATCTCTTACTGTTTGGATTTAATGACTGTGAGAAAACAATTGACTGAGCTAGACTGGCAATCCCTTTTTATGTCAATCTATCTGTCTGTTTCTCTATCAACTATCTACATTATCTTTATGAACTGTTTAGATAATGTTTTGGCTATGATTGTGTGTGTATATATATATATATAACCAAAAAAGTTATTGTGGGGACAAATATGATTGAAAACCCCTTCCACCTGAAGTCTGTTGATAGTCAATACAATGTTAAAGCATATGCAAATTAGTTCAACAAAGAATCACATTTTTGCCTCATTCCATTTTAAACATGGATTCCTTTGAGTCTGTATTTGCTGTATATAACAGTTTTGAAACACAACTTAGGAAAAGATGCAAAGCCAGTGAACCACTCATGGACAGCTGTTTCATTGTTAATGCAAATCATGAGCATGAGGTTGGTTACTGGCTTTGCTATTGAGGCTTGGCAATACTTGTTATGGTTATGGTGGGGAACAATTGTGATTGAAAACCCCTTCCATCTGAAGTCTGTGGATAGTCAATACAATGTTAAACAAAAATCTGCACACCAGTCAAGTCATAAGACTTGCTTTTCCCACAAAAATCACAAATTTGCAGTGATGTTACTACAAAGGATTCTAGGTGAGTGTAACGAGAATATACCCCTACACGCAGGATCCAGCTAAACAGAAGCCAATACAGAGGAGAGATACGTCTACCGGACCTTAGAATGGCCGGACTCGACGTATATGAGAGGAGACAGAGCCAGGAACAAACCGAGGTCAAGGGCACAGAGAGACAGCGTAAACTAGGACAAGCCGGGGTCTGGTACACGGAAAACAGCAAGCCGGCAAACAGTACAGATAAGGATAAAGCGAAAACGAAGTCAGAATACGAAGCCAAAGTCAATACGAGAAAACACAACTGAACACCACAAGCGCTAAAGGGAACTGAAACAGAAACCACGATAGGGCAACGAGCTAAGGGAAAAAGGTAAGTTTAAATAGCTTTTAAACGAAAGTGATTGGCTCCTGTCACTTCCACACCCCCAAAAGGTAATTGTATAGGGAGTGTGGTATGACAGGAGCCAATGGGAGCCTTTTGGCAATTAGGCTCCCACTGTCTCTTTAAGAGCGCGCCCGAGACTCGCGGCGCGCTCTTAGTTTCAGGTGGGACACGTGACCGCTTCACGCGGTCACTGCCCGCCTTCCATCTAAAGCAGTCGGATGAGCCGCGCGCGGCTCGTGCAGCCGCAGGACCGCGCGCGGCTTGAAGAGAGGACCGCGACCGGCCCCCGGTTAAGGTAAGTAACGCTACAGTGAGCATATGCAAATTAGTTCAACAAAGAATAACATTTTTGCCTCATTCCATTTTAGACATGGCTTCTTTTGAGTCTGTGTTTGCTGTATACAACAGCTTTAAAACATCACTGCAAATTTGTGATTTCTGCGGCAAAAGCAAGTCCTATGGCTTTACTGGTGTGCCGATTTTTGTTTAACATTGTATTGACTATCCACAGACTTCAGACTATCCACAGACTGCAATAAGAATTATAGAATAGCAAGGTACATAGGATAAAATTTAGCAAAACGTTGTATACATTGGAGAACAACATGGTACTTGGCATTGTGGTGGTACAGCACAATTTTATATTAATATGTTTTATGCAATATGCTCAGGCAAGACAAACATGTCTGAGGACACTACAGAAACAGACTATCCATGTGCAGGAAAGAATACGAGCCTTGGTGGTTAGGAGAAGATTTTAGGTTGTGATGAGCATACTAGATTAATTCTATAAGAATTACCGATAAAACATAGTAAACATACTAGCTGATCATACAATTCTGAGTAATATACAGAGATTAAGCTTTGCAGGTGAGGAATGTGTGCTAAATACAGATATTGTACATAGGATTCCACCTTAGAGGCCCGCCAGGTGATAAATGATGCTGAGAGACAAAAGAACAGAAAAAAAGACAACTAAATAAACATCAAGAGTAGCAAAATCATGGACGGGATTTGCTCATAGGAAAGTAAAACAAGGCATTGGAGGGGGAGTAGTGCCAGCCGGCAGTAGTCCCAAGTAAGCTCAACCGATGACTCTCTGGGGCTTGTCATAGCATCATGTCCATACTGCAGTCATCATGCGTATGGGTACAGGGAGAGCATGCACGAGTAGAAAAGTGATGCTTAGAGCCGTGTCCAGCTGTGGCCTCAAAGACCTCATCAGGGAGACAGTCTTGCAGAGGGAGGCAAAGTAAATCCACTGTTGGAGCTGATCTGTCCCAGATTTGTGCTTGGTTCTCACCATGCTGTGACGATCCAGGCGACTCCGTCATTTCTGGGTGTGCTTCGGTCTTGGTGCCGAGGTTTATCAATGCATCGGGGGTCTCTGAGGACGTTGGGTTTGGACTTTCTTAGGGCCATCACACTGCTGTCACCCCCTGATTCTGCTCTCCAACCATCTCCATAACTTGTCAGGTCATCTCTCCACTAGCATTCAGGCCCCGCTGCCCTTACTTTGATATATTTTTAACATACTTGTAAAACTTTTATCAATAATAACTCCATATCAAGTAATGTTATAATGTAAATCACTAGTAATTACTAGTAAACAAACTTTAGGTTTCTATATCCTACATGTATACACATAGGTAAAAGCATAAAAAATATAGCAAATATATTACTATACAGTGCAAGCTTCTCCCTGGCCAAAGTGCACATACTGTGTTCTATGGAGTTGTCAATATAACAAAGACAACTGATGGTTAATTGAAGACCAGTACCAGATGGTACCAGATTATTTTAACATTACAAGTCTATGACCACACTTGTAAGGTCCTGTCCCCAAAGGAGGGCTGCCAAAAGATACAAGTGCATATTAATGTCCCTTTTTGCGAACACAATGTTTGGTAAGTGACGTATATTTAAATTTTTCTATCTGGCTGAGTAGCCATGTTGGGTCAAATTCTACTGTTATTTAACAAACTCATGCTCAACTCAGCTTGCCTGATGCTGTGATTGGAGTAACAAGTAGGATAAAGAAGAAATTGGATAAACTAACATGTAGACCCAATTATAATCTGCTCTGTACCTATTAAAGTTATGCATAGCCAACAGCCTAAGGTGCCTTGTAAATGTCTAGAATAGCAAACAGTAACATTAGAGAATGACAAATATAGAAAAGAGATGCTCCATGCCATATTAAAACACAATATTTATTAAAACATTGTATTAAAAACTAATTGGAATTATTCCAAAGCAATCATTTCTAATATGGGCCTTGATTTAATCAGCTTTCTAAATATGTCAATACTGTTAGAAAGGCTTTCCAAATTATTTATCTATAGAAGCAACCATTAAAATCTATGGACATTTTTGTTGATAAATAATTTGGAACATATGTTTTTCTGAAAGCATTGACTCATTTGGAAAGCTCATCAAATTGTGACCATGATGTTTTAATACATATTTGCTTTATTTCATATTTTTGGATAATCTTTTCAAATGATTTATCTCCAAAAATTCACACTTTAATGGTGATTTCTGTTAATAAATTATTTGAAAATTTTTAACATAGATCTTGATTTAAATTGTTGGATAAGCTTTCCAAATTAATTATTAAGTTTGGATAAACTTTTAAAATTATTTAATATTATGAAAAATATTTTTAGTTTGTGATATTTAGATTTTTTTATATAAAGGTATATTTTCATATTTTTTTTTATAATTCTTTATTTTTTTCTGTGCATTTGAGAACATACAGGTTTACGATGCCACGACAGCATAAGTAAGCAATGATGTCAACGTAGGACATATACATGGCATGAGAAAGTGGCACAGTTTTTTAGGTATAATAATACACATGCTATTCGTACTTGTCTATATAGAAGTTCCAGAAGTAGAAGTAGAGGCAGTTATAAAACAAGTAACGGTAAAAACTTCGCTTAATTATTTTCATATTTTAATATCAATAAAATAATTTTAAACATTTGCAAAGGCTATTCAACAATAGTAAATCGAGGCCATATTGTGCTGATTCAATAAAGTTAAAGAAACCTTCCAAAGTATTTATTTACAAATATGTCTATAGACTTCAATGGTGACTTCTATAGATAGGTCAACTGAAAATTATTTTCTAACGGAATTGAAACATTTGGAAAGCTTTTTAAATTGAGGCCCATTGTGTTGTTTGTTAGCAAATTAGTCCCTTGTTCTACACATGTCTATTTTTTACTGTATGTTTATGATATATTAAAGAAAAGGCTTTTTTTTGTTTTTACTATTTTTCCTACAGCAATGTATATATATATATATATATATATATATATATATATATACCGTGGATGAAAAACCCTTCCACCTGAAGTAAGTGGATAGTTAATACATTGCTAAACACAAATACACACACCAGTCAAGCCATAAGGCTTGCTTTTCCCCACAGAAATCTCACTTTAACAGTGCTCTTACTACTGCAAGGGATTCTGGGTAGGCGTATGCAAAGGAGCTCAACAAAGAACCACATTTTTGCCTCAATTCCACTTTACAACATGGATTGCTTGAATATGTGTCTGCTGCAGGGCTCGAGTCCTGCAGGAACGCATGGGAACGGCGTTCCTGCACTTTTTCCAAAGCAGGAACGCCGTTCCCGTTACCTGTCCTGCAGGACCGGCCCTGCTACCTGCACTGAGGGGCCAGCACACGCTGTGTTCCTTCTCCAGCTATAACTCTCGCGAGACCCGCGGCTGTTACCATGGCAACGCTCCGCACAGGCGAGTCTCGCGAGAGTTAGAGCTGGAGAGGGAACACAGCGTGTGATGGCCCCTCTGTGCAGCGGCTGGCTCCCTCCACCGGACCACCAGGCGATCTCCCCCCTCCCTGACAAGGTAAGAAGCAGGGAGGGAGGGATAAAATAAAAAATATACATAAAGTAAAAAAATGCTTCCCCCCCCACACATCATCCAGCACACACACACACACACACACCCATCATCCAGCACTCACACACAATCCAGCACTCACACACCCATCATCCAGCACTCACACACACACCCATCATCCAGCACTCACACACCCATCATCCAGCACACACACACCCATCATCCAGCACACACACACCCATCATCCAGCACACACACACCCATCATCCAGCACACACACACCCATCATCCAGCACTCACACACACATCATCCAGCACTCACTCACACATCCATCATCCAGCACACACACACACACCCATCATCCAGCACTCACTCACACACCCATCATCCAGCACTCACACACACGTCATCCAGCGCGCGCACACACATCATCCAGCACATGCACACACTGCATTCATTATACACTACAAGCACACTACATTCACTATACACTCACTACAAACACACTACATTCACTATACACCCTCTGCATTCACTATACACATTCTGCACTCATTACACACTACATTCACTATACACACTCTGCATTCACTACAAACACACTACATACACTGCATTCATTGTACACACTCTGCACTCACTACAAACACACTACATTCATTATACACACTCTGCACTCACTACAAAAACACTACATTCACTATACACACTGCATTCACTATACACACTGCACTCACTACAAACACACTACATTTATTATACACACTGCACTCACTACAAATACACTACATTCATTATACACACTCTGCACTCACTAAAAACACACTGCATTCATTATACACACTCTGCACTCACTAAAAACACACTGCATTCATTATACGCACTCTGCACTCACTACAAATACACTACAATTATTATTCACACTGCACTCACTACAAACACACTACATTTATTATTCATACTCTGCATTCACTACAAACACACTACATTCATTATACACACCCTGCACTGCACTATATGCATAGGAGTGTAATTTTTTTTTTTTTAAAGGGGGGGGGCGGGGCGGGAATCTTGGGTGAGTTCCCACACTTTTTTCCCCAGGACTTGACCCCTGGTCTGCTGTATACAACAGCTTTGAAACACAACTCAGGAAGAGGGTTCTTTGCTGAGCTTATTTGCAATATATAGCCAAGCATGATTTAAACAAAATAAGAATAAGAAAATGATTTCCTGTCAAACATCATATAAATCATTGAGAGGAATATGTAACAGGTAGTTAACAGCCCATGCGGCTGCATACTGAAATTGTTCCGTTCATAAGTGCTTCAACCATAACTTCTGTCTGGAGATATAATATACTAGTGATATATTAGACTGAGATCCTTTATATCGAGATTTTCATCTATATATCTAAGATACAACTGGGGTTTCCAGGGGTTTAGTTATTTGGCCTCTGTGTTCACAGCTGCATGCAAGTAAAGCAGAGCACTTTTCGCAGTGCCTAGCAAAGCAATGTAGATAAAGCCAAAAAATGATCTTAGTCTAAACCAATGCTCCTCAACCCTCTCCTCAAGGCACACCTAACAGTCCAGGATTTAAGGGTTACCTGGTTGTGTCTAAGGTGTTTAGAAAAAGAAAAAAAAACACCTTAGAGTCTAAGGTGTTTATTTTTTTTAACACCTAACACACCGTGTAATCCCTGAATCCTGGACTGTTAGGTGTGCCTTGAGGAGAGGGTTGAGGAGTACTGGTCTAAAGCACCAGAACCCAGGTTCCCCCATGTCAGCAGCTACACAATTAGTATTTTTAGTGCAGTTTTAGCATTAGGGCCAACATGTCCACAGCTGCCTTGACCCGTGGAAAAAACATGCTGTGTTTATCAGCAGCAATACCATTTGCATGAGTTACATGATATACAGTATCTGTGGACTGCCAGTGATAGGTCCCCTTTAAAACTGATACAATGTAACCAAATATATTTTGATTTACATTTCTTACCAGTCATTTGCTAGTGTCATTAAATAAAAGTAATTACATATTTCATGCTAATGGATCAAGAAAGCATATATCATTAGTATGAACACCTCAACATTTGCTGACTGTCATTTTTTGAATCATTAATATGTTAACAATCAATTTTCTTGAAGGGAACACAATTATTTACTGCTTGTCAAAAACACAGTGATATGTTTAAGATTAATGTTTAGAAGCAGACTGTCAATTATCAATCACAATGTACCCGAACTCCATATAAATTCAGTCACTCATTACTCATAGCCTCATAGAGCTGTAACCACTAAAGTAAGCTGTAGTATGATTATGATGCTAGGAGGGTCCCTTTAA
Source organism: Pelobates cultripes (assembly GCA_933207985.1). Classification (NCBI taxonomy): domain Eukaryota; kingdom Metazoa; phylum Chordata; class Amphibia; order Anura; family Pelobatidae; genus Pelobates; species Pelobates cultripes. The sequence continues at coordinate 185,935,970 of OW240916.1, read as the reverse complement.
AAGAAAAGTCCATTCATCCACAAACATTAGGTGCAATGTTAATGGTAGGTTTCAATTAGTTATTCTGGGTGTTTGTTTTTAATTAGTTTTTTTCTTTGTACTAATTTCATATTTTCTCAATAAAGCCACAATTATGGGTTATCTTTGGTTACCCCCATAGTCAGGGGGAGCAAACTCCCGAACGAGATATATATATGAACAGACACATGAACAGATGTTATGCTATTTTACATGAATTTTGTTCTCCCGAAAGAGACCGACCGCACAGTCTATTTTCATGGAACTGTTTTGGGCAGGCGCATCATTTGCGGTTGGTCTAAACTATACCCCGGTGGCTTTTCGGCTGCGTTCGTGGGATCTGAGTGCTTTTTGGATATCTTGAGCACTCAGACCCAGGCTATCCGGGGATATAGTACTTGAGGGGGTACCTTATGGTGAAATGCATATTTCGGGGTGTTAAAGATTTTACATATCCTGGACCTGAGAGGTAATGTAATTATATTGTGTACTTTGCTTCAGTCTACTCTCAGGTCCAGTGGGGAATGCCCCTGGAATATGTATTTTGAAACCCCTTGCATGGGGATTCTCATAAAAGGCCAGCTGTGGCTCTATTAAAATTAGTTATACCCCCAGAGCTGAGTGTCATCCAGTTGCTGGGGAGGTGTTGGGAGATTCTTGGATTATTTTGCTGTATTTGGCTGCTCACTTGGAGTATTTTACTTGTTCCTGAGTGCATCTTAGAGTAACCAGTGGAGGAGAGTTCCTGCTAGGACTAGGGCTCCGCTACAAAGACATATTCACAAACAAATATAAACATTGTCATTTGTCAGAAACTGCAATCCTTATATTTATCAGAGAAAAGAGACAGCATTTATGCAACCAAACCATTACATTAAGATGTCAAAATTTTGGTTCTTAAAGCATCTCTTTAAAAAAGTTATAATTGGTTTGGTATGGCGAGAGCACACAGCTGAAATTTCACAGCCTGTAATTTTTTTTTATCAATTACTGTAACTTCAAATGTGAGTAATTTTTAAATTTTTTTTAATTATTTTAAGTTAGTGTGTTATGCGTGTATTTTGATGCATTTTCTACATATTTATTCAAATGAAAGGATCAGCAAATGAAGCAGACTTAATTTGGTTTCAAACTACTCGTGATTCAACCACATTTTGGGCGATTAATGATTCATCCGAATTCCACAACTGTGAAACACCATATGGTCAAAACAAGGGTGGACCATTTCATTTGTTTCGTGATTCGCAGTTCCACCATAGCACCAGAAAAATAAGGAGAGAATAGAGGAAAAGGTGATTTGAAAGTGAAAAAAAGGAGCTGTAAAATATCTATATACTTCCAAACACTTTACCATCAGCTAGTAAGAGAGACAGACCAGTAGTCCTTGTGTGTTTTACCAGTGCTGTGCCTGTATGGGAGTGAAAGACAGCTAGTGTCTTTGATCTTGTTTGTGAGACTGGTGAGGTGGTTAGCCACTGCCAGTGCCATTTACACTAACTTTGATTTACTGATGACATCAGCGGGCCACAGTGGTTATGGTGCTTGGAGTGTTCCTTTAAAAAGCTCTCCAATTCATCCACAGTCACATCAGAACAATGTGTACAACTCTGAAATAGCGAAGGAAGGCAAAGAATAAGTGATTTTGTGGGGAAAAAATGCCAAATTCTAACACTTATGTCATAATATGTTGTTGTTTTTTTTTTTATTTATAGACCGGAATACGTGAAAAAAAATTGAAAAGAGACAAGTAAACATAATATTAATTTGGATGAAGTAGACCAACATTTAATCTGTGATTCATGTTATGGTATTGTTTATAGGAAATTTATTCTAAGGTCTGGTGTAGAAAGTGCTGTCTTGTGGGTGGATAGAAAGATTGACAGGTAATCTGTAATGAAGTTCTAATGATTAAGTTTCTGTGTTTCCAATTAAACACTGAATATCTTAAATTGACAGCAAAATTGAGTTTGTTTTTCTAAACTTTATGAAAAATGTGTGGGGGGGGAAGGGGTTTGGCTTTTCATTTTGAGTATCAATTTTATTCTTTTGATTTTAATGCCAAAGTTTCCAAAACATCATCTCACATTATTGCACCATTTCAGCTAATGTAGATGAGACCATAAAGCTATTTTTGGTAATTCTGTTGTGCCTTTTGCGTTATAAATGTATCATTTAAATAAGTCCTTTATCTTGCTGTAATATTGCTACGCTACTTGGATCACACCTTGGGTCCATCCTTAGTAAATAAAAAAAAATTATAGCTTATCCAAGTCTTCACCTATGAGTATTGATTATTGATTATAAATCATGAAGATAAATCATGAAGATGTATCTATTTGACAGGTAATATTGGTTGCACTATTATATTTTGTATTTGATGTACAATATATTACTGTGTTTTCAGTGCCAGATGATGCAAATATTATCCTGATATATTCTATAGTGATGATTACATGATTTAACCAAAACTGTCTGAGTAGTGAGTAGCTCAGTATTATGTAAGTGTACATCTATGACTTGGATGCTTTATTTTATATTTTTTCTATTTCCTCTTTTTTTAGATATAACACTGAACACTTACTTTCCTCTTTTTTTACATATAACACAAAATACTTAATTCAAGATTTGAAGATACACACAGTATCTCACAAAAGTGAGTACAACTCTCACATTTTTGTAAATATTTTATTTTATCTTTTCATGTGACAATACTGAAGAAATGACACTGCTGCAATGTAAAGTAGTAAGTGTACAGCCTGTATAACAGTGTAAATTTGCTGTCCCCTCAAAATAACTCAACACACAGCCATTAATGTCTAAACCATTGGCAACAAAAGTGAGTACACCCCTAAGTGGAAATATCCAAACTGGGCCCAATTAGCCATTTTCCCTCCCCAGTGTCATGTGACTCATTAGTGTTACAAGGTCTCAGATGTGAATGGGTAGCAGGTGTGTTAAATTTGGTGTTATCGCTCTCACACTCTCTCATACTGGTCACTGGAAGTTCAACATGGCACCTAATGGCAAAGAACTATCTGAGGATCTGAAAAAAAGAATTGTTGCTCTACATAAAGATGGCCTAGGCTATAAGAGGATTGCCAATATCCTAAAATTGAGCTGCAGAACAGTGGGCAAGATCATACAGCGGTTTCACAGAACAGGTTCCACTCAGAACAGGCCTCACCATGGTAGACCTCTTTTGTGAGATACTGTATAATAAGTGTGCCGGCGGGGGAGACATTATGCGCATGCACGGCCGTCGGCAGGGGAGACCTTAAGCGCATGCGTGGCAATGGCTGCGCACGCGCAATTAACCTCCCCCATAGGAAAGCATTGAATAATGCTTTCAATGCTTTCCTATGGGGATTTCAGCAACGCTGGAGGTCCTCACATAGCGTGAGGACGTCCAGCGTCGTTTTAAACCACTTTTCGTGTTCTATGTCTAGTAGACAGCCATTAGAGGAGGACTTAACCTTGCAATGTAAATATTGCAGTTTATGAAAACTGCAATAATTACACTTACATGGTTAAGGGTAGTGGGAGCTGGCACCCAGACCACTCCAATGGGCAGAAGTAGTCTGGGTGCCTGGAGTGTCCCTTTAATTGTATAATAATGATGATATCATTAGTGAAAGCTCAGTTTGTGAGAAAAATGCAAAAAAATATATATATATAACTTTGGGCAGGATTTTATGATTAAGTGGATAATAAAAAAGACCGGATACACCCTGTTTTGAATACCCTGGGTTGTCTACTTTTGCAGATGGTGTGACATGATGGGTAACTCTCATTTCTCGACTACCATACGATCTCAAAAGCAAATTAGGCACAGCAAGCCAATCTTGCAAACTGAAATGTGCAAGTCCTATATTTGACCCTGTAACTTTCTCAAAACCTTACAAAAACTGTACATGGGGGTGGGGGGATTGTTGTACTCATTAGATATCACAGCAGAGAAATATGTGTGTTTTATTGCAGTAAAATCTAACATTTCACAGTTAAAATGCCACACAGAACTTGGAAAATAATATCTCTTAATTTCTCACACTTTTTAGATTTTATTCATATTTAATTATGTTTCATATATAAATATTGTATGTTACATGAGAATCATGTTTCCCCTGGACAAAATGATATATACTAAGTGTGGGTGCATTTAATATGAAAGAGGTGAATTATGGTTGAACAGACATGTAGCGCAGATTCTAGGTTTTGGTCAGGACTTGTACGATTGCCTCCATCCTTAAGGGGTTAACCTAATTAACTTATAATAATGTGCTCTGCGTACAGTCACAGCTTTGAGAATTGGGCTATTCAGGTGATATGTTCTTTTCTTCTGTCTGTAGTACTAATATTTGCTTTTATTTGGATGCAGGAGTATTTTGCAAATTAGTTTTGTTCTCATGGGAGGTAATAATTTTGCTGGTTGTTGATTACATATTTCACAGAAAATGAATTTCTAAACAGTGTTTAAAATAAATGAAGTAGAATTTGTGAGCATTTTGTTTTCTTTTTTTGATGAAATGCAAAATAGTTTCCAACCAAAGCCGCTACAGAGTTATTTTTAACTTGTACAAACTGTAATATTGCTGTTTTTTGTGTAATATGTACTTGGAATAGGTTACTACCAAAGTCTTAATGGAGATACATTTTACAAGACACAAGCATGAGTAGTTCTTAATAAGATATTATGTCATGTGTGTTCTCTATGTTATATAATCTATAGTTTTAGCTGTATTGGTAGATATTTGGAAAATAATCGTTATAGCTACTGTACTTCTGACCTGTTGCTTCAATGTGTTCCTATCACAGAATGTGTTGCTCTTGTTTTTTTGTTTGTTTGTTTTCATGCTGGGCAGGGAATTCTGAAGTTAGGGATCATTGATCATAGAAACATAAAATGTGACGGCAGATAAGAACCATTCGGCCCATCTAGTCTGCCCAATTTTCCAAATACTTTCATTAGTCCCTGGCCTTATCTTATAGTTAGGATAGCCTTATGCCTATCCCACGCATGCTTAAACTCCTTTACTGTGTTAACCTCTACCGCTTCAGCTGGAAGGCTATACCATGTATCTACTACCCTCTCAGTAAAGTAATTCTTCCTGATATTATTTTTAAACCTTTGCCACTCTAATTTAAGACTATGTCCTCTTGTTGTGGTAGTTTTCCTTCTTTTAAATATAGTCTCCTCCTTTACTGTGTTGATTCCCTTTACATATTTAAATGTTTCTATCATATCCCCCCGTCTCGTCTTTTCTCCAAGCTATACTTGTTAAGATCCTTTAACCTTTCCTGGTAAGTTTTATCCTGCATCCATGAACCAGTTTAGTAGCCCTTCTCTGAACCCTCTCTAAGGTATCAATATCCTTCTGAAGATACGGTCTCCAGTACTGCGTACAATACTCCAAGCGAGGTCTCACCAGTGTTCTGTACAATGGCATGAGCACTTCCCTCTTTGTACTGCTAATACCTCTCCCTATACAACCAAGCATTCTGTTAGCATTTCAAGCTGCTCGATTACATTGTCTATCTACCTTTAAGTCATCTGAAATAATTACTCCTAAATCTCTTTCCTCAGATGTTGAGGTTAGTAGGGTATCAAATATACTATATAGATCAATCACCTATGTAACTGTTGGATGCAATATCCTTTCGACTTTTTAAATATTTTTTTTTTGTTTCAATTAACAAACAACATAGTTTAGTACACATACCATAACGCTATGTTCAAAATTATTATATTCAATAAAATGTTATATTATGAATAATACATTATGATATTCTAGAATGTGTACATGGTATTATTACACAAATCAATGAAAATTGTCGTATAAATCACAGAAGGTGGATAAAATGTCTTAATCCTGCTGAAAAAAAAAATATGCAATGCTAAAGTTCAGTAGAGATGATAATTATTTTAAAAAACAAAGAAAATAGTTACTTGCGCACTACCCCAACTCCCTATGCACATTTAAACAAGTGGAGGTGTTTTAGTATCACTCCATTGGCCATTTGCTCACCTTCCACAACAAGGCAAAACATCTTAGGTGAGTCCTATCCTAACCTCATGTGTTCCCGTGTAGAGATTTAACCTTTTGGCTGAAGACAGCAAGGTGAATTTTTAGTGTAGGACTTACCTAAGAGGTTTTGCCTTCATGTGGCAGCTGAGCATACAGATAAAATGCCCACTGGAGTGATACTAAAAAACCTCCAGTTATTTCAATGTGTGTAGGGATTTGGGATAGTGAGCAAGTAACTTTTTCTTTGTTTTTTATGGCATGTATTGGGGCTGTTGTGTACTATAGTCACTGCTAGTAGGAGTTTGAGCACAGGACTTAATTTTGTATGATAGTTAATGCACTAACTAACCAAGCTACCTCACCAACATTTTCAAACAAATATTTACGCAAGTGGCATGTTGAGTCCTGTGCGCTCTTAATCAAATATCAACATTCTCCTCCTGGGCATTAATATACTGCATCTATTCTTTTTAAATTATGTTGCTTTGGACTTTTCTCATGGTTAGCAATTGTATTCTGCAATCATTCATTAAGAAGCTGGTTTCCTACATTTCAAGGACAGTATAAAACTGGTTACAAATCCACATACTTTTGCCAGATACTGGAGGGCTGAGGGGCATGCTGGATTGTAAACAGGTAATTGGAAGCAGGAACAAAGGTCAACTCATCCATGCTTTTATAAGAAGGTCCTATGTATCCTAGTTCCTTGAAAAATAATGAAATGTTTATATCTAGAAGGGATGTATAGATGCCACACTGATGCACTTATAAATATATTTACTGTCAGGTGAAGGCCAGGATATTGATGAGTAATAATTTCAATAAGACTTAGAAAAAGGCCTTAACGTCTGTTTCGAAGCATTACTGAATCAGTCTCAAGGTCGAAAAAAGTCACTCCTAGCACTAAAATGACTAGGCAATTTTAATGAAATTATAACTACAATAGGGCATCTAATGTGACTTTAATGTGAGAGCACTGAAATAGTCACTACAAACATAATCTCTTTAAAAGTAAATGTGCACTGCCTCAGGTGTCAGCTGTGGCTCTACTGATTTCAATCTGTGTATTAGTAACCTAAAATTTTAATATGAAAGCAACATATATATATATATATATTTTTTTAAATGATGCCATTGAAAAATAATGTAATTAATATTTATTACAGGTAAGCCTTTGAAGAAGCTTATCAGTAATGACCTCAAGCAGAACAGGAGACCATGTGATCGTGAACAACCAAGGTAAGCACAGGAGCCCTGACCGACCTCCGTATAGGAACGACCTGGATAAGCAGAGAAGCATTAATAAAAGGACAACGGCAAATGGGGAGCGTGAATATCATTAACACCAACCCATAGCGCTTCCAAAGTACCAGGTATTGCAACTATGAAACAATGGGATCCAGTATTGACTGCATCTTGTATTTTTCCTGACCCTCCACCTTAACGAGAGAGGATGGAATGGATGGTTTATTATGTGCAAGTGAGAGATTTCAATTAAGACACGTGAAAGGTATTGGGAATGCTCAAGGCAGAGAGCAGTAGCAATTTATAAGACACATGATTCATCTTCTTATGATTGTGTATGGACCATTGTATCTAGGAGCAAATGTCATAGTTGGGACCTTTGGTCTTGGTACTCAGTCAAACTCACCCACTTGATGATCAGTATATTTTTTTTCTGCAAGAAAGAATATCTTTCTAGGTGCTCATCTATAGCAGGCATTACCTGTGAGGAGAAAACTGCTAGAAGAACTCTGGGATGAAACCCATAGTTTAGGCAGAAAGAACTGTTTTGTGTGAATTCCCATTTAGTATTACTGTGCCCAGGGAAGCAGGTCTGCTTAGTTACCTGATGACTAGAAATGAAACATCTAAAATCTAAAAAAGTGCCACCGCTAGATTGTAAATCTATCCAAATCCAACAACAATACTATTATTTTAACCATTGTAGTTAGGTTTTCTAAGATGGCTCATTTCGTAATGAAATGACCTTTTCATAAGCATGTATATGCACGTAATTCCAGAAGAGATAGTATTAGATAGGGGACATAATTTTGTATCTTATTCCTGAAAATAATTCACTAAACTGGATATCAAACTTTGCCTCACATCTGCAGATCACCCTAATCCAGTCACAGGCAACCTCCTGCACTCCAGATGTTGTGGACTACATCCCCCATAATGCTCTTTAGACACGTGCAATTCGTTTCGGTCCGAATATGAATTTGGACGAATTTCAGGCAATCGGACATTCGGGTACTTCCGAATAGCCGAAGTGCCGAAATGCCGAGGTCCCGAAGTTCCGAAATTACCGTATTTCCGAAGTGCCGAAGTTCCAAAGCACAGTATTGCTTAAGTACTAATATACTTACCCAGTGGAAGAAGAAGAATGTTACACTGTATACAAGTTTAAATAAAAAGTATACAAACATAGCCAGGATTCAGCTGTAAGCATTTGCAACACTTACAACAATCAAGTAACATACATTCATAGAAAGTGTAAGTTACTTAGCCTGTCAATGGAATGACAGGAATGAATAAGTAGATAACTCTCTAATTCCCACGGTATTAGGGAGCTATCTACTAAAAGGCAGAAAGATCTAAAGATTACTTAGTATTTGTAAATTATGCCCCTACTCCCTATACCTCTGTATATGTCTATTAAACAGTCCCCCCTCCCAAGCCCCCACCCGTGCTGCGCGAGTTTCTATCCTGAAGGGGGGACCTATTGCCCCCCCCCCCCGGCTAGTTCCAAAGAACTTTCCCACGCTGTGTAAAATGACACAGAGCACTCTGATTGGTGGATTTCAAGCCAACCAATTTAGAGTGCTGTGACAGGTAAATGTAGACTTACCTGTCAGTCTCTTCATTTACCTGTCAGAGCACTCTGATTGTATGGCTTAAACCCACCAATCAGAGTGCTCTGAACCTAACTGCAGGGTGGGGCAAGGCTTTATACGCCTTCCCCTGCCTTGCAGAGCTCAGTCTGTGCAGAGCCCACCATGGGTGAAGATGGATAATTTTTTTTGCACAATTTTTTTTTTTGTTTAAGTGCGTCGGTTATTACGGCTTTTTATTTGGCCTTTTTTTGAGGCTGAAAAAAGAAGATTTTAGAAGAAAGAAAACATCAAATGGTAAGTTTTATTTTATTTTATTTTTTTACAGGTACTTAGTTAAATGGTCCCCCCTCATTATTTTTAGGAGGAAGGGGGTGACTAGGGGGAAGGGGACCCCTAGTCACCTGGGGAGGGGGGGGTGGGTGCCGGGGGGAGGACATTAGGTCCGCCCAATTAGTATTTAGGGCCCCCACCCACCTTTCAGGGGTGGGGGTCAGGGGGGAGAACATTAGGTCCCCCTCATTCTAATTTAGGGTCCCCACCCACCGCTCAGGGGTGGGGGCCAAGGGGGAGGACATTAGGTCCCCCCCTCATTCTAATTTAGGGCTCCCACCCACCGCTCAGAGGTGGGGGTCAGGGTGGAGGACATTAGCTCCCCCCTCATTCTAATTTAGGGCCCCCACTCACCGCTCAGGGGTGGGGGCCAGGGGGAGGACATTAGGTCCCCCCTAATTATTATTTAGGGTCCCCACCCCCAGCTCAGGGGTGGGGGCCAGGGGGGAGGACATTAGTTCCCCCCCCTTATTCTAATTTAGAGCCCCCACCCACCACTCAGGGGTGGGGTCAGGGGGAGGACAATAGGTGTCCCCCCCATTATTTTACTTTAGGGCCCCCACCCCCCGCTCAGGGTATGGGCTCGGGAGTAGGGACTCACTGTTTACTAGACATGCTCACAATTCAATCAGTAGTCAGTAGAGATCCTAGTACATGTAAACCATGAACAACACATCTCAAATAGGGGAAAAAAACACAATCACAATACTTGAAATCTAGGGTCTAGGGTATTTCACAACCAAAGGGGTAAATAAACTAAATGTTGCAAAACTGTAGTTAGAAATGATACTACAGCAGGCGTCCCTAAACAGGATACCTGAGAGTATAAATCGTAAATGAGACTAGTGGTAGGGTTTGGAATAAAAGTATAACTGTGATAGACACAAACCTCTCAAGTAGAGGAATGGCAACAGTTTCAATAAATAGAAACAGTGTTTCAACCCTAATGAGAAAGGTTTAAAGGACCACTATAGGCACCCAGACCACTTCAGCTTAATGAAGTGGTCTGGGTGCCAGGTCCATCTAGGATTAACCTTGCCTGCTGTAAACATAATAGTTTCAGAGAAACTGCTATGTTTACAAATGGGTTAATCCAGTCTCTAGTGGCTGTCTCATTGACAGCCGATAGAGGCGCTTCCGCGCTTCTCACTGTGATTTTCACAGTGAGAAGACGCCAGCATCCATAGGAAAGCATTGAGAATGGTTTCCTGTGAGATTGGCTGAATGCGAGCGCGGCTCTTGCCGCGCATGCGCATTCAGCAGATGACGGCAAAAGGAGGAGGATATTCCCCAGCGCCGAGGGAGCCCGGTGCTGGAAAAAGGTACTAGTTTAACCCCTTCCTCACCCTAGAGCCCGGCGAGAGGGGAGCCCTGAGAATGGGGGACCCTCAGGGCACTATAGTGCCAGGAAAACTAGTATGTTTTCCTGGTACTATAGTGGTCCTTTAAATGTATCACTTGATTGTTAGGGTAGGACTCCTATATGGTAGGATTAATCTTAATTTGAGACCCATACGTGAACCCCTAAAAGGGATAGGGTCTAGAGAACAGAACCTGACCAATGAAGAGGATGAAGAACCCCATCTAGATCTTGGGGTTAGACCTAAGCAGAGGGTATCTAGTAACGTCCATAGTCTGGAAGATTATGAGGATTTTTTAGATACAACTATAACTCAAACCTCCAAAATGTTCATGCTTTTCAAGAAAGTTATCAACAAAAAGAGGGGGCACCCATAGAGGAAATAGAGGATTAGGTAAAAATTGTGTCCAAAGTGAGATGCATATAAGCAAGGGCATCTTCAATTTATCCTTTTATACTTTGAATTCGGCTGAAACGTCCTTATTAAATAAAGGATTAAAGTTTGCACCAGATAGGAAACATAATATGTTTGAGCTTTTTAAAGATTTAAACTACTTTGTGAGGAAACTCACATTGATTAGATCCTTCAACATAAAAGAATGAGAACTGCCATAAGGTTTTTACTAATACGCAGGATAAAATCATTTTTTATAATTTGCTTTCCCTTTTAGATGAACAGGATGAACCCAGATCTGAAGTAGATGCCCGATATGTGGATGAGGTCAATATCTCTTAAGGGTTAAAACCACCCTCGGCCTATTATCCACAAGCAGATAAGGGACATTATATACAAATGTTTTATAAGTTGGTCCTGAGGGATTTAAAGACCCTAGTTACTAATTTTGATAAGAATATGAGACACAGATCTAACAACAATTTGAACTATAAAGAATTGGAAGCAATTAAGAGCTTAAGGAATAATAGTAATATAATTATCAAAGGGGCAGACAAGGGAGGTGGAATTGTAATACTCAATAAGTAAAATTACTTGAAGAAGGCATTAAACATTCTAGGAAATACAGAGTATAATCAGGTTCTAAAGACTGACCCCACGGGAAAATTTGAAAAAGAACTAAGAGAACTATTGACCAACCCTTTGTCAGTGATTCTCTAGATAAAAAAGAAAAAAGTTACATCTTCTCTGCCTCTGGTGATATCCCTATTTTTTATTACCTTCTTAAGGTTCATAAATCTATCATTAACCCTCCTGGCTGCTCCATCATTTCTTGCATAGGTTCCCTCACATCTCCCATTTCCAGATGGGTAGATTTTCATCTACAGAGGTATGTCCCCCATCTGCCTTCATATGTCAGATATACAGGGCATATTTTAACTCTAATCAAGGATGTGGACTGGTTGGACCACTACTGTTGGGTCACTATTGATGTGACAGCCCTGTACACCAATATTGAGCATTTCTTGTGTTTGAAGGCTTTCGAATACTATCTTCGATCAGACCCATTACTTCCAGAGCAGCAGGCTGACTTTTTTTAAGATTCACAGATTTCATTTTGAAACACAATTATTTTCAGTTTAATTATCATTTTTACCTGCAAACTAAGGGGACAACTATGGGGGTGAGTTTCGCTCCATCCTATGCTAAAGATATGGAATTATCTACCTTAAGACGTGGTTTTATCAGAGTCCATACAGATGTTTAAACTGCAATTGGATAAATACTTGCAAAAAACATAATATACAGTGATATAATTTCTAATTATTGGGATAATAACTGCTTGATCCAAGGAGACATCTGACTGCTATTTTGAGGTCAAGATGGATTTTTTTCCTAGTTTGTTGCAAAATTGGAAGCGCTTCAGACTACGTTTTTTGCCTCCTTTGGATCAACAGCAAAAACATATGTGAGGAAGGCTGAACTTGATGGACGCAAGTCTATGTAACTATGTAATTAGATATACATATTCGATTTATTTTTCCTTTTTTTTTTTTTTTTTGATGGATACAGGGTTCAGTATGTTACCCGTTGCTTCATTATGTTTCATGTCTAAGGTTTGTTTGGTAGCATGTAATCTTGATACTGAGTGTTTAATGAACAAGTTACATGTTACAGTCTGTCACTAGAATAAGTGAACACCAATTCTCTGGTTAAATTGGCCAGGGTCAAAAGTCTAAAAGAGGAAAAAAGATTAATGAAATATATACGTATGTGCCTGTGAATGAGACATCAGTTAGTTCATGGATTTTCTCATTCCTTTTTGGGGTATTCATCTATTTATATATATATATATATACCCCTTTAGTTCACTATCAGACGCTGCAATATCATTGCTTGTTTATTTTTATTTGTATTGTAATTTTTTTTGTTATATATCTTTTAAAATTCCCTTAACCACATATTTTTGTATCATTTGCATAATCTTATGTTTAGTATTAGATGCTGTAATATCACTGCCTATTTATTATTCTGCTTGAATATATCTTTTGTAACTTTGCTTTCCATATCTATATATAAATGTCATTCAAAAGTAGCACACATGTAAAGTCATATAGAGGGTTAAATTTTCTTCCTTTTAAGTTATCTGGTGACTTATGTTTAATTTTTAGTCTGGTATTCAAATCCAAACCGGGCTTTTCAAGTAGTCCCCAACTATCAATTATTTTTGGTATATATGATTTAGGTTCCACTTTGAATGCAGTCTTGATAAAGTTCAGTGAGAGGAACGAAACACGTAGGCATACCAGGTGTTTCCTGTTTCACCTATCTCAGGCGATTGTGCCGTATTCAGCCGCGGTCTTTTGCAAAGATCCTGACCGCGGCTTTAAGTGTTGTTCGTGACTTTCTGGCGTGAGCCAGTACTTAATAGTTATTGAGCACACAGTGAAGGTTATAAGACTAACGAATTGGAAAGTTGCAATCAAGCTTGTGTTGTCCAGATTTATACCTCAGGTGGGGGCCAACACCGAGGTCAGGTACTCTTTCCTTTGTGTTTCAAACCACATAGAATTTGGACTTTTAATATACGGCACATATCCCTGAGTCATTTATACTTATTTTATTTTAAATTTTTCCTCTATAGAGAGGTTCTGATTTTAGTTTTTCTGTTGTCTATATTATTCTTTAGTTGCTGTCTAGGGATTTTTTTTAGCTATTTAGATTTTGCCACATTTAGGAGTTCTACCCTTACAATTAAGTAATCATTTCTAACTACTGTTTTGCAACATTTATTTTATCTACCTGTTTGGTTGTAATATACCCTAGACCTCTCATTTATGGGTTACTTTTCGCTGTCCCTTTCAAGTATTGTGATTGTGTGTTTTTTTCCCTATTTGAGAGGTTTTGTGTTGTTCACAGTTTACATATACTAGGCTCTCTATTGACTACTGATTGAATTGTGAGCTCGTTGTTCCCCTATAGAGGTTGATTTATTTTGGTAAACCAGTTTTATATAAGGAAACATATTTTATTTTTGTTTGATTTTATGCTTCATTAAAGGTATACTTACTTTTTAAAGGAGAACAGATTTTCTGTCTTCTCTTATGCACCTATAGCTTTGGAGCTGAATACTCCGATTGACTTTTTTAAAGATTATCTCAGTTACCATTGTCCTATTTGTGACGGTAGGGGGATAGAAGACAGACACTATGGGTGGGCTCCCAAATTACTTTTGTGTTTTGTCACATTGTGCCTATTATTTGTGCAGGGTATGTTGAATGTATTCCTGGTCTGTACATCTCCCTCTCCCCCCTTTTTCCTGTCCTATTGTTTCCCCAGCAGGGCGTTGTCCCAGGGACACTGCCAGACCAGTTTAATCTAGCTGCTCTGTCCCTCCTCAATCTCCCATCAGCCTTTGCTATTGTCTGACCCCACCCTTCCTTGTACTATAGTAATCTATGTAACCTATTGTATGTAAATGAGGCTGTTGGGGGCTTAAACTATGTGTGCTGTATTCAACAAAGAGTTGCTGTTTAACCTTCACCATGTGTCGTCTGGTGTTTGGTTCAGGGTGGAAAAGGCCCTAAGTGATCCCAGTCAAGCCTCGGCATCTGGGTCTGAAGTGTTTCAGGGTCCCTGATAGCTACAAGGAAGCAGACTTGGCGGAGGTACTCGGTTGGAGTACTGGAGCTCCGTTACACTATTTTTCTACCTTTTGTATTTCTAACAATTCTACGTCCCCAATGTTGTAATTAGTTTATGTTCCAGACAGTGTACGGGAAAATAACCCACAAGGATTCAAAGGCAGATCTAAAGATTTTTGTTGGGAAAGTTTTTCCGCCACTCCTGTATCACAGATGTCTACTTCTATGAAAAATGGAAGGGATTTAGCTAGATTAACTAAAATATGCACAGATGCAAAGGTTGTCTTAAGGGTATCAAATGCAGCTATAGCTCTGGATTCCATATATGGCTTTCTTTACCTTTTCTTGTATTGGTTATGGGGACAATGATGGAAGAAAAGACCTTAATAAATATTCTGTAAAAATCTGAAAACTCTATGATCATTTGTATAGCTTTTAATCCCTTAGGTAATTGAGTATGGCTTCTAATTTTTGGAGTCTCCAAGGCAGGGGAATATATTTAAGGATATCATCTAAACAGACTATGATACATACATTCAAACATCCCAGAAGATGAAGCATTACAATGTCGAAAGGGCATTACTGTATAGTCATAATGCCCATATCTTGTGTTAAAGGCCATGTTGCATTCATCTCATTCTCTAATCCTTATAGATTATACGCACCACGTAAACCTTGAAATCAGTTGTTTTCAGAAACAATAAATATCAAGTGAAATGCTAGGCTTTGAGAAAGTACTAATGAACGAGATGGAAAACATTGATAACAACAGATAAAGATTTAATTTAAGAAAGGAAGAAAAAGCAACAATAAGAGAATTTGAGAGATCTGAATTTAATAATCAAACCAGCAGACAAGGGAGTGGGAGTTGTCCTTTAAACAAAAGAATACTATGAGAAGGAATCAATTAAGATTCTAGGAGATTATTTGACCAATAAGCAAGTTGGGTATTATCCAATGAAAGATATTAGAAAGAAGTTTGCGTTTTTTTTTAGATCATGGGAAATAAAAAGGTATATTGACAAAGAAAGAATAGGACTGTCACAGTACCTTGTGTGACACTGCCTTTAGAGCTCCCTTCCTACAGTCCCTCTCATCTCACGGTTCTAACACCGTCCGTTGTAGTTCCACCCCTTTTAATGACGTCACGGCCCGCCAAAATGTTTGAATGCAAACGTTTTGGGGGTGTGACTATTGATTAAAGGTATAGGATATAAAAAGGGCACTTAGGCAAAGGATTGCCCTGTTGTGGTTTCTGTGTCTTTTTTGGTATTTTGATCTCTGCTTCCTTATGACTATTCTCCGTTCTGTTCTCCTGTGACTTGGCTATCGTGTTTTTTGCTTCCCTGATTTCAGGCTTCCCTGACCATTCTTTATCTAACGATGTATAACCCAGCCATTCTAAGGACTGGTAAACGTTGTCTACCCTATTATCAAATATACACTGTTGGGTCACTTGGTATCCTGACAAGGACTACTTAAATGTTGTTTTTCTAAGAATCCCAGTCATTTATTTCCTATCAAAGATCTATAAGAATATGAGACATCCGCCAGGTAGACCAATAATCTCAGGAATAGATTCTACGTCAAGTAAATTATCAGAAGGTACACTTTTTTAGGGTGGTTTATCCATCCCTTTGTGTGTGTATATAGTAACTATATTGTGTTATTTAAATTATAAGAATACATTGACCATCAACTCCAACCTCTTGTTCAAACTCTCTTGGAAAGTTTATGAACTGTTAATAGACTGTTTATTAAAGTGAATCCCTACAAAGACCGAATAATAAACATGGTCTCAACAAAGATGGCCGTCACAAGCTCTGGAAAGAGGCATGGAATGCTAAGTATGGAGCGCATAACAGCTGGCATACATGGAGAATCTGGAACGAGGAGAAAATCCCTAGCGGCCACTTCTTCTAGGATAGTATCGGATAACCCTTTAAAAAAAAATCAATGTAAGCTTTGTTATTCCAAGTGATTTTTGCAGCTAGAGTTCATGCTCTAGAGCACAGTCATACAAAGAATGGCTATCCTGTCGTAAACACAACAAGGCTTTGACTGCATTGGCATTCCTACCAGGAGGATTGAAAGCTCTTTTAAACACAGCAATAAATTAATTATGATTATAAATCAGTGGTCTGTTGTTTTCCCTCAAATGGTTTGCCTAGACCAGTAAGCAAGTTGATCATAAACCCTACTTTAGCCCTGTCAGAAGCATATACTCTGGGAGACAATTCAAAATGGATGCTAACTTCATTTAATGTAAGGGAGAAGTCACGTTAGAGGATGCAGCATGTAACAGTGTATCTGGCCAAGGTGTAAGCTTGTGGTGGAGTAAATTGCCCTTCAGGTTGCAAACAAGATGTATGATTGAGTATAGTCTGCAAAGCCTGGACAACTTAATCCATCCTATGGTCATGTTCATCCAAATGAGCCTCGTATTGGGGCTTTACACCTGGATCCATGGATCTGTTGTAATGTCACAGTATATAAGCAAACCCAATACTCAGAGTATAAACCCAGAAGAAGAATGCATGTATATCAGTCCTTAGAGTGGCTCAGCTTAACAAGCATAATAGAAATAATGAACAGGGAATCAGATAAGCAGGGTACACAGTCAGGTCAGGGAAGCCAGAAATCAGAGTAGTCAGAAATAGCCAAGTCAGTAGGTCAGATAATCAAAGAATATATATTATACATGCACTGTTGGATCACTGGGAACTCCAGCAGGGCAAAGGGATAAACACAATGCTTCCTTTTATATTGGTGACATATTGGTGGTAGGCATGCAACCAAACCATAAGAGAATTGGACGCACTTCCACCCCCATGATAGAATGACACTGATGCACAAGCACTGCATCATAAAAGGAGGTGGGAGATCAGTGGACGGCATTACTGAGGTTGTCCAAAGCCTCTGAAAAGTGATAGAAAGAGGTCCACCGGATCAGGAGATCATGTGATCATCAAATTGCCGAGATAAGTACAGGAGCCCTGACAATAGTGAACTAATTTTAAGAAACACATGCATAATTAAACAAGCACTATATATTTTTTGTAATCCTTTTGAAAATAGTCATACATTAAGTACAGAAAATTATGTAGTTCAAATATATATAATATAAATGCCTGGTTTATTTTTAAGTAAAAGTAGAGCATTCACCAGGGAAACATTTGAATGATGCAATTGATAACTTCATAGAATTATAACAAAAGCTATATTGAGAGTACACTGGTACACTGCATGCATAAGGAAAGAGTAAATATAAGGGCTACAAAATTAATCAGTGGAATGGAAAATCTCATTATAAAGATCATCTAGTCAAACAGGGTTTATTTACCCAAGCAAATAGGGACTTGACATGTAATCTCTTTAAAAAGTACAAGTTTTAAAAGAGGGAACACGTCACATTATTATCTGAGCATATAATAAGAGCTCACTGTTTCAAGGTAACCTCTTGAAGTTAGCATCCATTAGGAATTTTGTTTTGTTTCAAACACAAAATATAGTATATATTTGAAATGTGGTATGCATCAGAAGCACTCAGACACAAGTTAAAACATCAATTTTGTGTATTTTGGCTTTTAGTGATACTTAAAAATGAATGTATGCATATTTAATAATTTTGTATATTTGTTTTAAAATTGCTTTCTTTATAAACACATTTGGGATAACAAAAAATTATACATTATCATTTTAAAATTAATCTGAACCAATAGCATAGAAGTAGAAATATTTTTATTAGACAGTCTGGTAACAATATATAAATACAAATGGTTTATCACATTTCCTAGCGGTATTTGGAAAGAACCTAAAGACCTAAATACATTTTGTTGAAGTCAGTACCCTTCAATGTCTGTACAAAGCAAAAAGAAGGGTAGAAAGTTGAGGATATTGGGGTACTGTGACATAGTGGTAGAGGTAACACAATATGGCCATATAACTGAATGCCCATGTTTGTTTGGTAAGAAAGGTGATTTTAAGTAGCCTTGTAAAATGTTAAACTGTATTTTTGTTGTAATGTGTGGCTATTCCTTTAGCTATATGTTGTATATATATTGGTCTTGACAGCAGCACCACTGCTTAAAAATGCATGTTCTGGGTGTGACTCAATTCTCATTTCTTTCTATGTCGATTTGGAATCGACCCATCTACTATAGTTGCCCGTTTAAAGGTGACCACAACAAAGCATAACTTGAGGAGTCTCTGGAAGCAGTTTATGCTGTAAGTATTGCAAGTTAGCATGTCACTCTCCTGTGTTAATATTAGTGTAGGACCCACTAGTATTGGGGTACTGGGGTACTGTGACATACTAGTGGGTTTAACACATTATGACCATATGGTATAACTGAATAATATTTTAACCCTGTAGCTGTAACACTGCAGACAGCCACTAGAAGCTCCTCTGATGAAGTAAAGCGTCTATATCAGGTGTTCTCAGAGAGGCCTTTTGCTGTGCATGCGCACTAGCCTTGCAATGCTTTTCTATGGGAAAGAATTGGATTGGCTGAGATCATCGATTGTAATGATCTCAACCAAGGAGGCAGAGCTTTCCCACAGAGACCAGTGCAGTGAAGGAGAAAGGTAAGTAGAATACTTTTTTACATCCTGCAGGTGGAGGCCAGTCACCTAAATAACAGTGTTAGAAATACACAGTTGAATTCCTAATGGTATAGTGTTCCTTTCAATTTTCTTTTCTTCATCCCCTCTTTCAAAGGATGTTGGTAGAGAAGCTGAGGAGACAGAAACAGCACAATACTTTCTCCCAAACCCTCTGGTAATATAACGCAATCATTAGAGGAGCTGGATTAATTGTACCAGTTACAAACAACTGCTTCCCATGAGTTTAGCAGCATCAATCTGGGCAGATTAGTGCTGTCCTATGATCAAAGGAATGTAATCCTAGCTCTAGCCATAACTGGAGCCCTAAAAAAGAAAATGTATGCAATATAAAAAAATATGTAACAGTAAAGCATGTATTAGAGGAAAATAATGATATCTTGGGCTTCTGGAAACATTCCTTAACCACTCGACCTTTAGATTTTAAGTTTATTTTGACATCTTTAAAAACCCACAATGTCTTTATTTTCCCATAATGCAAGCTTCACCGTTATGTTTGTGTATAAATATAACACATATACTTGTCCCATACTTAAAATGGTGTATATTCACGATATTTTACATTTGTATATTTATGGACTTTTAGATCTAACCGTAATAGGTAACGGAAAGCACAGTGGGAGTGCAGGAAAAACACTGTTTTTCTCTAAATGGATTTATAATAACAACTCCAGAAAGAGATAAGAATTTAACCTCGAAAGAAAAAACTAAACTGAAGTCACAGAGTATAGATAATATATTCATCACTTAGAAGCAGTCTTTGTTTTGCCAATAAATACACATGTCTTTTACCTATCCTGCAGAGACGCATAGCATCTAATAGCTGGGCTCCTGCAAGTTGAATTCGTACAGTAGGGACATCAATAGCCGCATTAATTGGATCTCCTGCTGCTCCTCTGCACGGTGGTGAAAGTTTGCATTCTGTGCCATCTATTACCCGTCTTGGGACCAGACAGTGTACAAAATGTGTCTGGGACCGTTTTAGCAAATTCATCAAAGCGTCCTGGGGCAAACAAGAGAAGTAAAAAAAAAAATCAAATTCTGTGTGATCATTTTATGCAAAGTCATATTCCGCAGGCATCCCAAGCAAATCCTATTCTCACATTTCTTACTTTGTACATTCTGCACTTTCTATGATTAGCACAAGCACAACCTTAAAGCAAATATAGAACTTTCATGTAAAAAGTGGGCAGAAAATTCAATATTAAAAATAGGTTCTGAATAAAAGCATTGAATAAAAGAAAAGGAAATAAAACGAAGCATGTTCTAAAGCAATGCAGTTCATTGATATCTTGCTGATAAAATTCTAGATCAAGAGCATGTCATCAGAAATTAAACCCCTTAAGGACTGAGCCAAATGTACACGTTGTGATCAAAACAAAACATAAACAAAAATTTGAATTTGCTCTATACTTCTGACTTGGCTCTGAGTAAATAGCATTTTGTATGTATTTAAATTGTTTTTATTTTGGAATATAAATAAATGTTAATTATACTTTACCATATAATCTGGTGGATCATCTATGCTGCTGAAAAGAAGGGTAGTGTCACCCTGAAAAAGACACATTCATCTGCATACTCAGAGCCAAGTCATAGGCTCTTGATAAGGTGAGAAGCCAGCTATATTTTATTATTTTCTGGTTTTATTGAGGATTTCTACACTAGGGCTAGCTTCCCTGTCTCTCCCGCTTTTATCTCCATTTATTGAGGTTATCGCTTAATATGGACGTATAGGGTGGGTATCACCTAAAGTACACAACAGTGGATGTGATTAGAACCGGTCCTAAATAGGCTTTAAGCCACGTGAGTGCTTCCTAGTACGAATTATTATCGCCACTTGTCCTACAGTATTACACTATATTCTGTTTTTATTATCCCCTCCAGTTATTTTCAACTAATTTTTCATCCCCTAACTTTTAGGGGTAAGTGTCATCATTTTTTTAGCGCTATGCACTTTTCATTATTATCACTTAAAAAGTAATATCTGTACCACTGGTGGAGGCACAGACCACTTGTTCCTTTCCAGCATCGGGGTGATCAGTGAAGATCTTATTTATCACTAACTGTCCACTGAGCTGAACAATGTCTTATGGGTCACCTTAGTGGCTTTGTCACCTCAAACTTACCTATCTCTTATAGTTTCCTTTTCTCTTCTTCTTTCAGAATCTTTTCTTCTTTACGTAATTCCTGATGTGTTTCTCTTTAAAACATAAGACAAAGTAAGGACTACTTTGTCTGATGTATTTTTGCTACACTTGACCCTCTTTGGCCAAAGAAGGAGTTTAAGTTAGTTCCATTTCCTGTGTCAAAGGAAGTACTCACTCTTCTCCTTGACACAGTAAATGGAGCTCCTCCTTTAGTCAAATAAAGTCAAACATAGGAAAAATACATAAGACAAATTGGTCTCTACTTTGTCTTATGTTTTGAAGAGAAATAGATCAGAAACGAAGAAAACAAAACAGATTCTGAAATAGGGAGAGCAGAGGAAACAATAAGAGTAAGATAAGTTTAAGGTGACAAAGACACACATTCACTTAACGATATGTGATCTAAAAACAATGAAATCACAGATAAAACTAGCATTGGATACTGTATCTCAAAACTGAAGTTGGTTGTGTGTAGAAAAATCTAAAATAAAATGAAAAATAAGACATATTTCTTGGTCTTGTTGAGGAATAATCAGTGAATGAACTCTGCCTGTTGTTCGACAGATTGCATGGCAGCAGATTGGAAGACAGAATGTATTAGGGTTCTCAAGAGGACACAATATTATTATACAGAACTTTATCATTTCGGTGGAGAGACAGGTTTTTGATACTCTGTATTGAAGCTGCAAGTGTCAACAAATATTAATGTAAAAGGCAGGCATTTGTATGTGATTTCAGAGCACTGTCAATATATACTTCAGATAAACATCAGTAAATAAAATTATCATGTACTATAAGAACTTAATCAGGGAAACTTTTTTAAACCACATATTTAGTGGTAGAAATCATTATTTATGAAAAAGGCCACATCGGTTTGCGTTAATCTTCTGCTAAGCTCTGGATTGACTTCTAAGCGTTGATCGTCACGTTTTGTAAATATGAAAGTTGCTGATACAGAATGTCCCACTTAAGAACAAGAAAAAAAACTCACAAACAAATATTCCCGTGCAATTGTTTTATAAAACTGTTACAGTATTCATGGTAAACGTTAGCAAATATACACATAAATAAAGATGTAAGAAGGACATTCAAAATGTAACATGTACATAAAACACTGTATCAAAGCAATTGTCTCCTTATAGGTAAAAAAAAATAATGCCATCTAACTAATGATGTATTGCATCACTAAAGATTTGCACGTTCGATTAATACATGCTATAAAATTGCTAATAAAGATATTAAAGATCATACACATGTTTTAGATTTCTTACATTTTGTTAATTGGATTATGTAAATTCATTATAATTTCTTGATATTCCTTCTGTGCATACTATATAAAGATTTATATATTTGAGGGTTTACGGGACCATCATAAGCCTTGTTTTATTCATTTGATTATTCATTCATTTCCGAACTCTAATATTACAAACAATAGTGTAGCAAGTAACCCAAATATATAGTTAACGTGTAACGTTTGCTATTGATAATTAGTGATGTACCGAACGGTTCGCCGGCGAACGGTTCCTGGCGAACATAGCATGTTCGCGTTAAAAGCTACAATGGCCCGAACATATCTTGTGATTCGACACTTGTGCATCATTGAGTAAACTTTGACCCTGTACCTCACAGTCAGCAGACACATTCCAGCCAATTAGCAGCACAGCCTCCCTAGCAGACCCTCCCACCTACTGGACAGCATCCATTTTAGATTCATTCTCAAGCTGCATGCTTAGTAAAGAGGAGGGAAAGTGTAGCTGCTGTTCATAAGATAGGGAAAAGCATAGCTAGGTTAGGGATAAGGGTATGCTTTTTTTTTATTTTATTTTTCTATGTAATGTAAATGCACTTAGTTGTCTGCCACTGCTGCCAGCTTCTGTGTCAGGCTCACAGGGCCCATTTCCCCAGTCAGTGCCACCAATTACATCTGGTGTCACAATAGCTTGGATTTAAAAACAAAAA
>OW240916.1:185884770-185912532 GCA_933207985.1 Pelobates cultripes | reverse complement strand
GGCTGAAAAAAAGACTAAGTCCCATGGCCGAATGGGACTTAGTCTCTGCAGCTGAAATAAGGCTGAAAAAAACGGCTGAAAAAAAGACTAAGTCCCATCGCCGAATGGGACTTAGTCTCTGCAGCTGAATAATTTCCCATTTACTGAACCAAGTGGGAAATAGCAAGGCAGGCACAAAGGGTTTGTACCAGGTCTGGGGACACAGGGGACACCGTCTTAAAGGGGCCGTGTCCCCAACAAGTCTGGGGACAGGGCCTTAAAGGGGCAGTGTCCCAATCTTCCTGATGTCCCAAAAAAGGTGTTTAAAGGGCCAGCACCAGTCACATAAAGAGTCCATAAGCCCAATATGCCCACCGACAGTCTTAAAGGGCCATACACACCAAATAAAAGTGCATACATTTTCACAATCTCCCAGGGGCCATAGTCATGCGGGAGGAGGCTGGAAAATAGGCTTCTCCACAACCCAGGGAAGCAGGGCAATTTGCCATTTAAAGGGCCCATTACAAATAGCAGTTTGTAACAAGGTGTCAATCCATATCTGCCAAGTGACCCTATGTAGGGGGACCAGTCCCTATTCTGCTCTGTGTCAGTGTGTATCAGGGAACCTTAGGACGGGTGTCAATCCATATCTGCCAAGTGACCCGATGTAGGGGGAACAGTCCCTATTCTGCTCTGTGTCAGTGTGTATCAGGGATCCTTGGGACCCAGGTGTCAATCCATATCACCTTAAGAGTGACCCTATGGCAGGGGACCGAGTCTCTATTCTGCTCTGTCAATCGTGTGCATCAGGGGCTCCTGGGGACAGGTGTCAATCCCTTGTATCCAGGGTGTCAATATGTCATATGTCAGGTGTCAATCCATATTGATTGTGATTTAGGAATGTTAGGTGATTTCTGCCCTTTATGGATTAAAACCAGACTCTGTATCAGCTGTGTAATTTTCCATGGGAGTTTTGCCATGGATCCCCCTCCGGCATGCCACAGTCCAGGTGTTAGTCCCTTGAAACAACTTTTCCATCCCTATTGTGGCCAGAAAGAGTCCCTGTGTGTTTTAAAATTCGCCTCCCCATTGAAGTCAATGGCGTTTCGGGCGGTTCGCCGGTTCGCGAACATTTGCGGAAGTTCGCGTTCGCCGTTCGCGAACCGAAAATTTCGGGTTCGCGACATCACTATTGATAATACATTTTTTTTACTGATAATAAAAAAATAATAATAAAATGATGTAATTTCCACAAAAGTATTTTTTACCAAACATATTATAGATTGGAAGTTCTATCATACTTTTAGCACTTACAAAATATTATCCCTTCTACCTCTGGAATTTCAAAGGATAAAAAAAAAATCATGTAGCCATATAATGACAGTTTAAAGATAAAACAAAACTTATATGTGAAGGTTAAACACTCTTCAATGCTTTTACCTCAATCATTCTCGCACATACTCAAACTGTCACACACTATCAATCAAAACAAATGGCATTCATGAAAGTCCAAAGAATGGTTGATGGTCCCAGGACATCATCTTGAGATCTACTGACATATGTAATGAAGAAGAGTACTTACCACCTGAAGCTTGATTTGGGCACACACTGATTTTCTTCTTACAGCTGCAAAGCTGCTGGCAAAGGTTTTTCTCACGCAGCTAATTCTCTGCAAGGCTTGCTGCGATTTTCCCTCCATGCCAGCCACTGAACGACAAATAAGTGGAAACTTTGCTCGAGGTAAAAACAAGTCCTTTATGTAGTCCCTGGCGAGCAAAAAATAGATGTTTCTTTCATATAAGTAATCATTGCAGGAGATATATAAAAGTGTCGCTGGGAGGAATAAAGTGCGACACTGGGACAAAACTCAAAAAATCTGCAAGAGTCATGCTAAATTTCAGACTTTTTCACACTCTTGCTTTTGTTTAATGAACTCTCATTGTCACTACACTGAGGTTAGATCTCTTGCTATTAATCTGATACAAATATGACAATAATTAACAAAAAATGAGTTACAGATATGGGGGACACACAGAGGTATCCAAGATGGATTGGAGAGGTAACTAAGGTCATAACTCTAAACACAAAACAATTAATAAATGAAGACTAATGAGAGAAAAATCCTATCTTAAAAAAAAAAAAAAGAAGGATCTACTCCCACTGAAATTACCTCCAAGTAACTACGTTCAAAGGTAATGGCAACAATAAAAAATCAACTTTATCAAAATTCATAATAGAAAACCAAGATATATATATATATTTATATATATATATATTTCTGAGGTTAAGCCAATCATGCACACACATGTCATCGATGAATGTCCCCTGAGAGGTCCTTCCTTCTGAGCAATTTCCTTTTAAATATGTATGAGCTGAGTTTTTAAGTTTTTGTCTAACAATGATGCTATCATTCTTATACCTTGTCATTAGTGATGTCCCGAACGGTTCACCACGGACTCATCATTGAGTAAACTTTGACCCTGTACCTCACAGTCAGCAGACACATTCCAGCCAATCAGTAGCAGACCCTCCCTCCCAGACCCTCCCACCTCCTGGACAGCATCCATTGTGAAGCTGCATTCTTAGTGAGCTGTCCAGGAGGTGGGAGGGTCTGGGAGGGAGGGTCTGCTGCTGATTGTCTGGAATGTGTCTGCTGACTGTGAGGTACAGGGTCAAAGTTTACTCAATGATGAGTCTGCGGCGAACCGTTCGGGACATCACTACTTGTCATACAAGTAAAAATATAATTTAAATATTTTTTCCCCCAGTTCGTCTATAATTCCTTTGTCAGATCTCCTATTCACAGATTTAGGGAATAAAGCCTCCCACCCCCAAAAAAGAGTTTTGTTGCCCCTTTTCATAAAATAAAAACTTGACAGCAACAAATATGTGTATAGAAATCAGTACAGAATAACATTGTGTTTATTCATATCATGCAATGACAACATGATGCAAATAAATGACTCAAAGCAATTGTCAAACATGAAGAATAATGGAGTACAGTATGCGCTAATTTGGCAAATATATTGTGCTAGCCTGATAAAATCCAAACCCTGCTTTGATCTCCTGATTTTCTCTCCTATTGAAGGAATTAAAGACATTACAAAAACAAATGAATAAAGTCAAACAGTCTGGACTTATTTCATTGCAGGTTATATTAATTGAAAGTGTAAAAAGCATAATGTTCTGATTATGTTTCAATTGAAATTGCATGTAGGCACTCTCCCGATAAAGCTATAAAAGTCAGCTGGCTCAAAGTGAGTTTTAATGAAGCTAATCATTTGAGGCTTGACAGGCTGAAGCACAAGATCATATTTCTCCTGCCGCCTCCAACACAATACATCTCTGAGCATAACTCGTCCTATTCCTTTATTTACAGAGGCATATCACATTCAACACGTAATTATTTTAGACCTGTGTTTTTGAGTTCTAATGGGGATATACAGTTAGTGACAAGAAAGGAATATTTTACAGCTGTGCCCATCAAAATAATTAGGCTGGGCAATTATACTTCAAGTCAGTATAATTGGAGAGCAGTTATATTGATAAATGACTAAGAGATATCTTTCTGACAATGTATAAATCACAATGGAGACCTTACCTGGCACTTTCGTTACAGTTTTAGGCCAATGTCCACAGCAAAGCTGATAGTGAACTTAGACATATACAAATAATGGCAGCACATTAAAAAGTAAGCACAAATGTTTAAGGAGCACTTGCCAAAATGAACAGAAATTAAGAAGATGGTGTTTATTGGATGGTGGCTAGGACTAGTTTAGCTCACTCCAGCCATTATCTAATAAATCCTTCCATAAGTGTATCAGATTGTTGTCACTCACAATGAAAAGTCGTATATAAAATATTAGATGAGTCTGCTCAGCATGAGAGTCATAACAACTCGAGACTAGTGTATCAGGTTTTTAAAGTTGTTGTCAGTGTGATTTAGCATTTCTCTCTCTAGACAGGTCATACCCTCTGGCTTCATATAGAGTCTTGTTTTAGGTAATATGATAATAATGGTTTCATCAATTGAATATTTTCAGAACAGCCATGTTATATATAAATGCAATTGTATGAACAGTTTGTTGGAAGCTGCCAAATACTATGTGAAAGCACAGCTTTAACTGGCTTATAGAACATTTTGTGAACTTCTTCTGATTGATTGGAGACGTGTGATTGGAAGTACAGTTTGGGTTGTTAATTGATACTGAAGTATTGATAGTACCTGGGTACCAATCTGATAGCAGCCCTGAGCAAAACAGAAATAAAGTTCAATATCTTGTTATGCTTGCTGGAATAGCATGACTTGGATTCAAATGAATGACTGCAGGAGACTAAACTTCACTGAAATAAGAAACAGATTAGAAAGAGAGTAACATAAACTGTTACAGAGTATCATCTAGAATCAAAGATCCCTATAATAATAAAGTATTTTAGGAAACTGGGATAAATGGAAACATTGTTGATTACAGGACAAGATACATTTGCAGCAGCTCCACCTTCCATTGGAATCTACCAAAAATACAATTTAAAATGTGCTTTATTTCTTTCACTCTTGCTTTTTCTCTCTTTCTTTCTCTGTCTATTTCTTTCTTTCTTTTTTCTTTCTCTATCTTTCTGTTTCTTTCTTTTTCTTTCTCTCTTTCTTCCTCTCTCTATTTCGCTCTTTCTTTCTTTCTTTCTTTTTTCAAATAGATTCCGGACATCACATGCTCTCTGCAGCCATTTCTTTTGAATCAGTAACTGTCACTATGGGTTTTATAAATTGTGCTACAAAGGATGACAAACCCTAGCAAGAGAGCCATGTCAATGTATCAGACTTTGTATTATGTTCTGGCAAAGAAATATAAACTCTTTAGATGAAAAGTATCTGTTGATCTGTATATACATTTATACTTACATTCGTGATTGATGCAAAACTTGAATGGCATTTTCAGCAGATAGGTTTAGTTTAGCTTTATTGATCCAATTTGAAACATCGTATCGGACTGGGTCTTTACCCAGCTGGTGGTGGATCTCAAACTGAAGAGCTTGTTCACATTTACGGATGGGTCCATTACCTACAAAGCATATGAATCAGAATCAGAAGCTGTGATATGATTCATACAGGTTATTGGTACATGGAAAACTTACATTTATATAATTATTGAAGGAACACTAAACATGAAATATGCCACAGTTCTTTGAATACATATGTATAACTGTACAATAAGTTATTAGTGAAAAAAATGGAAATTATGTACAGAATATAAAGTGTGTTGATGTGCACTTAATGTGCAAAATTGGCTACATATCCCATTTGGCAGTTAAAAATTATACCTACAAACCGAAGAATGCTTTTAGATCAGTTATGTGTTCCTTCTTTATATTGGATTACTAAATATCATAAATATCTCATCAGAAGCAGAGTGTCTATGTAAATAAAAGTGTGCTGGATCTGCTATGCTTTTTTCAAGGAGGACATTACATCAGGTAAGCCAAGCAAATGCCTGTTGGGCTGTGATGGCCATAGGCCAAAGCTGACTGTTTAAAATGAACTCTGGAGTATGTATTATTACTATTCCATTTTTTGAAACTAATGTTATGAAAGACCTGGTCACGGTACCTGAAAAGAACATGCTTCACTTTGAGACAACTGTCTCATTCAAATGCTTTAGCTTTAAATGAGATAGTTGTCTAACTCTGCAGGCTGAAAAAAGCAGGTACACATGGTTTTGTTTTTTTAATGTTTACCTGCTTTTTTCTTATTTTTTCCCCACTTACTCCAAGGCAAACACTGATCTAACCTAAAATACTGGAAAAGTGCATTGGGCACTCCTGACAGACTAACACGTGCACTTGGAAGATCTTTTCACCTTGTAACATCCAAACGGGAAGAAGAGACAGAGTCTGATCAGTGTGTGATTCATGCAAAGCCGGCTCCAGTGTTTCTCTTTTTTTTGCTGATACACAATGACGTCTTATTTAAGTCATTAGTGGGCTGGTCTGAAACTGAGATGGATTGGTGGGGAATGGGGGGCTTGAGAAACCACCATATCTGAAAGGTGTTCCCAACAATGCAACATGACCAAGTTTGTAATATGTTTATACATGTTGACTACATACATTTAGGTTTTACTTGCTTTATTTTGGTTTGTATAGAGTTCGTATAGAGTTTGATTGCCAATTTAAAAATAACTGTCAAGTGACAATCAAAAAGATTTCACTTTGATGGAACACTATGGGCATTAATGCAAATTTAGTACAATAATTGGATTTTGGCATCAAACGCATGCGGTATTTTTTCACATTTCCCATTCAATTCTCATATGAAAACATGTTTGCTGCTTAAACTCCCTTAGCCATGTCTCCCCTTTCACAGAGCATCTTCCTCATTGGAAAGTAAACAGTCCAGCTCAGCTAGAAGAGAGATCAGTGTGAACTAAACTGCTGTCTTATGTGTTTAATAATTGAAAGTTATGCTAAGAGGAAAATGGACAAAAAGCAAGCTCTGGGGCTGAGTTATGTCAGAAAGAAAGATATCTCTTTGGCTGAGCTAATATATATATATATATATATATAATCTGCTTTGTGAAAGCAGGAGGTATGGCTATGGTGGTGGGGTCATATTGCAGGAAGCTGAAAAAGGTTTTCTAAGTGTGGAGTGATTTGAATGTGGAGGAAAAAATTTGCATTAATATGTGCACGGATGCACTTAAGTTGGGTTGATGCCAGGAGTGTGCATGGGGTGTCCTTTCATGTTGTAGCTAGGAGAAATCGAAATAATTACACTGTCTCAGAAAATACATATATAAGAAAATGATTGCTTATATATTAATTGAAATGTTAAAATCCAAGAGAGTTTAAGGAAGTCGATTGCTGGAAATCACCTTGGTACGATAATATAAAAACTTAACACTGAAAATGTTTATTTTTCTATTCACACTTCAGAATTCAATATTTTATTTAACAGCTCAAATAAACCCCCTTTTAACTCACTTTGCATATCATCTCCTTTTATTTCAAAGTACGAGCACAATCGATCAAGAATAGTGTTATCGGTAGAACCTTGGATGAGTACTTCTTCATCGAGAATCCAAAGGAGACCTTTTTTCTCTTCCATTTGATTGTTGGCTTGTATGTTTAACTGAAAAAGTCAATGCTTGTCAGTGTAAATATTTGTGATTGCTGCCAAAGCCCCAAAGTTGTTACTTAGCCAATAATGAAAGAAACAGTAACAAGGGGAAACAAATCAACACATCTATTAAAGCACACAATGATCAATATGCCTTCACTGTTTTTAGTTTACTAACTTATTTGTGTACAGTCAAAAATACATAAGACATTGGGTCATGCAGTATTGCTAGGAATGGATGCATTTTAAGGACATCGTGTCCCATGACATAGTTTAAGACATATTATGATTGAAACAGACAAACTGTCATTAGAACTTCACAATTTACAGGATAGTTCACTAACAAGTATTGTTTACTAAAGTGAGAATTCAAAGTGAATTTCAGATGTATGGCTTAAAGCTTACTTTGTAAAAAAATTTATTACAGCTATACTTTGATTTTGGCTACTCTGGCCTTAAAGGGAATTTATAAGCACTAAAACAACTTTGACTTAATGAAACAGTTTACGTGAATAGACTATGCCCCTGCAGTACAACTGCTCAATGCTCTGCCATTTAGGAGTTACATCCTTTCCTGAATACATATATTTACTTTTCAACTCTTTGGTTTAGCTTTCTCTGCTTTTAGTTAGGGGTACAATTTGTATGTGAGGTGCATATTGCATACATATGTGTGTTGTAGTTGATTTAGCATGCTGTATGAAATTGCTAAATAGATGTTTAATTTAGTGGATGAAGCTCTCTTCTGACATATATCCTTGTTGGGTGGTAACAAATCGAGATATTACATAGAAACATAGTATGACATGACGATAGTGACATCAGAAAAGAACCATTTGGTCCATCTAGTCTGCCCGATTTTCTAAATACTCTCATTAGTCCATGGCCTTATCTTAAGTCTAGGATAGCCTTATGCCTATCCTATGCATGCTTAACCCCTTAAGGACACATGACATGTGTGATATGTCATGATTCCCTTTTATTCCAGAAGTTTGGCCCTTAAGGGGTTAAACTCCCTCTCTGTGTTAACCTCTACAACTTCAGCTGGAGTCGATTCCATGCGTCCACTACCCTCTCAGTAAAGTAATACTTCGTGAAATTATTTTTAAACCTTTGCCCCTATAATTTAAGACTAAGTCCTCTTGTGGTAGTTTTTCTTCTTTAAAATATAGTCTCCTCCTTTACTGTGTTGATTCCCTTTATGTATTTAAATGTTTCTATCATATCCCCCCTGTCCCGTCTTTCCTCCAAGTTATACATCTTAAGATCTTTTAACCTTTCCTGGTAAGATTTATCCTGCAATCCATAAACCAGTTTAGTAGCCCTTTTCTGAACCCTCTCTAAGGTATCAATATATCCTTCTGAAGATACAGTCTCCAGTACTGTGTACAATACTCCAAGTGAGGTCTCACCAGTGTTCTGTACAATGGCATGAACACTTCTCTCTTTCTATTGCTCATACCTCTCCCTATATAACCAAGCATTCTGCTAGCATTTCCTGCTGCTGTATTACATTGTCTGCATACCTTTAAGTCATCTGAAATAATTACTCCTAAACCCCTTTTCTCAGATCTTGAGGTTAGTAAGGTATCAAATATTCTGTACTCTGCCCTTGGGTTTTTATGTCCAAGATGCATTATCTTGCACTTATCCACATTAAATGTCAGTTGCCACAGCTATGACCATTTGCTAGTTTACCTAAATCATTTGCCGTTTGGCTTATCCCTCCTAGAACATCAACCCTGTTGCAAATTTTAGTATCATCAACAAAAAGACATACCTTACCATCAAGTACCATAATAAAAATATTAAAGAGAATGGGTCTAAGCACAGATCTTTGAGGTGCCCCACTGGTAACAATACCTTGCTTTGAATATACTCCATTGACTACAACCCTCTGTAGCCTGTCATTTGGTCACTGCCTAACCCACATTGATAAGTGCATATAAATATTATCACAATCAAAGAAGGAATGAATCATCCAAGCAGTGCATTTAAATAATCAGTAAAAGGTGGCTTACAGGCTAGTTTCTGTGGCAGGTCATACATATGATGACATAGGCCACGTGCTTTAGGAATAAAACATGGGCTGTGGGCTTCATAAAAGGACAGCAAAGGTTAACTCCCAGTACCAGAATTGTTAAAGGAATATCAAATGGAAATCACAACAGACTGGATGAGGAGGTGTAACTGAGTGAGATAACAGAAAAGCACAATATTTGCATTATGGGAAAAAAAACCTATATATAATATTTTCAATACTAGCAATTTTAAACTACATTAGCATATACAATATTATAATATTCACATTTAACATTAAAGATTAAACCACAATTCAAAAAAAATCTGACTTATAGACATAAAGTTCCATTTGCATCATATTATGAGAATGATATTCAGCACACTAATGTAATACCTGCTTGGCCACAATTTTCTCTCCACTGAGGCTAACTATATTATTACACAATAGATCATTTTTGCAATATACTCTATATTCACTATATGCATTCACCCAATAACTAATCACACTATACTAAAACTCTCTAGTTAACCGCAGAGACTTTCAGGCTATTTTTTGTATTTATGTGCCCCAGATAATCTGTCAAGCAAAGTCATAAATAAGGGCACATTACATAATGATTTCAGCCGCTGCTTCCTGGCACCACTTAAATCTTTTTTTTTTTCACGTTGCCTTTTATAAAGTTTAGAAGACATACTGCTTGCTTTATGGCTCAAGACACATTTGCTTAATGTTATTCTGCATAATGTCTTTGTCTCATGAGATTCATTACTTAAATAAAGTAGCTATTCATTAACTGCATGATTTTAAAACTTTTTTTTTTCTTCATGTTGTAAATGATAAATGGTACCTACATGTAACTGTCCACTTGTGTCTGAATATGAGATACATGGCTCATCAAAGAGAGATTTTTTTTCTCGATTACAATGGCTGCTACTAACACATTTCATGTAATATATGCTATCATTCATTTTCATACCTAGTTGAACATAATACTTTTGAAAATGTAATTGCTTAGTTTCAGAAAGCCATGGAAATTATTTTTCTTACATACATTATTCATGTCCTGCTTTTCCATATATTGGTTCTCTTAAGCCAAGTAAACATTTCCATTTATAATAGCATGTGTTTCAAAATGAGATTTTGCATAGGACAAATATGGATTTTACTAATAGGTGTCCTCTAAATGTCTCAAGGTCATAAAACAGACTATTTAAGAACTAAATATCCTTATTTTATATGTGTATATATATATATCATACTGCATGTAGCGATGACCGGTGGAACATAAAATAATCGTACCATGTTTTAAATCACAATCATGTTGAAGAAAGAGATAATGTATAAACAAGTCAGCTACAATATAACCTGTCCATGGCTTGACTGTCATACATAAACAAAGGGGGAGTCATATACAATGTAGTGCACTTAGTAAATTAATATAGAAAGTATTGTCAGAAATAGGAAGCAATATGCTTATAGCAACTTGCGTTTCAAAGTCTCTGGGTATTTCTCTGACATTTTTGAACTGCCATTTTAGACACATGTATCTATTTAATTATTTTTTACGTAGCAGATTTTAAATTACATTTCCAGGTATGATTTCAGAATGCTGATCATATCTCAAGACTAGGGAGAGTGGTGATGGGATCAATACGCTCAAGAAAAGAAAACAATATTGGATCTTCACCCTGAATAGCCATTGCCCCAACTATTTGTGACACCTCGTACGTGTTCCCTTAATTATACTTTGTATCGTCTAATGTTTCTCTGCATTCGAATGAAGTTGTTCCATTCTGTTCGGTTACCGAACCTTGTTCACAAATCATGTTAAGGCTTGATTGGAAGATTGCTACTTTTACCCAGTACGACTGGTTGCGTCCATTATATTGGGAAAACTCTACACAAAGGGAATACTTTCACTGTATTCAGCACATCTGGAATTAGGACTAGTGGAGGATTGAAGGAATAACAGTAATAGGCCCCCATAACACTGGTTATACCTTTTAATTATTTTCTATTCATTTTCATTAGCATCTATGCATCTTTGCATCTCTCGTGGCAGAAATGCAGAGGTTGGTTGTCTGGCAGTACATTGGCTTTTTTTTTTTTTTTTTAACTCTTACATAACAAAGCTACCTCTCTTAGTATTTTATCATACTATGCAGTAGCACCTCCTTTAATTTATTCTACCTTACTCAGTCTTCCATTTCCTGTTTCAGACACTAGATATCTCCACGTTGTTATTATATGTATTGCAATCATACTATTTTTTTGATCCTGAATCCTGATTTATGTTCTGGTTCCATATGAATTTCACACTAGATGCTGTTTCTCCTGTTGCTCTGTGTTGCTAATGCTTTAAATGTCTCTTGATACCGGAATACCTGATACCTGATACCATAACAGGTCTTTTTTATTATGCTTGTGCCTTTGCTTCTCGAAAACTATCCAAACAGATTCTTTATTGCAGCCTTGCAGATCTTGGACCGTAGCATGTGTGACGACTACTTGCATCCTGGGGTACACTCATCTCAATTCCTTATCAATGTTTAAAATCATCAACTCTAAGAGTTGGCGACTGATCAATCAGTTTAAATAATTGAATATTGTTTTATGGTAGGTCAAAATGTCCTCTGAAGTGAGCAATGGCATAGATTAAATAAATATTGTCTTTGTGCATAATATCAAAATGTTACGCAATTTAAATATATATTGTTGAATTCCACAATGATAGCTCCAACCCAAAATATTGAGGAAATTATTGAAAAGATTGCCCAAAGGAAAGAAATCTTAATATGTAATTGTTCCTAAATCAAATATTCATATGGCATTGGCACTAAACTGTAGAAAGGCTCATTAAAAACACCAGCTGATGTAGTTTGGGATCATTGCCTGCTTGGTTAATAAAGAAGAGTGCAAACCCTTGCAAGATTTCTCAATAATCATTTGCACAGATATTCCTGATATGTTTAGTTACGATGGAATATGTGCTGTATTAAATAAAGAACACAAAAAATCTGTATCTGTTAAATATAAGCAACAAAGTGCGACCCATGTGCAAAATATTCTGTATACAATCCTTCAAGGGTTACTATATGTTTTCTAAAACTCCCAACTCTTTAAGACACTTTTTTGTCTTAAAGGGAAATGTCACTGTGTAAATACAATAAAATAAAGAAATAAAAAAACACTGCTCAGTAAATATAGCCCCAATGAAAACATGCATGCATCAAATTATGCATTTTTTTATTGAGGTTTATCTAAAACTTTTCTATCTTCAGCCTTTGCAAGCCCAGACTCTAAGTAATTGGCTGCCTTTGTAGTTTACCTTCACTGAGCCAGGATGGAGTAACAAGGTTCATTTATAAAAGTGCCAATTTCTATTGAAACCTGTACTCTTTGTAAGGGCACACTCTTCACATATAAAGCAAGCTAAAGTGTGCATTAGGTCTCCCCCGCCAGCTGACGTCAGCGGGGGAGGAGCGTGGGCAGAGCTGAGCCAGCGTTGAGAGACATTGGCATGGACCTAGGTAAGTGACAGAAGGGGTTGATTAACCCCTTGTGCACCACAGGAATGGGGGTGGGGGGGTGAGCTGGCTTGACAGAGGGGGAAGTTATAGTGCCAGGAAATATGATTTTTTTCCTGGCACTATAGTTTTCCTTTAAGTAAGATCTTGCATATTTTATATAGTTAATCTGGATATAAATTATAGCTTTATGATAAATGAAGACATGAACTCTTCAAAATGGTCATTATTTAGATATTGAAGACAATTTATTCATATAAAGACACAGCATAAAGTTTGTAATCCAATGTCTATGTTTGTTTTATATATCCATTTTACAGTGCTGTGGAACACATTGGGTATATTTGTGGATATTTTTGAGTATTTAAATTTAAAAAAATTGACATAACATTGCATTCTACAAAACTATGAATAAAAAAATATTTTTAATTATGAATTCATCTCTCTATGTATGCTATTTAAAAAAAGCAGATGGCAAGCCCCAAAGTATGTTAGTCTCACTAACAGCTCTCGAAAGACATGAAAGTCTTATTTTACAGCCTATACATCTCAATTACCTGTCAGATGTGTCATTTATATCACATCTGCTCTGGTCAGGATTTCCTCAAGCAAACTGTGTATGTGTATTTAAGCCAAATATATTCTAATGTAATCTAAATATAGATCTCCAAAGGGAAATGTAGTAATAATCACATCAATCAAAGATATTCAGAAAATATGCTTGGCCAATAGATGGGCACAGTTAGTAAAACATTCTGAACATGAGACAGAAAATATCTCCCCAACTCCAAAACACTGATCAGCTTTAGAAATATGTAAATAAACCTAAACATAATAAAAACGGATAAATCTTTTAAAACCTACATAAATGTTAACCCTTATCACAGAATGATAACAATCTGGCAGTGATGCTGAAAACACAGAATAAAACAATAAGTCCCACGGTGCTTGGCACTCGAGAGTTATTTCCTAGCTAGGTCTGACACAGCATATAGAAATGTGACAATCATGCCTTTCTTGGGTAGTAGATTCCAACAATGATTTTACTCAGCCAACTGTCAAGGCTAGTCTAACCCTAGCAAGCAAGCCTAGTTAGAGACAGGACAGAAGTGAGTATCGGTCTTTGAAGTGGCTGAGCTCTAAATCACAGATAGACAGAAAGCAGTAACCAAAAACAGGACAAGGACAAAAGGAGTACAGACAGACACAAATATGAAGGACAAGCTGAGGTCAGGATTACAGAAGTCAGCAATAGTCAAACAAGCTAGAGTCAGGATCCAAGCAAAAAATACACAAGGAATGCAACAGGTAAATTAACTAGTGTGAACCCCAATGTTATATACGGTATAGTGAGTTGCTATTAGTTACATCATGTTTGCGATACCAGAATGTGTGTGGCTAGGGTGAATAAGATTCAACCTATGTGGAGCAGTCAGCATCATAATTGACACCAGCATGGCGCACAGTATCAGTATAGAAGCTGAAATGACGCAAGATGTAAAATTGGAAGCAGGAATGATGAGAAGCATCAGAAATCATATATTGCCACCAAAATAGAAAAAGCTCATGAATTAAATCTTAAAACCCTTCCTGCTATAAAATTAGTAGGGTAGTAAAATGAGGAACCCCTTCCAGTTTTGGTGGTCTTCCCAAATAAACCTTTATTTCACCTTTGTCAGAAAATACATCAACATTTAAGTATATAGTTAAATTCCAGGTTATGTGATGCTTTGTTTTTTATCTTTGTGTTTTCTTTTAGAGTCGTATGAGTCTGATATGGTTACGCAATTATGCTGCCTTATGGATTATGCATTTTGCAGGTTATGTCAATAGGTGATATTTAAAATTCAATAAAAAATGATATTAAAAAACAGGTAAACCTGCACCACTCCATACTCAGATGAGCTCCTTAGCCCTCCGGTCCATAGATTCTAGTGCTAATCTGGCATTTGTCTGACTTATGTCAGTTACCAGTAAACTCTATTTTATATCTGTTTGTAGGCTATTTCTTTTGCCTCCTGGGAGGTTTTTCATTGCAAGCATAACCGCTCTACAGCCGCTCACTGTTCTCTTATCACGTCTAGCTCTATTAGTCTTTATCTGCTACTACACGTAGTTTACCACGGCCTCCTCCTTAGCTGCCCCAAAACCTGGCAAAAATCTACAGGACAAAACGTAGATGAGCAAGCAGCATTTTAAGCTCATTTTGTTGTTGACAATATTATTGCATATTTTAATCCCACCAAACATGAAATTCATCAGATATTATTTAAAACCTCCAGCAGCATCCCTGCTCTTACCAATTATCAGTGACCACTAGCAGTCCTGCAGGGGTACTTATCTCCACAGGAAGGCATTTGGAATTAATGCAACTTTCCCAAATCAATGATACCCATTAGCAGGTGTAAACATGCATAAAAATGGCTTTCAGACATTTTTACTTTCCAAAAACCATAAGGGAGAGAGAAATGAATGGCCTATCCTAGGCTATGTCTTGCTCTAGCTTAATGGCCTTTACAATGAGTCAGCTTTACTCCAAAAAGATTTTTTCACATCACGACTAACGAAATTCTAAACTTTTTAAAGCTTGAAAAGCCTGATAACTCTTAAATTCTCTCTATGTACTATTCCTAGCACTAACTTAATGCTTTTGGTGCGGCAACGAAGAATGATAAAGCACAGCTCAAAGCAGCAGCTCTTCGATGAAACACACAACATACTTTAAAACAAATATTACCCTATTTTCTGGACAAACTTACAATGCAGTTTTTTGTTCAAAATAATAGCCCACAGTCCAGCCACTCACTGACTTGTTATAAATCAGATGTGGGATTTCGTATTCCACATTATATCAGAGAATTATAGAGCTTGGTTGTCCTCCATAGTCTAGCAGACCAAAGCGATGTTTTCTGAATACCCCTATGACATTGACCAAGGAGTTACAATTCATGGTGTACAGAGCAGAATTCCTAGGAAATCAAGGGGGCTAGCCAAAAGCCCCTAATATGAGGGAAAAGGAGAAACACTGCTGTTTTCTGCTCTTTCATACAAATATTGAGGATTCCTTGATATGTTTTTTCTTGGAGTAATCAATTTGCCCATATGTTATTTTCTAACCACTCCACACATATCTTGCTCGCATTACCCCTATTGTAGGACTGCTCTAGATAACCTATTTAGGGAGAGGAGGTGAGAGTCTCAGACTCTCATTAGAGATTTTGCATTCTATACTTGCTCTCCTTTATTTTGAACTTGCACAGAGTTGTGACACTGTACTTGCTATGAACTGCAGGATAAATGCTTGCAAAATCCTGTTGAATTAGGGTTTCTCTTGTTTTCCTTAGTAAACACTCCTCATGGAGACTTTTAGACAATTAATTATTTCTTCGGAGATGCCAGCAAAGCCATTATGCCTCTGTGTCTCACATTCTTTATTTTGTTCTAAGACTATGTGACTCCCTTCTCACCCTGTCTCTCTTGCTATCCTTTAATAAACATATTTTTCACAAATGCAAGCAATCACATTGAGATAGGCTATAAGGCCAATGTCTCCCTTTGCTTCTCACTCACAGTGTCAAGTATATTCACCTAATAAAGGCATGCTTCTAATAACACATTACAAATGGCTGAGGGTACATGTGTTTTAAAAAGAAAACCATGTTTCCAAAGCAAGAATCGGTTCTTTGTCAGAGAACAAGTTCAGAGTTGGTTTAGAGTTCACAGACTCTGCCAAAATGAACAGAGATACCATATCCGTCAGGTCTAGACATCATTCTACTGCCTCCTCCATGCACATTGATACTAATGGTAGGGTTATCATAGTTTGAAGGTTTCTCATAGTTAACGCTCTTAATGGAAAGTAAATGACACTAGTGAATGTGTAAGCCCAACCACTCACGGTACACATAATACGGGTGGGTTCCTATCTACATTACCTACACATGTGGTGGACATGCAATTTGTTTGGCCACATTGGATGATGATCTTTAGGCGGCTATTCATAGCTATTTGATAAAACGGAAACATTCTCTTACTTTTAATATGGAAAAGTTTAAGGTTATGCTCCACAATCTCTTTTCAAAAAGTTTGCATCCCAACATTAGAAGTAGATCCTAGATCCCTGTGAGTGAGGATGCCTGTGGAAAACTAGAGCTCTGTTTAGTAAAACACAAGTCTGCTTACTGGTTTCCTCGAGTGCTAGTGTTATCACTGTTAACATTGTTATCATTTTGCTATTTACCATATAAATCTTGAAATATGTTGGATTTTTCTTATGAAACAATTTTGCTATTTTTCCAGCATTAGCATACCTCTTGTGAAAAGCATTGGACATCAGTGATAAGACGCATCCACAACATTTTTAAAGGACACAACCTAACGAATAAGTGTAATTCCTCACATTTATTAATATTCAAATATGCAATACTACCTACCTGCAATGTTGTCTGATCAATAACTGCGGTAGTGGTAAGTGGGGAATCATCTGGTAGATCAAACGGAACCTCAATGTTTTCCTGCAAATTGCAAAGACTGTTATTTCCACTTTCCATTTAAAGAGGCTAATATACATAATCTGATAATCTGACCACAGCACGTAAGAATTGAATTTAACACAAGTTCTACTCTTAAATATTTTAGAGTACACAATATATTAAACAATACATTTTATCATTGGCATGAGGGTAATTCCACTAAACAGTGCATTGATTAGTATTAGGATTAAGGTTAGCTAGGGTTAGGGGTAGCAATTGTTAGACAGAGTTAGAGTTAGATAAGGTAAGAAATAAGTATTGATGTCACACACTGGCCATTTCAAGAAAATAAACCATGTCAAATTCAGGGCGTCGATAGTTTAACTTTATACATTTTCTAAAAATCTGGCAAGGCTTAAAATGTAAGGTATTGCTAAACTTGCAAGATGCAGCACATTACAACAGGGTCTTTGAAGTAGTAGAACATTGAACATTAAAGTTCAGAATGTATGTGAAAAAAAAAAAAATATAGTGCTAAATTCAGCAAGGATTGGTCACAAAAGTGGCAAGAGAAAAGACTCAAAATGCTCTATAATAAATAACCCCTATTGCTTTATTTTTATTATTATTATTATTATTATGTCATTTATATAGCGCCAACAAATTCCGCAGTGCTTTACAGTGGGTGGACAAACAGACATGTAGTTGTAACCAGACAAGTTGGACACACAGGAACAGAGGGGTTTATGGCCCTGCTCAATGAGCTTACATGCTAGAGGGAGTGGGGTATAGTGATACAAACGGTAAGGATAGTATTAGAGGGAGTGGGGTAAAGTGACACAAAAGGTAAGGATAGTATTAGAGGGAGTGGGGTAAAGTGACACAAAAGGTAAAGATAGTATTAGAGGGAGTGGGGTAAAGTGACACAAAAGGTAAGGATAGTATTAGACAAATGACAGTTGCAAGAGAGGAATCAGTTGGGAGCTATTAACAGTTTAATTGATACACTTTTATTAAGAAGTGGGTTTTTAATGATTTTTTTGAAGGAGTGGAGACTGGGTGAGCATCTAACGAAGGAGGGAAGTGAGTTACACTGGAATGGTGCAGCCCTCTAGAAGTCTTGAAGGCGAGCATCAGAGGTGGGAGTACGGACAGAAAATAGACGTAAGCCTTCAGCAGAGCATAAGGGCCTAGATGGGACATACTTGTGTATTAGTGAGGATACATAGGTGGGAGCAGCATTATGTAGAGATTTGAAAGCAAGAACCAGAATTTTAAATTGAGCCCTATAAATTACAGAAAGCCAGTGTAGGGACTGACAGAAGGGTGAGGCGTGGGGGGTGCGGGTGGACAGGAAGATGAGTCTCGCCGCAGCATTTATTATGGACTGTAACGGTAAGTTGGGAGCACGTAAGACCACTGAGAAGCAGATTACAGCAGTCAAGGTTAGAAAGGACAGTGGAATGGACCAGAATCTTTTGCACATGGCATGTCACGATCAGGGTAGAGCAGTGGTTTCCAAACTTTTTAGGTTCAAGGCGCCCTTAAAATTTCAATATTTTTCGAAAGCGCCCCAAGTCAAAACAAATTTCTAGGTTGTATATATGTACAGAGCTGCGCCACATACTGGGTCCCTGTTCGGCTGAAATGCTTGCGGGTCAGGCGCAGATCCAGAATCTAATCGTGGGAGGGGCACTGGTAAATTATTTAAAGAAACAATCCAGGCACAATAACCAGTAGTGTCGTTGTGCCCTCTCAAGGTAAGTAGTCAAAATGTTTAAGAACAGTTTGACAAATTACCTGGGGTCTACCGGGATAGGGGCTGTAGTAGGGCATAGGGGTAGTAGTGTGTGCAGTCTGTGCTTGTAAGAGGTGCAGTGTGTGTGTATGTTGGGCAGTTTGTGCGTAAGGGGTAGAGTGTGTGGGGGGTCTATCTGGGAGTGTGTATGGAGGGGCAGGTTGTATGAGGGGTACAGTGTGTGTGAGGAGGGCAGGTTGTGTGATGGGTACAGTGTGTTTGTGGGAGGCAGTGTGTGTTAGGGGTACAGTTTGTGTGTGGGGGGGGTAATCAGGGGTTAAGTGCTGGGTGGAAAATTGTAGGAACTCACCCAAGATCCACGCCCCCCCCCAAAAAAAAAAAATATACGCTTGTATGCACATATAGTTCTGAAAAAATAGAGCAGTCTGTATTTCCAGTGTTTAAAACAATGAAAATACAGACTGGCTCTATAAAAAGATTGTTTTTGAATTAATGTCTTATATTTGATTCTGCAGTGTATTTTTGCGGTAACAAAAGAAAACAAGTGCTGCTTACATGTTGCTGTGCAGAGCCTGTCACATCAGACGTACTTCGGAAACCCCTTCCCATTTGCAGACCCTGTGTTCTAGAGACGCACACCCTCTCTGGGCACATCCTCATCAGGGCAGCCAGGGATCCCGGGGGTTCCTCTATGGCCAGGAGATACACCCCATCAGACTGTGCCCTCACCACATGCCCACTCTAGCCATCACTACATGCTCACCTCATCCTTCACCCCATCCAATCATAGCCCTCACTTCATACTCTCCCCATGCCTACCCAAGACCTAATTTCATGCTCACCCCACTCACCTCATGCCCTCACCCAATGCTAAACCTAGCCCTCATTCCATACTCAGTCATGCTCACCTCATGCCCTCATCCTATGCCCACCTTGAGACTCACCCCATACTCACCCAGCCATCACCCATACCCACAGTAGCCCTCACCACATTTCCACCATAGCCCTCTTGCCACCATGTCCACCATAGCCCTCACCCCATGCCTACTCTAGCCCTCATCCCATGCTAACCCTGGCCCTCACCCCATGCTCAGCCAACACATCACACAGATCCTGTGCCAGGGCTGCTCTGTGCCCACTCTGCTGCTGTGAACTATTGCCATAGAGAAAGAACACAAACCCTACTTAATACATAAAGTTGTACACTCAACGAAATTTGTACCACCGTCCAAGGGAAGGGGCCTCATTTCCGCCCCCATTTCAGGGGAGTTTCCATGTCCCGGGGAAGGATGGAGGGCTTGAGCCAAGTCCCCGTTGCCTGGCCTGCTAGGAGCTGGCTGTTATGTAGAGAGCCTCTGATTGGCTCCCGCTATCAGGGTTCTGTCTCTTTAATGGAGAGAGGGCGGGATCTCTTAGCTGTGCTGGCTCTAGGGGAAGGATTGCATAATTGTGGGAGGAGCAAGGGGCGGAGCTTCAATCCTGCAGAGTGAGATCTTAATGGAACCGTATTCTAAATTAATGTCATGATGGTGACTGTAGCAGCAAAGGGCAGGTCCTGCAGGACTACTAACAGAAACGGCTTTCCTGCTGTGGAAAAAGTGCAAGAACGCCATTTCCATGCTTTCCTGCAGGACTCGAGCCCTGGGTGTAATGTGTGTGTGTGGGGTATAATTGTGTGTATGGGCGGCTGTCTTGGTATGGGGGGGCAGTGTGTGTATTAGGGGCAGTATGTGTGTGGGAGTTATTGTGGGTCTGTGGGGAAAGAAGGGCAGATAAATATATACTTTTATTTTTTTTAATGAAAAAAATATATATTTTCATATCACCCCTCCCTTCCTGCCTTTGACTGGGCGGGTGGACACTACAAGACAATCCCTGGTGGTCCGGTGGAGAAGCCCTGGCGGTCCAAGTGGTGAGAGTGAAATCTAGCAGCCTCAGGAGCTGCTAGAGTTCACTCTTGCGAGATTTGGACCATTGTCGTGGTAACCACGGCAACGATCCAGGTTAGAGCTCCCCTGGTCCTCTCTCTCTCCCTCCCCTGCCGGCTGCCAGCATTACACTACTAGCGGGCCAGAGAGGGAGATATGATCATAGCACCAGGTTAACCTTTGGCGGCGCCCCTGTGTGCCCTGGAGCACCGCAGCACACAGTTTGGTAACCACTGGGGTAGAGCACAGTTGGTGACTACTATTGCGTCACAAATGTGGCATGGGCCCAATAAACAAACCAGTGAAAACTGGAAACTTGCAAACTGAAATTAGTATGCCTGTAATTTGACCCTAAAACATTTAAAAAATTCTACTAAAGGTTTATAAGTGATGTATTG
The DNA here is from genome assembly GCA_933207985.1 of Pelobates cultripes. Classification (NCBI taxonomy): domain Eukaryota; kingdom Metazoa; phylum Chordata; class Amphibia; order Anura; family Pelobatidae; genus Pelobates; species Pelobates cultripes. The sequence continues at coordinate 185,891,332 of OW240916.1, read as the reverse complement.
CTGCTATTTGGGGCAGAAAATAAATCTCAGAATTTTACAGTACTGATTCAATAGTGCGTCACACACAGTCTGTGAAATTCTTTAATAAAACAAAATGTGTGAAAACACAAAAAGTTACATATAACTGGCAGGTTTGGAAAAGGATTGGGATAAAACGGTTTAACAAAAAAGTGTTAAATGCTCTTAGTTAGATATGTTTCTACATATATATACTTTTGTCTAGCTATTTTGGATTATGTGACAGCTATTAATGACCGCAGATTAAATCTTGCAAAAAGGCTTTCGTTTCAAAAATGCACAAATGTCATAAAAGTTCAGCCATATAGTGTTTAAGCATTGATTAAATTGTGATTAGTAAAAAAAAACATGAAAATTTAGGACAAATTATCCAAAATGTAAAAATAATCCACCTCAGCTATTCAGGAAGCTCGGAAGCCTGACTTAGAATTTGCAATCCTCTGTGCCAGTTTGGTGAATAAACCACATTGTTTTAGGGTATATTGTCTGAAACAATATACTTTTACTACTAATTATTTAATATTTATTTATTTTTGTTTAGCCTGTGGGGATTAATAGCATAAATAAATTTCACTCATAAACAGTTGATTAGATAATGAAATGATGTTAATAAAAAAGAACCTGAAGTGTAAAGTCACTATATTAAAAAAAAGTGCAGACAGACAGATAAGATAGATAGAGAGCTAGATAGAGAAAATCAACACAGTTAAAGTCACCATAGCTTGGCTATTTTAGCCTAAATTAATATAATGCTGCGTTTACTGAATATGGTATGATAAGACAGCACCTAACCAGATCATTATAAAAACATATTCAATTACGGATAAACAAAGTTTTTTGTAATTTTAATAAATACATTGTATCATAATAAACACAGTGTAGGTGACAGGTTTATTTTAAGCTATGCAGGGATGGTAAATAATAATATGCTACTGTTTTAAATTATTCAGGTTTTTTGCTTTTTAATGATTTGTATTCAATGTCTTTTTTTTCTTATTTTATGTCAAGTAGTTATATAAAGTGCTTCGCAAAGTATTTTGAGATGTTTCCAAAAGCTGAATCAGTTTATTAATTATGTATAATATGACAGCATTCTGTAGCATCTATTAGTGGAGTTTACACCATAAACTACTATTTGTAATAATACTGTGGTTACATATATTTATGTGTTACCATGTACTGAATATTTTGGCATCAGGGTGTTGAAACTTCTTACATTATATTTATTTTTAAACAAAAATCCAGACAATATAATGGTTTTGATATTTTTGTTTTTTTATGCGAGCACTTGTTATTATGACCTGGATAATCTGGGCCCCCAGAACCTCTACCCTTCCTTTTCTTTTTCTTTTTAAATCTATTCTCTTTGTATCTTTCCCTTTTCATAACCCTTAACTTGATTTAAGATTGTGTTTCCCGGATTGTTACACCTCTCTGTGCAAAGTTATATAAAACCTTTCAATGAAGAACTAACTTGACATTTCTATAATTTGAGGATGTTGATATGTTATTAATGCTTACGACATTATTTGCAATACATTTATGCAAAGCCAAATCAATAAAAAAAAACTGTTGGGGAAAAAAAATCCAGTTGACATGAAAAACATGGCAAATTCAACAAAATATTAACATTTCTGTCTTCTGATTCCGAAAGCCTTAGAAAGCACACCAACAGATGTGAAGGCAGTGCAGTGCCAAAGGTAAATACTCAGCTTGGCTTCTCTGACAACATAATTATTATATCTGGCATTTAGTTTGACTGGTGAATTTATTTACCAAACATTGAACTGAACAGATTTCAGGCTAAAAAAGCCAAATTCAAAAATAACTAGTAGCATTGAGGTTTCTTGTAATGAGCCTATTGTAACTTACATTTCACAAATTCATTGTTGGCTCTCTAAAGCTCGTTATTTTAAGAATAACAACCCTCATTTTGAAAATAACCCTCTAAAATACGCTACAGTGAAAAAAATCTGGGAAGATAATTAATTGTACATACATTAGCTACACAAATAATCAAAAGTACATAACCGATTTTTTACCTCATTAAACCTTTCCATTGTTGCACCAAACGTCCTCTTGTAAAACAGACCCTGCAGACGTTCATGCACATAGTTATGACAGAGTTCCTCAAAGTTTGCTGCCCTCTCCTTCTTCTGATGCCGTGGATTCTGAAATCCAGGGATATCGACCACCATAATTGAAGCCAACGTCAAGAGACTGGATGAAAAGGACCTGAAACAAAGAACATTCCAAAGTGTTTCACCAATTCATGATTGGAAGAATTTTTATGATCTAATCAATGGCCATTTGATCTTCTTTTTTTACATATGGTCAGAGCTGGATTACACATTAAGTGGGATAGGCTGCTGATTTGGGCCCAGGTTCATGCAGGGGCCTCATGGGCACCTGCCTGAGATATAGAGCTCTGGCTCTATATGTGAGGGGTCCCTCTCCAAGTCGGCAAGGAGGTCAATAGCTCTGCGCCTCCACACTTCATCAAGGGAACTTTGTAGTCTGCACCTCTCTCTGGTGCAGACCACATTAACGGCTCCATTTCAGCCTCCCCAGAACTTCTTAATAACGCAGAGTATCTCAACCAACACTCTCAGACACTGAGTGAGTGCCGGAACTGTGAGGGGCCTCTTGTAGTGATCTGTACCTGATTTTGGTGCAGACCACAATGTTCCTCCTCTGGACGACCAGGGAGTGACTGCTACAGTTCCGATAATCCTCAGGTATAACACCCCCTCCTGTCTCATGGTAAGCAAGAGCAGGAGTGGGGCAAATGGTAGCCCAAACTATCCCCAGCACAGCATCCCCCACAATACTCAGACACCCTCAGACTCCTCCACACTTAAAATTCAGCCACCACAGGGGGGCAGAGCTAGCCACGGAATGAAGCAGACACACATGGCGGGAGCTCCCAAGAGAGATAGCTAAAACAACCAGCCTAAAAGCACCAAAAGCGTTTTATACTTACCCAAAGCTGCTCTGGCAATTTGGGAAAGAAAACCAAGCTCCGCAGGAGTGATACAGCCTCATCATCCAAAGATATTGGGTCTCTGCTTCGAGTCATAAAACTGCAGCGGCCTTCCAAGATGGCGCCCGTGCAGAAAGATTATGACCTGGCCTCAGAGGAAAGCGATCAGGACGAACTTGAGTATACTACTGAGCAGAGAGATCCCTGGCAAAACCCCACCACCTGCAGACTGGGGACAGAAGTCTAGGAGAATGAATCACGAAACTCACTACCTTTGCAGGCTGCTTAGCTCTATGCTTCCTCTAGCCAAGGCCAAAGCCATTCACCTAGAAAACAGCTACCAGTTATCAAAATCACTTAAAGCCCCAGCCAGGGTCCCGAAGGACTTAGTGCTCTGTTTCCAATTACTACAGTGCAAGTGACTTATACAGACCTCAACCATGAATGCACCTGCCTATCACTCTGAGGGCTCAGATCTCAAGTTCTTAAATTATCTGTCCAGGTCCACCATGCTGTGGAGAAAATCCCTGCAACCAGTAACTAAGCTGCTGAGAGAAAGGGCAGTCAAGTATCGATGGAGGCGGGCCGGAAATTGACGATCCTGCATGATGAGAAACGTCTGCAGCTTTCCCATATTTCTGAAGCGGACCGTCTCTTCAGAGAGTTGGTTTCCCTGCACCGGACCACTACTTACAATATGCACCAAATGCTACCCAGGCATTTGTGAAGACCTTCTTGGATGCTGACATCCTGAATGCTGCTCAGCCATTTTACCTGAAGCAGCGATGAGCAATTGAAGCGCAGCTTCCCGCCGGCACATGAATCTCACCAAGAGCGTTGATGAAAACCTACTTAGCACTTTAAGTGCCCCATACCATCAATTATTATGTTAATTCCACTTCTCTTATGAACCTTTTCCCATACCGTCAATTATTATGTTAATTCCACTTCTGTTAGACACCTTTTCTTATTTTCGTTCCATACCTGACTCTTTCTATATTTCTACAAGTCAGATATGTACCACTTATTATGTTTTACCTAAGGCTGTTCATGTTTAGCATACTTCCCCAGTAGTGATGTAACGAACGGTTCGCCGGCGAACGGTTCCTGGCGAACATAGCATGTTCGCGTTCGCCACGGCGGGCGAACATATGCGCGGTTCGACCCGCCCCCTATTCGTCATCATTGAGTAAACTTTGACCCTGTACCTCACAGTCAGCAGACACATTCCAGCCAATTAGCAGCACAGTCTCCCTAGCAGACCCTCCCACCTACTGGACAGCATCCATTTTAGATTCATTCTCAAGCTGCATGCTTAGTAAGAGGAGGGAAAGTGTAGCTGCTGTTCATAAGATAGGGAAAAGTATAGCTAGGTTAGGGATAAGGGTATGCTTTTTTTGGATTTTTTTTTTCTATCTAATGTAAATGCACTTAGTTGTCTGCCACTGCTGCCAGCTTCTGTGTCAGGCTCACAGTGCCTATTTCCCCAGTCAGTGCCACCAATTACATCTGGTGTCACAATAGCTTGGATTTAAAAACAAAAAACTTTTTTCACTGTTATAGATTGAATAGCAGTCAGTTGTCTGCCACTGCTGCCAGCTTCTGTGTCAGGCTCACAGTGCATACTGTGCCCATTTCCCCAGTCAGTGCCACCAAATACATCTGGTGTCACAATAGCTTGGATTTAAAAACAAAAAACTTTTTTCACTGTTATAGACTGAATAGCAGTCAGTTGTCTGCCACTGCTGCCAGCTTCTGTGTCAGGCTCACAGTGCATACTGTGCCCATTTCCCCAGTCAGTGCCACCACTTACATCTGGTGTCACAATAGCTTGGATTTAAAAACAAAAAACTTTTTTCACTGTTATAGATTGAATAGCAGTCAGTTGTCTGCCACTGCTGCCAGCTTCTGTGTCTGGCTCACAGTGCATACTGTGCCCATTTCCCCAGTCAGTGCCACCAATTACATCTGGTGTCACAATAGCTTGGATTTAAAAACAAAAAACTTTTTTCACTGTTATAGATTGAATAGCAGCCAGTGTCCTTAAAGCGGGTGTGTTACGCTAACAGTGGATACGCTGACAAGTGCCACTAATTAGATCCGGTGTCACAATAGTTTGGATTTAAAAAAAAAATAATCTTTTTTCACTGTTATAGATTGAATAGCAGTCAGTGTCCTTAAAGCCGGTGTGTTACGCTAACAGTGGATACGCTGACAAGTGCCACTAATTAGATCTGGTGTCACAATAGCTTGGATTTAAAAACAAAAAACTTTTTACTGTTATAGATTGAATAGCAGTCAGTGTCCTTAAAGCGGGTGTGTTACGCTAACAGTGGATACGCTGACAAGTGCTACTAATTAGATCCTGTGTCACAATAGCTTGGATTTAAAAACAAAAAACTTTTTTCACTGTTATAGATTGAATAGCAGTCAGTGTCCTTAAAGCGGGTGTGTTACGCTAACAGTGGATACGCTGACAAGTGCCACTAATTAGATCCTGTGTCACAATAGTTTGGATTTAAAAAAAAAATAATCTTTTTTCACTGTTATAGATTGAATAGCAGTCAGTGTCCTTAAAGCGGTGTGTTACGCTAACAGTGGATACGGTGACCAGTGCCACTAATTAGATCTGGTGTCACAATAGTTTGGATTTTAAAAAAAAATAATCTTTTTTCACTGTTATAGATTGAATAGCAGTCAGTGTCCTTAAAGCGGGTGTGTTACGCTAACAGTGGATACGCTGACAAGTGCCACTAATTAGATCTGGCGTCACAATAGCTTGGATTTAAAAACAAAAAACCTTTTTTACTGTTATAGATTGAATAGCAGTCAGTGTCCTAAAGCGGGTGTGTTACGCTAACAGTGGATACGCTGACAAGTGCCACTAATTAGATCTGGTGTCACAATAGTTTGGATTAAAAAAAAAAATAATCTTTTTTCACTGTTATAGATTGAATAGCAGTCAGTATCCTTAAAGCGGGTGTGTTACGCTAACAGTGGATACGCTGACAAGTGCTACTAATTAGATCTGGTGTCACAATAGTTTGGATTTAAAAAAAAAATAATCTTTTTTCACTGTTATAGATTGAATAGCAGTCAGTGTCCTTAAAGCGGGTGTGTTACGCTAACAGTGGATACGGTGACCAGTGCCACCACTTAGATCTGGTCACACAAAGCTTGTATTTAAAAACAAAAAACACTTTTTTCACTGTTATAGATTGAATAGCAGTCAGTGTCCTTAAAGCTGGTGTGTTACGCTAACAGTGGATACGGTGACCAGTGCCACCACTTAGATCTGGTGACACAAAGCTTGTATTTAAAAACAAAACACACTTTTTTCACTGTTATAGATTGAATAGCAGTCAGTGTCCTTAAAGCGGGTGTGTTACGCTAACAGTGGATACGCTGACAAGTGCCACTAATTAGATCTGGTGTCACAATAGTTTGGATTTAAAAACAAAAAACTTTTTTACTGTTATAGATTGAATAGCAGTCAGTGTCCTTAAAGCGGGTGTGTTACGCTAACAGTTGATACGCTGACAAGTGCCACTAATTAGATCT